>LGAG01000087.1:351558-395802 GCA_001278395.1 Lerema accius
GGCGAACGATATGGCTGGAAATTCTGTACACTAATCATTTTAAGGCATTCCTCAAGAAACGCCATTTAATAAGAGTACGTTGCATGCTTTATTTTAAAGAAGCCGTGGCGTGGAAGTCGCAGAATCGCAGTCTTAAAAGAAATTAGTTTTATAGTAACGGTATAAGAATAGTTGTTTGAATTAGAAAATTGGTTGTCGACTCAGAAGGATGTTATGGGAGTTGATACAAAATCATAGTTTTTCAAAGCAAACTATAATTTTTAGTCTTGTAAAACTGTAGTTTAGTTTAGTTAACTTTAGTTTAGTCTTATTACATTTGGTCGATGCTTATTCCCCTCTCGCCCGTTTGAAAATCCTCGCTAAAGTCTTGGTTTGATTTGAAATATAGGAACGTTTTAATGAAGGGCATAGGTGTTTATTAGTGTAAGCCTGTTTTTCTTTAAAATTCATTGATAAAAAAAACTTAAGCGCTGTATAATTCCTGATACCTATATATTTAGATATATATCATCCGATAGATACCAATCTGTCTCCATTTTTGTTATTAGATAAATATATTGAAGCCCCACTTCATCTTTCATTAGTTGACCAAAAACGGTAGAAAACAAAAAAATTATAAACAGGTTAACAAAAAAATTAAATAAAAAGTAAAAAGGCCTTTATTCAGCCAACATTATTTGTAGACAATAATCACTTTAAAAAATATCTAGGTACCTAATCACAAATAAATAGGGTAGGTAACATGCCTATACATGAATTGTTAGATTCTGGCCAAAAGTAGCGTTATTTAATTCGGAGCGTACGAACGATTTTAATTTCCTGCTGCGAACCCTAATTAGGTGAGTTACGACACTTTTACACGAGAACCTAATTGACTAACTCACGAAATACGAAAAGAAATTTTCCTTCCAGTGATACAATTACCTAGTTTTGACAGTTGTGATTCTTTGATACTCAGAATTTTTTATTTTGTACTTTGCTTCGAGAAGTAAAAGTTTCGTTGAGAATTTTATTAATTAGCTTTAACTTCTGTAGGTACCTACTGTAGGTAATACCTATACTCTGAATATTTTTTAGTATACGGGTAATACCTATACTCTGCATATTTTTTAGTATACGGCTATGTTTAATTGGTCGAAATATATATACTCAACTTTTAGTATAACAATCCTTAAAGCTCTATCCTTAAAGCTCTGCATAGCCCGGCGACTTGTGTCGATGTTTAGAATTTAACAAAGTTAAGCAACTGCAGGCGCGGTCGACGGACGACAGAGGCTTCGCCTGCAGAATAGTAGTTAAAAATATATTGGATTTATCCCAAGGGAACCTATAATCGAGATAAAATCTATCCTATGTCCTCTTCTTGGATTCAAACTATCTGTCTGCGACGCTTCAGCTTAATCCGTTACGGTAAGAGCGTGAAGGACTTACAACCATCCAAACATCTTTACAAACTAATATTAGTACGATTAATTAAATTTTAGTTTTAATGTCATTTTTGCATGCTTTAGCAAAAAGTGGATAATTTGAGGTAATAAATATGTAACATGATGACATCTACACTACTGTATACCAAAATGATCGCAAATAAATATTCATTTTCATTTCAATCCTAAGTCAAAAATATCCTGGTCCGGATTCTTCTGAAATAGCCCACCTAAAGTCATAAAATAGCCTGGTCTGTTCATCGTCAACATGTTTTAGTTCCAACATGTTGTATAGGGATTAGAAATTACAGGTTAGTGTTGTCGACCACGACAGCCGGACAACGGATACCTATTATCATGGCAAAAGTCTATTCAATTTTGAAACGATGTTTAACCAATTTCGAAATATAACGAGTTTCCCATCTTTGCCTAGATTCACTAAATATTTGCTTGATATTATTTTTTGTATAGTTTAATTATTTAATGGTATTCATTTTTGTTACTTATCGGTGATCGTTAGAACTTTTTGATAGGAACTTAATATTGAAATATTTTGGCTACATTCTGGCTGGTAGTCCTATTTTTTTTTACGATAAAAGCTTTATTAATGACAACGAGCCAGAATGAAACAGAAATAACAGATATACACACATTTCAGAGGCACAATAACCTTATCTTAGCCATAATTATCAAGCCACCTTAGACTTCCTTGACTTATCCTTAATAAGTAGGTACCTACTTAGATGATTCAAACTCTACAATCCTACAAATAGGATTCCCTAAGTCGGGTGTTCCATAGAGAAACAAATAGACAAAGGGAAAAGGAGCCACAGACCGAAAACAGAAATCAAAATCAAACTACAACAAACTCCCAGAAAAGAAAACCTTAATACTAGAGAAGCAACAGAATTCGCTGTCAAAAGCTAGTTAAGAAACAATGAGTCCATTAGAAACATAACTTTACTTCCTAATGCATCTGACGTTTAATTCAAATCAGATAAGGCCAAGTACACATAACAGCGGAAAGCTAAAGACTCGATCCCGCAATTATTAACGAATTAGCCCAAAAATTGTGCCTTCAATGGCCACAAATTGATATAATAAAAAGTAGTGCGCGCTCACGACACTAGGGATGTCACAAGGCACGCAGATGTCACACTCATTACTCTTTCAGAAGATAATTATGTAGGATGCGTAATAAAATTTGTTTTTTTTTATTGTTTTTTTTTTCTTACTTTGATTATTTTTACTTTCTTTTCTGTATAAATGTTCATATCATGAAACTATGATATGGTTTATATAGTTTAGTTAATAGGTATAATGAAAATTTAACTATCGTTATGCTAACCGATAGACCTAATAAGTAGGTATTTAATCATTGAGATAAAAAAATACATAATTTACAAGTTCCTTGTAGGTTTTTTTTGTATTCATATCTTGTAAACCTTCATAACTACTATAGTTCTTATAGAGCTTCTTAGTCTTCTTTCTTAGTACAGTTGTTACATTTTAAGTAATGCAACAAAATATATGACTATTAATGATTTTTAAATATATTTTTTTAACGTTTCTTTTTTTTCTTTTCCACAGTCATGATGAATTATTTTAAAAAATACTTCTAATGACAAAAGCAATTTGTACAATCGCCAACCCTAGCGAACGATTTTAAGGTGTCGCTGCATAATTAAGTGATTACGTTAGGACGCGTGTCGGTCCGATTTGTATCAATGTTTGGGGCAGCCATTAGCGTGATGTGGAATTACCCTTACTTGTCCCACTGGACGAACGATTACTACAGAATGGAAACGGTGAAATGTCTAATTTTACTGTCTTTTAAAGGATTTTCATGTTTTAGGTTTTTTTTTATGTATAGGACTGTACGTAGGTAGGTAGCTACCTACTTCAAGATGCCTTAGTGAAACTGCTACGCCAGATATTTTGCAACTAGAAGACCGGGCAGACGTTGTTCTGTACTATATATTGTCTCATAGTTTGGTTATTCTCTAACATTTGCTACTCCTGATCTTCAATTGTACCTATACCTTTAGAAAATTCTCATTACACTACCTACCTAGTGTGGGTACCTATTACTTTAGCTATGACGCCCATCTTAACGTCCATAGCTCGCAAAGTAAACCTAATGTAAGGCTATGATGACAGGGAATCTTAGTGTAGAGCAATAAAGTGTCTAGCGTTAATAAAAAAATTAAACATAACGCATTAAATTGAATGAACGAGAGGTTTAGGAAGAAATACTCTCATTTGCATCAACTGTAGGTAATTAGCCTGTAATTCATTCCCGCTTCGTTGGCGTCCTGATGTATGATTAGGGGATTCTATTTACTAAAGCAAAGATCTACTAAATATTACGAGCATCTTGATTCGACATAATTGCATGAAATAATAACTTGGTATTTGCACCCGTTACGCGGTTATGTGTGCTTGTGAATGTTTTAGCATATAGTAACTAGTTACAATCCATTGTTAAAAGGTACCTATAGTAAATTTCAAAATCTTGTAGTAGTAAGGTTTTACATGAGATTATAAATCCTACTAATATTATAAATGTGAAAGTTTGTAAGGATGTTTGGATATTTGGATGTTTGGATGTTTGTCTCTTCTTCACGCTCTAACCGTTGAACGAATTAAGCTGAAACTTGGTACACAGATAGTTTGGATCCAGGAATAGGACATAGGATACATTTTATCCCGATTATAGGTTCCCTTGGGATAAAATCAATATTTTCTTTATCGACTTTTCCGCGGGCGGAGCCGCGGGCATCGTCTAGTTAGGTAATAAAATAAAAAATACCAAAGTACTAAATTCAAATTTGGAAAACATCTACCTCCATTAAAAATATCTTCAAAGAAAAGCTCAAAGTTTTGGTCCGTTTTACTGACTTAGTTAATAAGTATGTTTTTGCTCGCATATAGGTAGGTATCTATATGTATATTAGCAGTTATTGTAATGTATCATATAGGTAAACATATATGGTTGTATATATATACCTAACCATATTAGAAACCGTGATGGTGACCACAGACTAACGATGATGTGTTTTGAACACCAGAACATTATTCATCGATGATAGCGTTAGAAAGTAGAAATTCACTAGAGGAATGTGCCTATTTGTCATACACTCACTTATCTTCAAACATAGATTAACGACGTTTTATTTGTGTGCGTACATAGAAATCTAAATAAAAGGTTCAATTCGCATTTTTATGTCAACAACGGTCAACAACCAAGGCGCATTTTTCTTCCATAGCATTTTCTTTTGGGGGAGAGAAGTATGCACCAAAATCAACCTAGACAGCAGGTACTATAGTTCCCTGTAAACCAGAGGTTCCCAATTTTTCTTTTCTCATACACCACTTGCAGAATTTTACTATTACTGGTAGACCCCCTGATCAGCAAACAACCATTTCCCCCCCCAACTCATCAAACTTTTTGATTTTTGAGAATATTCCCCAAGTAAAAGTCGCTTAGCTTGTTATGATGGGTGAAGTCAAACCAACATTTTATTTCTACACTATCGAACTATCGAAATTAGTTACAAATCGTGAACCCTCATTTTTTATCTCCTTAACGTAGATCCCCCTCGAGTCTCCCATGGATCCCTGGGGCTCCACCTGGACCACTTTGGAAATCAGTGCTGTAAACAATCAAACCTACTTAACAAACTTGCATGACAAACATATATTTAGTTAAAGCATTCAGTTACACCGTCATAACTAGGGTGATGCCAATGATGTCAAGGAACAAAGCGCAGACCATGAAAATCCGTTGAAATTCCAAGATCAGAATCGCAAACTTCTCCAAGAGCTTAACAGGTTGGGGTGCAGACTTTCTCCAAACCTGTTGTTGAGGTGCATAAAATACTAGTTGTGACACTGTTTCCTTGTTCTTGACTTTGCTTATTCGTACAAAACTTGAGAGAATCTGGATTTTGATCTATCT
Organism: Lerema accius; assembly: GCA_001278395.1. Classification (NCBI taxonomy): domain Eukaryota; kingdom Metazoa; phylum Arthropoda; class Insecta; order Lepidoptera; family Hesperiidae; genus Lerema; species Lerema accius. The sequence goes on from LGAG01000087.1 coordinate 356,947, forward strand.
GATCTGATAGATCTGTAAATAACAAGGCAATAAAAGAAAAGGATTAAGCCTACCATATTTTCTCACTCGCAATCGTTCTGTCGTCAAGAAGAAAGGAACCAATCCTTTGATACTCCAGGGCCTTCAGGCCTACCTTCAAGTACCTATAACTTCTCGTACACAGAGTTATAGTTACAACGTTAAGTATTTAATTAAAGCCCCATAGATACTTTAACAGAAGTAGACTAATCTACGAATAACGTTATCAAGTTATCAGCCATTAAGCTTAGATATAAAATTATGGATTCGCCACAGTTGTCCTAATTGGCGAGTGCTATGATAAGCTCTGGTAATAATACGGTAGTGATATCTCGTGCTAAGTGGACAGAAATGTTATTGCGTATATTTCAAGTACCTAAATGTACAATCAATCAACAATTAAATACAGTTTAAGGACCAATTTTACCTATTAATTTCAAAGAAAATCAAGATAAGTGAATATTGCGAGATAAATTGAGCATGGAATGTTTCGAAAGTTTTATAGGTTACTTCGTAGGTATTGATGCCTGGTTGACTTTACCAAAAAAAATACAAGAAAAAACATACTCTCAGACGGAAAAATTTGGATTCATCATTAAAGCTTCTGCTTCACTGGGAATCGAACCCACAACCCGTCGAACGGTCCGCCACCCATGGCAACCATGCCCCATATGGGTTAAGTACCATAATAAGAACATATGAAAAGAGATGTATTAAAATCATTTTATTGCAAGAGCCCTTCATATAGAGTTTCTCGACACGCGTATTACCACGGTACCGTTCGGATACGGATACGGATATCGGATATCAAAGCGGCGTTTCTCTCCGGTAAACATTTGGCGGATAATTTGAGCGAGTTTAAAATTATTAACGTGCGCGCTTTCAGAATGATTCGATACGGATTTTGTTTTGGCCGAGAAAATAAAAAAACAGGATTAAACTAATTGTTCGTGTTATTGCGGGTCGGGATTATAAGTTCGTTATGTAAAAATTGTAACTTTAAAGAATTAAATGTAACCAATAACAGTAAAGTAGTTTAAGGATGCCAATTGCAGTGGTTGACGTTTAAAAACCTTATGGATGGATGAATGGATTTAGATTAGTTTAGAACAAGAACGCCTAGTAAAAAAAGGCCGTAAGGGGTGTGGATTAGGTTATGTAACGATATACAATTGATTAAATTGGGCAAGATCATTGCCATACCATGTAAAGGATAAACATTTGTCTGTAAATATGTATAGATTACTAGAGGCACTGTAGGTGATCGTTTAGGCTCCATTAAGTGCTGTAGTTAGTTTTCAGTTTACCAAATTAATGTTATAGAAAAGGCAAGAATTGGTATTAATATTATATATATATTATATGCTTTTAAAAAGAAATTGGCCGTAACTCAATAATGACCTTACTAATGGTGATGATAATACATGATAATAGCATAGACCAAAAAATGTATAGACACAGTCTTCGGAACAAGAAAGCGTGACGTTAAAATAACAAATGATAACGTTTCCCAGTAAATTTTTCGTCAGACCGAGCTCAGTGCCATAATGTCAGATTGTAAAAAAGAGAAAAAAATATATCTTATTTTTTTGTTCTTGAGTCTATTATATTTTTAGGTCTGAGAATAATAAGTACAGGTCCAGTGTGTCTCTTAAAAACATTTGGAGGCCTAGAACATATAGGAGGCCTGCACCTCGCTGCTTCAGTGTGGATTGGTAAAAGTAAAATACTGTAAGATTTTTAATAGTGTTATATTTTGATTCAATAAGTTACTCACATAACATAATTTTTACATCTTATACAATGTGATAATCAATTTACAAATATTTATTTATCACGTCTCTTCTATCAATATAAATAAACTTAGATATTTGTACCTAACATAATTGTTTCCAACTACAAAATGTACAATGTTCAATTCCTACATGATTTAAATATGGGGCCGATCAACTATTATGTAATTACAAAAGTTGTTTTAATTTAATAAAATAATAACCTTGTTTGTTTTTGCTGACAATACAGTTAAATTATTAAAATACTGCATACGCAATAATTGAGTGGCCCCGTAGTGATTTTGGGTATGGAATTTTAATTTAAGACGCATTCGAAATAATTTTATATTTTGTGCGAAAATAATTTATGTGTAAGGATACAGATGATTATAGATTTGGTTTTTATGCAGTCTTAAATTAAAAATAAAAAAATATTCAGGTATACAATCTTGTTTTAGGTACATTAAATTAACTGAATAACAACCTAGATTCTTATAAATTATAATTATGTGTAGTAGGTAATTTTAAACTATTGTATGTTTAACATAATATCTATATATGGTGATAGTATTAAGTATTATTTATTTAGGTACTATGTAAATTTTGCTGGCATTTTAAAATTAATTACATAATTTCATCGTTTCAATATTTGTATGTCTACTATTTTTTTTTTGCATCATGTGAACCCTAGCTTTCAAACGTACATAAAAAAAAATTAAATCATATTTTTTGTGTCATACATTAGTAAGAAATGTTTACATTACACATAAAAAGTTAAGCTAGCTATAGACGGAACCTTCAAGCTGCTTTTGCATGCTTAGAACAGTCCGTCTATAGCTGGCTTTATTTTGGTCCATTGGAATATAAAATAGGTTATGATTTTATTGCTTCATAAATTTCAGTTATTCCGTGTATTTTAAGTTTTGAATAGTTCAAAGCCTGCTTTCGATTGTTTTTACGTGTTTTATCTACCAGCAGTAATGAAATAAAATTCGAAGGTTGATAAAAGTTTAAAAGTAAAACAAATAGTTTCTTTATCAGTAAATGCATATTTACAAATACTATGAGCTATTTACGAGCGATGTTCTTGATTTTGGTCGTAATAACAACTAGTATAACTACGGTATGTATGTTATTTAAGAGAAAGTAAAAGTGAATTTAAACAAATGATGTGATTTCCATATTAGGTACTTATGTATTTTTTTTATAGAAAGTATTTTTTTTTGTCCGCATAACTGTGGGGAAAAGGTTGACAATCTTTTCGATTTTATTTACATGCTGTATTTTTGCAATATTATCAAGTACCTACAGATAAAGAATACATTTTCTCTGTCTAATTTTATCATTCTATTAGCACAATTCATAAGTTCTTAACTATGAAAATAACTAGGCAGGTATAATTGAACAAAATTAATTGATAAAAGATATTAAAATTTCAATAACGTTGTGAAAACAAGATAACTTGTATTAGGGGAAAGGTGTACGAGATGATCCCGGAAGGTAAGATGATCCTTTTAAATAGCAGCGAAACTAGTAAAGCTATCTGAATGTTTGTTTTGGTAATACGTCGCTCCAGAGCCCCCCGCGCCTCATACAAACCGTAATGGTTGCAGCAATGACAAGTGATTTTTTATGAAAAGAAAACAAAATTTTGTAACTTTGAGCTAAGGTTAGGTGATCAACCTTTCAAGCTACGTTTATGTAGCTTTTTATTAGACAACCAATTGTAACGATTTTGGTATTGGCAGCTTTGTATAATTCTGTATTTTGTTTTTTGGACATCTTATTACGATAGAAAAATATATAGGTTATATTATTGAACAAAGAATAAAAAAGTTGAAGTAAGGGCAAGATGATTCAGGTATTGGAGTACAAGATGATCCCGGGATCATCTTGTACGTAACTTTGAGTTGTCTTGTACAGAGATATATATTTATTTTCTAGAACGTCCTTCATCCCTTTCTTATAGAAAAAGCTGCTTCGGATTAGCTTAGAGAATTTCGTCAGCGGATTCCAGATATTTCTCTTGAGGCTCCAGAATTGACATCGACAATAATATCTGCAATTTTGTGTGTAATAAAGATTGTACAATTAACTAAAAACATTTGTTATAGTGATTAAACTGTTCATTTAATTTAATTCACCTAAAATTCTTTTTATTTTACCTAAAACTCCTATTATTTACCTAATAGGGCAAGATGGTTCGCCGGATCATCTTGTCCATACTTAATGGATCATCTTGGAGACCGGGGTGTATATGATGATTCTTTAGTAGGGTTTTAAAAAACGACCAATTTTGATATTAAAGATAAATAAAATTGGTCCTTTGAATATAACGACAGGTAGACAGATAAATTTGCTATCATTGTATGGCTTTAACATCAACTTAACTTAAAAATCGTATACACTACCAACATTCTCCCTTAAGGGGATCATCTTGTACACGCTTCCCCTACTTGTAGAATATAATGATAACTGTATTGGCTTTTTTAAATACAGAAAATGTTTTATGTCACAAAAAAATTAAACTTGCTTTTTTAAACACTATAGAGAAAGATTTAACAAATTTATAATCACTTAGTTCGTATCTAGTTTTAGGACAATTCGTGATTAAAGCTAGTTACAAAGATCGTGCAAATGTTTTTATTACACCAGTAGGTATTCAACGCCATATTGTTTCACTAATTGGCTCAGTTATCGTTTCGCGTTTTACATTCATTAATTGTGTTTTACGACGCAAGATTGTATTTCTCCAGCCAATCGTAATTGTATTTGCGTTGCCATTTTAAATAATAACGATTTCATTTCAATATATTTCCACGCTATTGCTTACTTTTTATTACTTGAAAGCCGATAAGAGGTCCGCAGAATATAAGTTACGAGTGTTTTTTTCTTTGAGCAATATAGGGTTAAAAAGATTGAAATGTTATTATGTATGACGGAATGCGATTATTTTGAGCAGTTAAATTTTAGAAATTCATAAATTTCGTAACAATGAAGTAACTGAAACTTCAACTTTGAAATCTTTTATATGTTGGTGAAAGCTTCGTGGAGCCTAAATTTGAAAACTTCAAAACTTTCGAATTTTCTCACCACAATAGGTAGGTATATGAGGAGGAGTGACTTAGTTATTGATGTAATTAATCATTCGTATCTTTCTTGGATATTATGTTTTTAAGATTTCTAATTTCGTCATCGTTAACAAAATAGGCATTTTACTATTTCTATGTCTATCTCTTATCTCATCCGTACCTAATAGAAATTTTTGAAAAAAATAAATTTATTGTCAACCTTTTCGGATATTTTACGATGAAACATTCGAATTAGAGAAGTGAAATACTTAGTTGAGGAAAAGACTACATATTATCTGACGTTAGATGTAAAGTAAAATTATGCAGATGAAAAAAGGATATGTTTTTAAAAATATTTTCCTATCTGATATGGTCCTTCGAAGAAACTTTTAATACATTGTTGATGAGATTATATTTCAGGTTCCTTTAAACAAAATATTTAGTGATTTAGCAAATGCCACGTGAATATTGCTGAATAATTAAGATACAAAAAGGTAGGCTACGCTTTTCTTACAAACCAAATTTTTTTTGGAAATTTTGAACTTTTCGAAAACATACCTTCGTTATGAGAGACAACGATAAAATATATAAAAAAAAAAAATACAATAGATTATAAAATGATCAACAAATATTTAAAAAATCAAGTTATTGCCCCGAAGTGAATAAACTAATTAACATCCGATCGGAAATAAATAGTGAGAGTTATATACACTACGATCTATATATTACAATACCTACGAACTAATATTCACAAAAGATATGTTAACTGGTACCTATTCAAGTCTTTATACCGAAGCTGGATACTAACAATAACAAGTTACATTAAATCAAAGGAAACATCCATAAATTACGTCATTATGTTACAGTTACGTCATTATGTAACAATGCGTCACATCAGTTACGTCATTATGTAACAATGCGTCACGTCAGTCACGTCATCATGTAACAACACGTCACCCCAGTTACGTCACTATGTTACAACTGAACTCTTTTGTAACTTGCTTCATGTTCTGTCACTTTGAATAATCTTGAAAAGTTATAGGGCGTGAAAATAAGTGATTGACCCTTTATTTCAGTTTCACTGAGTTTTTGCTGTCGAAATCATTTCAACCTTATTTGAATTTCAAGTAGCCCTGTGAACTTATGTAAAAGATGACACGTATATGCGAGCAATTTGCTTAATTCGATGAACAAAATTTAACGCAATTATTTCAAATTTTATACAGTTGGCAGCAAAGGTACTTCTGCTACTTAAAAGGAAACTGCTGAAGTACTTTATTTTACAAATTTAACACTGATTTCTCTTTACTTAACTTTCTTTCCTTGATTGTAACGTATTTTATGGATGACCCCAAAGGGACGTTTCAAAATGCCTGAGTTTGATTCTGTAACGAAAAATTACATCGTAGAGCCTCTTTAGCCTCATCTACCTTCGATTTTCAAACTTCAGGATGCAGTATCGAACTATAGACAACAATACCCACTCTATAGATTTTAAAAATATCAATGAAGAAGTTGGTGGGATAGAACTTCGGAATCTGAGAAAATTGTAACTCATGTCATGACTTTACTAGGTACTATTAAAAGTCAAATCTTCTGGTCTGCTAGTTGTAGCTACCACATCCATTAGCCGAAATTATTCCTGTCACGGCGGTACCAACCCAGCCTATTAACTGCTGAGATGGCTTTACAATAAGTCCTCTAAGTATCTAATTCTACAAAAGTCATTTTCACGTGTTAAGCAGTGATTCTATACTGAACGGATTGTGCTTCCTTGTTCCCCCGTTTTTGGATAGGTCCTGTTCGGTGGCCATGCCCCCGCCACTGAGGTCTAAGGAAACGGCTCTACCGGAGTCGAAGTCGAATTTGTCGAAATTGGGACTCGCTGCAGCGAAATGTTTGAAGAATGATGGCTGAGGGTCTGGAACTGGGCTGAAGTTTCTACCGGAATGCGCGTCTGATGTTGAGCTATCTGAATTGTTCACGGCGTCTCCACCTGAAGGAGCTCGTAATCTTCCGGAAAGCGAAAAGTCTTCTGGCCCTGAATCATGGCAAGAGTCTCCTCCAACTACGTCGATCATACATTCTTCTCCTTCACCGTCTCCATCAGAATCAGAGTACAGACCGCTATTCCTATGCTGTGCTAGATATTCCGCTTTTAAAGCCTCCAAGTCGACAGCGATGCCTTTCGCCCGAAGCTTGCGAGCCTGTCTATCCAATGCCTTTGCCAGCTTCTTTCTTCTTCTAGCCCTGTTGAAAAATAGGGCCTAATTAGTATAGAACCTACTTGCGATGCAATAGGCTTAATCTAGGACTGATTTTTAAGATATCAATGGGTATATTTAGTAGCAGACAGTAACGATTCACAGTTGATTCACGATTCGTGGTAAAGTATGTGCCCAAAATTCTCAGGATAATATAAAAATATATGTATGTAAAATATATATCGCTGCATAATTTAGTGAATGTGAACTAATTCTCTTGCATAGCATAAAATCAATAGTATACGTGATTATGATTACTCTATTATAGAACTTACAAAGGCGACAACAAGAGATAAGTTGGTGATAAACTTTACTTGAGTATTTATTCATAACACTTACAAAATGATTCATAAGTTATACATTTTCATACTTAAAGTTATCATAAAATTTGTATAAATCACGTTCTTGTCATGATGTTTTAGATCAGATACGAATATGTAAAGATCAGAACAGGCAATATACTAATCTCTATCAGAGGTCACGAGGTCACCTATAAAATTTGCAATTGAGTTGTTTGTTGGCGTTTCCTAATGTATTTGCTAGTAAAAAGTCAAGTAGTAGCCCGGCGAGAAGCGCTCATAGCCCGGCGGCTTGCGTCGATCCTTAGCGATCGACAAAGTTAAGCAACTGCGATCGCGGTTGAAAAGTGGATGGGTGACCGCTAATGGCAAAAAATCTTGAGCATTTCCGTGCTTCGGAGGGCTCGTTAGGCCGTCGGTTCCGGTAGTTACATAAAAAATTCCGACACTTGGGTTGGCCACTAACCACCAATCTGCATTGGAGCAGCGTGGTGGAGTATGCTCTAGGCCTCCTCAGTTACGAGGAGAGACCCGTGCTATATAGTAGGCCGTTAATGGGTTGAGGCCAGACGAGTTTAGTAGTATGTAGTGGTAGTTTGGTTTGACAGCGGCTCACCTCTCGCGAGCTCGTAGCTCATGCGGTGGGATGGGTTCCCCAGAACACGACTGAGGATGTGCGTTGTGTGCCGGTCGCCCGGGACCCTTCTTCGTGTGCTCTTTCTTACGCCATTTCGCTCGACGGTTTTGAAACCAGACCTGTGGAAGGAGGATAAATAAGTAACGATATGTATTCATAACCTCTTATTAGGATTCCCTATCAAAAAATGAAACATAATTTATTCATGTAGTCGTAGGTATCAGTGATACTCTTATGCACGTAATTTTTTGAATCTACCCCCGTTTCTTAAAGGTGCTTTAATATGGAGAAGAAGAAAGGGGAAATAAACACCACAGCACATCTTTTTAAAAAAGGAATAACAGTACATTATGTCCTGGAAGTGGACATCACCAATACACGAACTCGCAGACACCCCGAATGAGAAAAGAAATTTAATATCATTCAAGTTTCTGTTCTTGTACAAGGTCTTTTCTGACCAGTTACATATATTATATTTTCATACATTGTAAAACTGCAGTGGAGTTGATAAAAGTGAGTCAAGACGATCTGGCTGCGCGAGCGCACAAGGGCGCGGCAAACGGCGCGCGCATCACATTAGCATGTAAATGCGCACGCGCATTGAAATTTTACGTCTCAATTGATGCCGCGCGACCACTTTGTACCGCTGGCGAAAGATGCGTCTTTATGCAGTTTTATGGTGAATGCGCATGACGATTAATATTAATATTCATTAAATATATCTAACTTGCGTCTACAGTAGGTGCCTATAGGATATGCAACAAAGACAAATCTGTAGTTAAATTATTATTTAAACGCATTTCTTATGCTAATATCCGTTTAGTTTTCGAAATTCAACCATAATTCATGATAAAGTATTACACTAAAATACCTTTAAGCTCAAAATATTATAGCTCAATATAAAAGTCATTGCAATATTTATAGAAACTGGTCTTGAAATTTTCTTGAAATATAAAGAAATATGTTTTTGAAAAAAATTCAGTATTTAGCAGCAACATTCGCAGAATATTTTTTTTACAGTTTTGTTAAGTTTTGACATTGACGAATCCCCTAGTTAAAAACAAAGTTTTTTTACCGCGTAACTATTAAATTTTCTTTTATCTTTTCTTGTTGCTTAATAATACAGTTTTGAGCGATTGTCCATTAATTGACATTCAGTGTATTATTAAATAGTGTGGACTGGTCCTATTTGAACTTAAGTGATGGGTCTTCGGTCTCAATGAACCAGTAAGTTATAGCTTACTACGATATTAAGCGTGTAATGACATTTAGCTAGCTATTCTTATCTTGGCTATTTCATTAGGTACTATTCATTTTATAACTTATAATTAGTTTGGTGACAGTTTTGTATAATATACAAGCATCGTGATAAATACAATAGGCGACTTTACGCTACATAATTGATAGGTTAAGTTTATATGATGTTTTTAACAGTCCCCCTACATAGTGAGAGGAGACCCGAGCCCAGCAGTGGGCAGTTATGGGTTGCAATGATGATGATTATGACAGTACAATCTAGCTAAGATTCCCCCCCTTACAGCGCAAAAGGACAAGGGAAGGTAGCTCCCCCTTCATTGGTATATTATACGTATTCTTGTAAGATCCGTTACAGAAGACAGATAATATTGATCTATTGCTTAATAATATTGAACAATTGGACACTCAAATCTTCTCCTCTACGTCTATAAATTACATAGATCAAGGATCAAGCATAGCGACTAGGTACCAGGGCAACATAAATACAGGTGGGAAATATAAAATAAGCAGGCAATTTTTTTTTTATGTTTCCTACCGTTACGCATCTGTTGCAATATTGGTATTAAGAACACCCCATATGGTAAAGATGACTTTGTCTGACCTTTGCAGTCAGTAAACCAAAACGCAAGCGCCCCTAGCACTACTGACCTTGGATTACCTGTCCTTCTCATATTGTACTGGAACGAGAGAAATAACAGATGATTTTGACTCCGTATTTGAATGAGGTAATTTCCAATTTGAAATTATTTGCATATATAAATATGTTTAGAACGGTCGGTATAGCAAAATTTGTTGTTGGTTTGGCGAAATTAGAAAATCTATCGGCAAAAGTTTTTAGACATAATTAAACATCGATATTTCGAAGATTAAAGAGATTTAAAAAAAATCTATTAAAAGTAGATTAAAAATTGCACATAAATTAATAATATAATTTCTAATTTTAGACTTCGCTTAATTGTTTTTATGTTAATATTAAAGACATGAAACTTAACAGTCAATTAAAGTATGTATTAATTAGTCATTATTGTTTTACAAACCTAGTCAGTTTCTATATATTCAAGGAAATATTAATTTGTTATTCAGAGAATTGTATACAATTTAATTAATTTAATTGGCCACACAGTGTAACGTATTACTTATTTATTTAATGTCTGGATCGTACACGGGAGGGTTAATGAGCGACCCGTCCATTTTATTGCAAAGGATGTGTTTAATGTCCTTGCCCCAGAATCCAGATTAAGTTAATGAAATTAAATAAAAAGCTATTTTACCCGAGCTCCAAATAATGGCTAGACCGACATTCCAGTTAATGTCTTATGAAATAATGATAATTGTATGGAATTAATTAACACTAAACTGTCGAATATGCAATATTGAAGTTCATTTAATTCATTATTTAATTTCATTAATTAACGAGTGTTTCAGTTAAATATGTACCTATATTATATACCAATGTACATTCAGTCAAGAAAGTATCGGGAATGTATTATTTGTTTATGGTTCTAAATTAAAATTTTTGTTTTTTTCTTGTTGTTAGATTGGCACAACTATGTTCCATTTTGGGGCGAAGTTTGAGTTGAATCTGTTAGTCATATTAAATACAGTGCTGTTTTTAGTTACATCATATCTAGTGTGTATTGCGAATTTCGTAATGGACAAAAACATCGAACAAAGAGTTTGTCTTAAATATAGTGTCGCCAATGGGATTACGTGTTAGGAGTCACTGTAAATGTTACAGAAGGCTTACGGTGTATCGATTTTATCAAAAACTCGTGATTATGAGTGGTACAAAGCGTTCAAATCCAGTCGAGATGTGATGGAAGATTTGCCTCGCTCTGGTAGGCCATCAACGTCTGCAACTGAAGTTAACATCGCAAAAGTGAAGGAAAAGGAAAGGAAAGTACACTCTGAATTCTTGTGGGAAGGTCAAACGATAAATAAGGAATATTATTTGAGCGTTATGCGGCGTTAAATAGAGCAAACTCGACGAAAAAGGCCAGTTTCGTGGAAAGAAAATTCTTGAATCTAGCAACATGAAAATGCGCCTTCACCTAAGGCCGTCATTGTGAACGGATTTCTGACCAAACACTCAACAAATACCATCGAACAAGCACCATATTCACCAGATATGACTCCAGCCGACTTCTTTCATTTTCCTAAACTCAAATTAAGACTTCGTGGCACCCGTTATCAGTCGGTAGAAGACAAAAAGGAGAATTCGCGGCAAGAACTGAACTCAATTCCAAAAACAGCGTTGAATTTTTTTTTCTAATTGGATTTATTGATTGGCGTAAGTGTATCATTTCTAAAGGAGCATACTTTGAAGGGGATACAATAAATTTGGATGTTTAACAAACAGTTTCTATATTATTGATCTTTTCCCGGTACTTTCTTGACAGAGTAGTATATACCTAATCATCATACTTAATAAAAATGTTGATTGACTGACAGACACGCTACAGCCTAAACGGATAGACCTAGAAGCATGAAACTTGGCACAGAGGTTCCTTCTAGAGTGTAGGGGAGCACTAAGAACGGATTTTTGGAAATTCCCACTTTAAGGGGGGGAAATAGGGGATGAAAGTTTGTATGAAAATTAACCAAATTTTAAAGCAAACAGTTTGCAAATTCGTATTTGGGTTTATGGTTAAAAGGGATAAAAAACCTCATTCAATGTTTTTTTTTAAATCAACCCTTAAAGGGGTAAATATCACCGCAAAACTATAATTTCCGCAAGCAAAGCTGCGGGCAACAGCTCGTAATTAATAAAAATGTTGATTGACTGACAGACACGCTACAGCCTAAACGAGTAGACCTGGAAGCATGAAACTTGGCACAGAGGTTCCTTCTAGAGTGTGAGGGAGCACTAAGAACGGATTTTAAGAAATTCCCACTTTAATGGAGGGGAAATAGGGAATGAAAGTTTGTATGAAAATTAAAAAAAAATTAAAGCAAGCAGTTTGAAAATTCGTATTTGGGTTTTTGATACTAAGCTAAGAAAAGCAAATTGTAAAAAATTTAAAAAATCATTCCCTATGGGAGTGAAATAAGGGATGAAAGTTTGTATGAAAATTAACCAAATTTTAAAGCTAGCAATTTGCAAATTCGTGTTTAGGTTTATGGTTGAAAGGGATGAAAAACCTGATTCAACGATTTTTTTAAATCATCCCCTAAGTGGGTAAATATTACCGCAAAACTATAATTTCCGCAAGCAAAGCTGCGGGCAACAGCTCGTATGGTATAAAATTAATTTTGGATTATCTAGAAAATTCTATTCATAATTTTTTTGTGAAATAGATAGGTAGGTATGTAGTTTCTATTTCCTACTGAGTTTTCCTACTATTTTCCTATCAGTTTAATTATTATTAATTATTAAGTCAATACTAGTTGCCTAGTTATATGGTGGCGTAGGGGTGTAGGTTTACGAATAGGTATGTCATTTATGTACATACATATTAACAAAATATAAAACTTTGAATTCAATTTTAGTTAACCATCTCATGGCCAATATTTTTATTGCAATGATATTTTATTCGAAAATATGTAAAACTATTTTGTAAGTAATGTCATTATGTTGAGTAATTAACTTGTAAATTATAAAATACCTATTTTGTGTAATTTATATTAACACATACACGTGTACGTACACATAAAACGATTACATATCAAAACAATTGCGTTCTTCACAAAAAGGTGGAACAACTGGTAATGAACAATGGCTTTAATTACAATCAGGTCTAATCAATTAGGTACAATTTATTGTAAATGAACTGTATCTGTACGTTAAAGATTGGTATAACTAAATAGGTACTTACATATTTAAGACCTAATATTTATATTTCATGTTACAATAGTTTGATACTGAAAATGGTAATTTTTATGAGATTTTCTTTTAAGAGCTCCATCTATCCATGCTAAAGATTTACCTAAAGTATGCTAATCTTAATATTGAGACTTTGCTGTTCGTCTGTCTGTCACAGGTTTATTTGTGTACCCTCTTTTCTTGAATACAAATGTCTTAAACAAATTAAACATTAAGAAAGCTCAATGTTAGTATTTTTATTTATTTCCTAAATAATATTAAGTAATCATTTGAAAACACAAAATGTGTGCTTACTAGCCCACTATAGCTGCAGTATTAACATATAATTTTTCCAGATTATTCATTATGAGTATAAAATAATAGCAAATGGAATATAATGACTTATAACTTATCAATTATTAGGAACAAACAATATATAAGTCAGTCAATGGTAAACAATAGTCTTTTATACTATCGGAATATTGTAATTACAAACTTAATACGTATTAAATATAATTACAAGCTATTACAAAGGAATCACGTTAAATGTATCGTATCAGACCGTGACCTGCGTTTTCACGTCATTGTTATGATTGTGCATAATTCGAATTAGAATAAAATGTTTAAAATTCCCTGAATACCTAATATCCAAATTGCAAAAGACAAATATTGATCTCACAATTGTGGTAATTGAAATGTTTTAATTTTTTTTGTCAAAGATTATTCTTATGCAATACATATTTAGGTACAGTTTAAACTTATATAGGTAGGTATAACTAAAATTTTAATGAAAATAAATGAACGGATCTGATTATTTAATTTCATTAATTTCAATACCTACTATCATACCTATTCACTATCACTAAGTTAAAGACAAATTACATACGTAATGTCTTAATATGTATATCTACTCTTTAATTGGATTCTATTTTCACCTAATTTAATATAATTTTTATTCGAATCTCATTGCTCCATCACTTTACAAAGATCAACAAATCCAAATGTATACCTAATAAATAGTAGCGTACAAACAAATCCTAATCGAAACCCATCGATTACGGAATAGAATCGTAATGAGTGCCGGCGATGTTTGTGGGCAGCTCCCCTCTAATGACCCACGTGTNNNAGACAAGAGGGTGACAGGCTCCACTGTGGTTTTAGTGTCTAAAGATGATTTAAGAGTAGTAATATCTATTGCTAGAAGGCGATAGGTAATTATCTGTTTAATTATTTACTATTAATAAGTAAGCTCGAAGATAATCTTGAATACATGCATTTTAATACTTAACCATTTCATACCTATCAATTTAGCTTAGGATCCAAAAGGCAATAACTCAACTAATAAAAAGTAATAGAAAAAAATCCAACGCTAAAATTGGGTTGCATATTTTAAAAAAGTAGTACAACCTAATGTACAACAATAATTACTTTATTTTGAAGTAAATAGCTTTACATACGTAAATTTTTTTTTAACACTTAGGACGAGTGCAGATGGTTCATTAATTAACCCTGCAGTTACCGCAGTGGCTGATCGGAATACATTGATAACGGAATACAGGCGGAATAACGCTGCAATTGGCAGCGGAGGGTTGTTCCTAATGAGGTAAGAGGGTGAAACCCTGCGGTCAGTTTCTATTTTTTATTTTTATATCCTTAGGAAATTAATCTTAGGTATATACCTAGACACAGTTGCATTGAGTATTTCTCTTATTTTTTGTTACTAGCGTTTTTTAATGTATCTAATTATTGCCTTTTTGATAGTAATAATAACGTTATATATTATGATTGAGGAAGAAGGACGGTAATGTTTTTCAGGCTATATATGAACATATACATACGTATTTATATATTTAAATTATTTTGGTACGCTCTACAAGCTAAACGGTTTGATAGATTTCAAGTTTAACTTATGAGGTGTCATTGAATTCTTCTTCATTGTGGAAGTGATATAAACTTTATATTTTTTTATAATGTCCTTACTCCCATTTTAAGCAATCAAGTTTCTCCATTAATGACAAGTTTTACTAAGTATTAGCTAACTTCAGTTTGGGTTTGCTGATCAACTATTTTGACGACAACCACTGTCTTACCTAGTAAATAAATAACGTAAATCACCTTCAGTAGTTTAAAACGCACCAAAAACGCTACAACTCAAAGTATTCCCAAGTGTAAATCAAACTTAAACAGGGTAAAAAACGTAACAAAATTCATAAGACAACCATTTGTAAGAATCGCTGTAACCGCTCTCCCCTACTCCATTCAGTTGGTGTAAATAAGACGATACCGTTCGATACATTGACTTTTATTTAGCCAGGAGGTACATACGATTTCCCCTCTGTTAGGGGAAGTTTCCCATTTTCCTCCCGTTCGCGTCGCTGACTTTTGTGACATCATTTGTGTGGCCAGATTAATGTATTTGATTGCGTTTGGTTGGTAGAAATGTTGTCTTAATTTACTGGTGTCATAGTTCGATGTTTAGTGTGATAAATTAATTGATTGTTGAATGAATTATTACCTTACAGGCTGTATGATAGATTATTTTACATAAGATATATAAAGGGGTAACCCATTTCAGGGTAACTAAATGAAACCATGATTGTATTCTTCAAACTCCTTCAGTTAGAAATAGAGTAAAGAACCAGTGGACTGTTGAAGGGTTAAAACCAAAACTGAAAAAATGAAGTAGGTAATGTAAAAATGTAACTGAAAAAATTGTACATCGAAGTTGGACTTACATTGTTTTTATTTTTTGATGTTGTTACATTTTGACTATAAATCTACGAGAAGAAAAATCCAATTTGTCTTGTTAAATCCAAAACAAAGGGAGCTTATGTGTGTGATAGAGACGAACGTAATTTTCACACGATCCTACAGAATAGCTTCTAGTTAAGTCAGCAAGTTTTATAGGGCTGCCAATGTTAAGGATTTCTAGGATTTTTTTCTAAATTAAATATTTTTACCAAAGTATTACGTAGAATTCTAATATAAAATTAAAGAAAAATGGCACTAAAGTAATTATAAACCTAAGGTAGGTAAGGTACATTAAAAAAAAATACTATCATAAATCGATGTCGTAAAAATCAGAGCTGTCAATGTACCCATTACTTTTAATTAGGTAGAAAGAAATGTATTCCGAAGAGGAAAATTATTCGTGCGCCATAATTCACGGCGTCGAGAACAGCCCTACTAGCTGGTTTCATGTCTATCTTTTACCGCTAAGCCTAGGGCGGTAAAGACGGCTCATGTTTGATAGCAACGTGCACAGAGAGACGACAACAAGTAAAACCCGCAAGTGCGACAAGGACAAACTGACTCCTTAAATTTTATATTCTATCCGCATTTTGTCGCCTAAGCGTTCCATTTAGTGTGCCATATTTAAACCCCGCGCTTTTTCTTTTTTTTCTTTTTACTCCTCACTAGAGCGGGGAGTGTTACGCGATTTTCTATTTTTTCCCCGACTTTCAGAAGTGTACCCGAACTCCGGATGTGTGCGGAATACTGATGTGTGCGTGCGACCGCCGACGCCCTGTTAGGGAATGAAATTGGCATATAAATGTAAATTTTATGCTATGAATTTTAAAATGAAGTCGATACTTCCTCGCTTACGGTGCAGTGAGTGAGCCGTTTTCGCAAGTTTTACGTCTGCCAGGGATGAAATTAGATTAGAATGTGCTGTTTTTGGTAAAGTATGGGCTTTTAACGGCTTCGCGAAACCCTCCTTTACGTTACGCCATGATTGCTCCTACTTAGTCGTGCCTCGACTTTAACAATATTTCACTTTGTAAGCTTATGAAGTTTTTGGAAGAATTTAATAACGTTACCTTATTTTGTATTTATATTGCGTCATATAGGGATATAAATGTTATACATAGGTGTTAGTCTCAAAAATAATTCTTATCAATCATTTAAATTTTAATCGATAGACAGCCAGTTCATTTAAAGAAACTAAATCCAATTCTGAACAATCACTTCCGGGAATAAACGCCGAAACTCAGCGAACAGGAAGAAATAGAGTAAAACCAAAGAGAGGAAAAAATCCACTTTACAGACGCAAACAAGTCACTTTAACTTTATTGAGCTGTAATCGAATTGTGACGTCCCTGCGAGCGACCGTGCGATTGAAGTCGGAGCCGCGGCATGTGTAGCCATCCTTATCTGACCCGCCCATTTAAATCTATGCTATTCAATCGTGCCGTCTCGCTCGCGTCCCAGGGGTGCCGCCAAGATTGCAATCTTTTGATTTATACCAACTATTAGGAGTGGTGCGGGATGCTCTGTCTTTTGGAACGAGATTCACTACGATAAACGTCGGATACAATCGACGTTAGTACTTATTATAGAAATAGATTTATTTTGATATCTCTCGTTTTCGTGTAAATAGGATAATGTATCAATTTTTGTTTTGAAAAATAAATTCCTCTAAAAACTTCGCTTTCTTCCTGATCCCATCAAAATTTAAAAACAATACCTCAACTCTTTTTTCATTCTTTGAAAATATATTTTAAAGTAGTTTCATTTTACAAAACTTATTTATCATAATACAAAGTTTTATTGATTTTTTATAAAAGCATAGGCAAAGCATACAAATTAGATAAGACTGACTTGGAAACTTAGAGGCACATTTTTTGCATAGCATTGGTTAATATATATTTTTTTATTCACACAGTCATATTACTTAATGATATATTTAAAAGTACAAATCTTGCTTAATAAAATACTACAAACAACATAATTACATTCCATAAAATAAATAGGTTGGTTCTCAGCGGGGATTATCAGATATCGTTTTTCGTATGAATTTGCGCAAAAACACACGCCGCTCCCCGAAGGCCGCTTAGCTTATGGACGGACGGAAAAAGGGATTCCGTCCTCATTTATATAGAAAACCTTTAACGGATTATGTACCTAAGCGATATTATTTCATTTGGTTAATAATAATAATCTTAACCCTAACACTCCTCAAATTAAAGGTAAGGAAAACTCATATAAATTTTGAATTCAATATTTTTTTGTATGGTTAAACTTAACGTGCCTACCTACGCCTACATACATTTTACTACACATTTTGAACAATTTACGAAACATTTTATAATTAAGTATAAAATATGTTGTATAACAACGTATTACCTAATATTCTGCTGTAGAATAATTTCTATGAACAATATTCTGTTTTCAATGTCCACACAATCCTATCATTTTCCTTAAGGTTAGCTTCGTAGTCGTCCGCTACATATTCATCGCTGATGTCTAGGGCTAAGGGCGCGGACACATCTTGAAAGACACTAACGACATCTATACCTCACGACGTCAGTTATGTGGAAAAATTTTAAAGTGTCATATTTTAATTCCTGACGTATGCACCTAGCCTGAATCTTTTCAGTTCCACAGAATACCTCGTTTTTTAAAATCATTGAAATCCACAAAAAACAACGTATTGTGTTGCAGTAGCAACAGTATGTTAGGTACTTAGGTAATAATTATATTAAAACTCATGAGAATGTTTTATGATTTACAGACATAACATCAAACCGCACTGATCTGCCAGAGCCCTTATTACCCGGGTGAATTTGTACGAAAACCTGGAAAGCTCCCCGAAGGCCGCTTACAGCAGGAAGGGACGGGAAATAAGAGAATATGACCGCATTTATATTGGACGAAACCTTTGCCGTTGTTTAAGGCTGCAAAAGAACCAAATTTATTTACACGGGTTCCGTAAAACGTCGTTTTAATAGTATTATTGTTGCAGATATTTATAATGTTAAAGGTAATATGTAGGTAGGTAATCTTTAACTTATTTATTATCATTTGGCTACACAACATCGAATAAAGTCAAGGTAAAAATGTATTGGCGGGTAAAAGTTTTGTCAGGTGACATTTGGGATTATGACAGAAAACTGTCAAATTGACATTAGGTATATACTTACAAACGTTTTTCCTTGTATTTCTTATACTGGAAATTGCTTGATTTTTGTACTACAATCTACTTATTTAAAAAAAAATAGTTATTTTCCTTACTTTTAAGTTAATGTAAATGAAATATAGAAAAATATTTTCACATTTCAAAAATACATACATAAATTAAAAAAAAAAACTCAATGCTCAAATAAATAAAAAAAAAACTCTTGAAGCATCTCACAAATAGCTATAATAAGGGTACGTTCACATCTTTCCATTTATAACTGTCCGTCATAAAGCCGGGAATTAGTTGCGCTGAAATTAAGACGTAACGCGAAAACTGTTGTTTTATAGTGCTAAATATGTCTAAGCTATAACCGAGTATGAGTTACTAACGAACAAAGGGTTACATTTCCTTTTAACTACCGTTTCGTAGTTAAACTCCCGCAATTTTCACTTGTTTTGTTGGTACTTGACAGGTGGGTCTAAGATTTAATTCCTGGTCATATTAAACATTCCTCTAAGACAATTCGTATGGCGAAATTATTACCATGCTGAATCGCCGTTCAATGACTCCTGGGTTCGATTTTTAGAGAGGCGAAATTAGAATGATAAATTTAAATTTCTGTTTTCGGTCTAGGTGTGTGTTTGGGTGTTCGTGTATTTCTGTATCGTCCCTGGCTCTTACAAAACAGGAAATCCTACTGTGGGGACATAAGTGTGTAGCAATTATTATTATTTAACGAAAAAAAAGAAAGGTTTTTCTAATCGTTTTATCAGACGTTTGGCAAATAATTATCTAATTATTACTACTTGTAATAAATGCACCAGTTCTCGTCAGCAGAAGTTATGTAGTATCATTATTATGTTTATTAAAGCGAGTTTAAGTGCTCTAATATATTTCAGTATCCCTTTTTATTATGACTAGTTTTGCCAATAAAATTAAACTCTAAACATAATTATTAAAAGCACCCGCATTGGCTTTTCAATGCCAGATGTTTTGCATGCTAGTTTGTAAGTTTCATGATAATAAATATACATTCATTTATTACATTATACCTTACGTTTATGTCATATTTGAAAAATACAACAACATTTATAAAAGCTTTAAAAATGGAACAAACAAAAAAGTAAATTCAATAACTTAGTCACTGGCCGAAAATATATTTTTACATGCCTCGTAAAACACGTATTTTATAACAAAAGGTGGAGAAAAAAATATAATTTGATAAATTTAGTAACTGGCCACTTTTAATTTTAAAAAAGGAAATTAACCCGTTACGCCTGACCGGTGTTCGTCATGTGCTAAATATATTTAATAACTCAAGCTCACGTCGGACAAAGGGTTGTAATTCGTTTAAGTGCGTCTCGGAACGACTTGAGAATACGTCTGTGTCCATCGCCGTGTCGGTGATATCTACTTCCTGCCTGTTTAATATTAAATGTACCTAGGTATAATTTGATAAAAAAAAACAAATTTAAGGTTGCGAACAATCAGATTTTTAGGATATCTAAGCTGTTTCGGATATTGAGTCGGATATTTTGTATATCGTCATATTCGTCTATACCTAGCTAATATACCTACTCACCTTTTTAGGATTCTGTATTTTTATTTTATCTAAAGGTTGTTAAAGATCATCAATATTTTTACAATGATTGGATCGTATTATGTATTGAGTCAAGAAATTTTGTATTGTATTAGGCATTGTTGTCAGTTATGTAACTCCATGTTTGGACGCCTCAGATTAAAGAGATAAATGATAGCAAAAATACATTTACATAGTGATTTACAACATAACGTACCTACTTATATTCAGGCTATTTTATTTGTGATTATTATGATTGAATTTATGTTATTGATAGACTTCGTGGTTATTTCACATTTTTAATACCTCATAAAAGTACCTACCTACTTGGTAACAATTTTTATAATCGTCATTGCCTCTGCAAAAATATAATTTTTTTATTATAAAATCTAAGATCAATATTAAACAAAGAAACAAATAAATTCAAAGTCGCTTCTTCTTCAAAAATTATTTGAAACATTTATAGCAGGTTTCGGATATGGGTATAGTTTCGGTTACGGTTACGTAACTCTATAACATCACTCTGACAAACAATTTAATGAACGGTTAACTTTAAAGTGTTCCATTTCCAGTGTGAGCTGACACATTTTTGATGGCAATTATCTATAATTTATTATGGACTATTAAATTTTAAGACAGGTCTGACACAAGCTCTTTCATAGCAATTCATTATGGTCAAATCAAAATAAAAAAATAACAGTAACTGGATCAAATTCAGGAAATTGTTTGTCAATACGTATTTATCTAGCGTGCAGCGTGGTGGACTACGGCCTGTACCCCTCACTCTGTCAGAGGAGACTTGAGCCTAGCAGTGATACCTATAGCTATGGATAGTGATGATGATTAGACGAAAAAACTAGTACCTAATCATTAACAGAAAAACAAAAAACCTGAGTACTGAAAATGGCATTTTCAAAAATATACTATAGGCTGGAGATGATGATTAGACGAAAAAACTAGTACCTAATCATTAACAGAAAAACAAAAAACCTGAGTACTGAAAATGGCATTTTCAAAAATATACTATAGGGTGGATTTTCAAAAATATATAGCCTGTCATTCTCACAATTGACACGAATCCAATGACATAAAACACGTTGAAATCCGCCAAGCCGTAGAAAGTGCCAAAAAAATTTACATACATACGCTCGAAATACATTAGTCGCGTAAAAAATTAAGAACAAAGGGTAGTTTAAAATTCTAAAACAAATGAAGGTACCTACCGCCACCCTGCTTTCCTTGAGATCAAGTCGCATGGCCAGTGCTTCCCTCATAAACACGTCAGGGTAATGAGAAGCAAGGAAGGCCCTTTCGAGTTCTTCTAGTTGCCACGAGTTGAAGTTAGTTCTCGACCGCCTCCGTTTGCCACTGTCGCCGTCATCGTCGCCAACGCCACCTGGTGGACAAAAGTGGAGTTTGTTTTATTGATCAGAAGGTTCGGGAAGCACCCTTAATATATTTTAATATGATTTTGAATTATTTTGAATTTCATTTAATTTAATGAAATATCTGTAAAAATACAAGAATTTTGATACCCTTAGTTAAAGTTGATTTACAATATCTTTTGATTATGTGTGTTTGATGAACATACGAGTAGGTTGTATTTGAATAGTTTGAGAAAATTTTTTCGAGAATACAGCGCTATATGAGAAGAAAGGAATAAAATAGCTGTGATTATGCCGTCACAGAAAGCCAATAACACTAATACGCCAAGAAATCATTTGGTTACACTAGCTACTTTGATTACAATTAGGTACCTACCTATACATTTTAGAGCTATAATAACACGCAATTGCCAACATAAAATCACGTACGGATTACGTCCTATAATTTTTAATCTTTATTTGACATTAATGGTTACGAAGCCTCTTTTAATAAGCGTGACACGACTCGCCAGTGCTCGGCCTGATATTTCAATAATTGAAAACGATAAAGCCAGGACTTATACTCGTACTGCCGAGTACAGTCAATACCCATTACTGAATACTGTCACTAAAGCGAAAATATTTCCAATCACCAGGCTCCGGATTGAAATGAATAAGACATAACCATAAAAGACACCGACATTAACATTGTCCATTTAGACAATCCTTCGGCCGTTAAAATGAACTCGCGACCAGGGGCTCATAAAAAAGAGATAATCTCCTACAAAGCGTCAGAACAAGTTTCTGAAAATAGAATATAATTTCTAATTTTCTCCCGGTGATTTTAATTAAAAATGGTCCCGGGAGAGCGAGACGACTACACCGCTGGCAACAGGGGCGCGAAAGGGAGATCAATAAATTACTCGACTCCGACTTTGGAGCTAAATAAATTAGAAGTGATTAAGAGGAACGCGCTTCTGTTCTGTTGTGCGCTGAACACATCGTTATACCGCGGGTTTTAATTAACAAAATTGCTCTAAGTATGATTATGTTACCGAAATTGAGTACGTATGTAGAATTGGCTTATTATTGTGTCATTGCTACACATAACAATATTAGATACCTACTGATTATCTTTTGACTTGTCAAAGTAACGGATCAACAAGAGATTAAGTGAAGAAATAAACAAAAAACTAGAAAAGGGAAACAATATCGTAGCATCATAGATTAAAGTAAAGTCTAAATTAGTAAATTATACCTTCATAAATCACAATTATCATCACCTAAATTAAATCAAAACTACAACACAATAATCGTAAACTTACAACAAATGCCATAATTTTAATCTAACCAATACAATACAAACTGTCACCTCTAAAAGAGGAGCTAAATTACGTGTGTGCGAGCGTGACGGCAACACATCTTTAACGCGGGGAGTGAAAGAGATGACTATGGTTATTGTATTAAAACAAACGATCGCCTTGGGCCCACAGACAACAGTTTTGGCGCGCTTTAATTTAGTCTGCCTCAATGTTTTAATGTCGCCGGGGAGAGGGAGGGAGGTTTTACTAAGTATCTATTTGAGGGTTGTATAACTCGGTTAATAAATTCGCGTAGTTAATAATTCTACTTTGTTTATTCAGTGAATAATGTTTTAGATAAGTGGCCGTTATGAATGTTCTGTCTCTGGCATAAATAACTTTAAATATGGCGTGCTGGAAAATGTACAAAAAACTTTGTACGATAGTATAATTTTTAGAAAATATGGACAGTAAGTAGGGATATTCTACGATTTGTATCAAGTTTGTTTGATGAATGATTGATTATCGATATCTACTTACCTCTTCTCTACCTACCTATTTCTATGGTAGTGATAAAGTAGAGACTGCAGGATATCTATCTCTATATATCAACCATAGAGACAGGTAGGTAGAGACTGTAGTTATTCTGTGCTTATATTTTTTAAATGCGTGCTATGTGCAATGTGTGCAATTTTTTTTACGAAGATTAACCTTTCTGTAAACGATTAATTGCATTTTTGTATTTTATAACATCTAGAATTAAAATACCGTCAAGTTGTGCATTTAAATATAATAAATGTGTCTGTTAACAATGTTTACAAGTTAATAGAAATATACGAACATAATACGATGCACAGATTAATAAGAGAATCCATAAAGATCGTAATCTCGCTTAATATGGCCATAAATAACGAACGTTTGCGATTCCCTTCTATGCGATTTGTAATAGAAATATAAAAGGCATCGCGAATAAACTGTATCTTATTTAATCGTAGCATTTAATTCTGGACGGATGTCGTGCAACGATACTATCTGTATCAATAAAAGAAAATATTAGACTATGACATTGAAAATGTACCTACGGCGGTGCGCTACTCTGTGGAGGACGATCGGTTGCATTGCAATCTGCAATAACCATAGACAATGTAACGAAAAGGGTAACTTAAAAAAGAAAAAAATATATTATGCAATTAGAGCATCCTATTATTAAGTACCGATCCAGTAAGTACCTATAGCAGATTTTGAAGCACCTAAAAGTAATTTAAATTAGATCATACTTTTGCTGATAATCCTACTAATATTATAAATGTGAAAGTTTGTAAAGATGTTTGGATATTTGGATGTTTGGATGTTTGTCCCTCCTTCACGCTTTAACCATCAAACGGATTAAGCTGAAACTTGGTACACAGATAGTTTGCATCCGGGAATAGGACATAGGATAGATTTTATCCCGATTATAGGTTCCCTTGGGATGAATACAATATTTTTTTAAACTACTCTTCTGCGGGCGAAGCCGCGGGCAACGTCTAGTATTACTTATATAAGAACCTCTTTTAGTCCCTTTGAAGTATAACTTAAATCGGATATTAGATACCTGTATCTCAACAATATAGATTATATCTATCTAATGTAAAACAATAGTTGATTTGTAGCACCTTAAATTACTTTGAAAGGTCAAAAGTGTCAGTGCTTTATATTATAAGGTATGGGAACCAGAAATAGACAGTGTAAATAGGTAGGAAATATTAGAATTATGTGAAATGAGAACAAAGCTGCAATTTTAAAACGATTTCAAAACAGGAGACAATTCGTAAATCCATATTCGAATCTATATATACTCGTAAGTTATTCTTCGTAGTTTTCTTTCCAAGGGTTATTAATTTTTAAATTAATTGACGAGATGTTAATGATTTTTTTATGCTTCCTAGTATTGTTCATACTTGCTTGCTGTGATATGAGATGACTACTTTATACTTTTAATTTATATAGATACCTATTAAAATACTGTTTAACAGCATTTCTAGAGTTTCACGGACAAAATTGTGGTAGAGTTGATACTTCGTTATTAATAAACTTTACATCCGTATTAAAAATGTCACACACACACACACACATTACTTTTTGTTCATCCCTCCCCCCAACCTTTGTAACCTGTGACGTAATCAATCGATATCACTTAAACTCGATAACAATTATTATATTCGTTAACCCTAAAATTCCACTTGTGGTGTCAGCTGGCATCCTATTATTGTAATATCGTAATATTTATCTGGAATTTCGCTATTTTAACCTTTCGCTTGCTGGAGGGTCTGCAATGTACCCAACATTAAAGTGTGGTATTACCACGTATTAGTGGTGTTATTACACAGTTTACTATCTAAGTGGGACTTTGCTCAGGGCGGTAATATTAGTAATATTAGATTCGTGTGAGTGATAGTAAAACGGTTTGGTTTCTAAACCAAAGGTAATTTATTAATACCTTTACAATATTCTATATTAAAATAGTTGTAGGTATACAAGTTGTGGACAATAGATTAAATAGTTTGTATACAGTATGTTGTTATTGTAACCCGGAAAATAAGTCGGT
This sequence comes from Lerema accius, assembly GCA_001278395.1. NCBI lineage: Eukaryota > Metazoa > Arthropoda > Insecta > Lepidoptera > Hesperiidae > Lerema > Lerema accius. Next base: position 382,800 of record LGAG01000087.1, read on the forward strand.
TGGTTAGTCACGAATGTCACGATTAAGTTTAAATTTAGAGTTAACCTTTTATCTAGATAACAGTTTGCTATATTGTTAGCAATATTAGTCCGTTTATTTAAGATTAAGACTACAAGGCGAAAACCATTTATTGTTGTCTTTCTAAAACACAAACAAAATCAGAGTTCAAAACAGATGCATAGAGTAATGAATGACTGTTTGACAGACAGTTGACATTGACATTGACAACTGCCAGTCAAGGCTATCAAGCAAGTCTAGAATCTGTGGCTTGTCATAGAATGTTCTGGTCAAATTTCGAGCGCAAAACCAGACTTATACAGGTTTTCATTTAATCTGTTGCAATGGCGATAGTAACTGGCAGCTAAAATAACTACCGTAAGGAAACCATCATAATTATCTCAACAGAACAAACATTGTTGATTACAGTCTACTCTGTGGTTATCGAAATCGAACAATATCGTAATATCGTAAAAACCGCGAAACACTGCCCCGATATCGGATCGATAACAACTCAATCGCATTGCTTTATAATTTTATTATTCCGAGAATCAATTGATTGACGCGCCCAGCGGTTTGCAGTTTAGGGTTACCAGAACGAATTATTAAATTTCCCGAGGACGCATTCCTTTCGAAGGTGAATTAATGAGAAAAAAAAATCCGTCACGTTATTTTGTTTGCGAAGTTACAGTTATGAATGTTATATTGTGTAATAAATTATACAAGCTGTAATTAACAAATATCTAAATAATTGCGTAATTTCATCTATCATTATAATATTTTCTTATCGTAATCATTAAGAAGTTTAGATTAAATGATTACATCATTGCGAACTAATAATAAATAGGTAATAATTATGGGTCCTTTATTTCTACTACCTATTCGATGATCATTGGATCCCGTTTGAAAAGGCATGTACCTAACCCAGACACGTATCATGTTAAGATTTGGCATAGTGAGAGTCTAAATGGTATAGGAAGTGCAGAAAGATGACTCAATGAGTCATGATTGAATTTCGACGTAGAAGAATACTCCAGTACCAGTAATAGGACCAGTAACTCCAGTAACTACCTAAATTATTAAAACCATCTTGCCAAAGAAACCATAGGTACATACTAAGTTTTATACTGTAGTTAGGCGACAAGGTGTAAAATACAAAATTTTATCCGGTAGGTACCTACTTTATTAAAATTTTTTTTTTTCAATTACAAAAGTCCTGTTAGATATTCTATTTCCCTGGCAGAGAGCCAATATTCCGAGCACATGAGGAAATTCCAACAACCTGGTAACCCTAAAGTGACGCACTTCCCGCGAGCAAGCACCGTTGTAACTACATAATGGTAGCAGCACAATTCCGCAACTGATAATATACGCAGTGTTCACACTCCCGCGAAACTCAGTTTCCGAAGAAACAATTAAAATAGACATAAAAAGTAAGATATTGGGTGCAAATTATGGTCTGCTCCAAATTGTAGGCTTTTGGTCGCGTGAGTGAAAGTAGGTGGTAATAATTGCTGGTTCGAATCCAGGTACCTACGACTGTGACAACATTCACGTTAACAATTTTCTCAAGGCTTATATTTTATTCAATTATCATCTTATATGATAGCGCGCATTCGTTAATTAAAATTGGTATTTTTTTTATTACATTACAATGTTTCATTTAACTTTTAGATAAAGGTAGGTTGGTTAAAATAAAAAAATAAAAATCACCTCCAAAAAACCTTTCTTGTAACGATCGTTCTATGCTTCATGATTGTCTATGTCGGAATTAAAGGTCAATGTCCTGCCTTAAAACGCAATGCCTACCTAAAAATTCCCTAGATTGGCATTTGTAGAGCTTTTGAACAAGTAAGTGTTTTATTCCACCCTACCTTAAATTTCATTAAAGATACGGTGCTTTACTAGTACCTAATCAAAATACTCGTAGGTATTAGTAGTAATGATTTAATTTATAATACGGATGTCTTCAAATCAAGAGTGGATAGGCTTTTTCTATGTTATTATCTTTACCATCTTAGACAACATTGCCACTAACAATTTTGCTCAGATTTGATTTTCAAGCATTAACATATTTTACGTCAAAAAAAGCAAATTTTTGACACTACACGTCCACTTACTGTTGAAAACTCAAACTGGAGTCAATGTAAAGCAGCATTGACTGATATTAATGCGAAATTATACGTCCATTGCTAAAATACACATAAAAATTCAGAGGAGGGAGTTGCGCGTCGCGCGTCGACTGCAATTTTGTCCCGATCCGAGGAAATTAATTTCAAAATCACCGCCAATAATAAAGTCATAATTTTCGTCCCAAATAGGCACCTACAAGCTTTACCTGTCACGCCCGACAGATACGAAACGAAGACATGCTTTGTATACTTTAACATTATTTTTAAGGCTTCTGGATTTATCTTAAAATACCTTATCTACTACTAAAAAGGGCATAGGAGAATTTCATCCTATTTCTTACTAAAGAAAGAAAGAAATCCTTTATAAACCATCATAACAAAATTACTTATGTAACTTAAAACATTTTTTTTAATATTATTAATGTGCAAGTTTATGAAGATGTTTGAATGTTCGGGATTTTTTTCCATTAGTCCTACCATTTAGGTAGGTACCTAATCTTCAACATTATGATATGTCATTATATGCCGAAATTATATTTAGTAGGTAAATAGCCTAAAATAAACAAGCTAAGTTAAGCTTTATCACTAAAGATAAAAAGGAATAAATTCAAATAAGTTTATAACGTCAATCAAAATCATTTATCCGAGTACGTCCCTGTTTATCGAGATGAAGACATCGCTATAAAAGTGGGTTTATTATGAACGCCGAGCTAAACGATTCTTCGAAGAAACTCCACTCTACATTAATTGAATTTGTATAATGTGTCGGAAGAAGGTTTTCAACTCGATTCAATACGATAACTGTTCGAATATTCAATGTTACGTATGAAATGTTGTTATCCTATTTACCTACTCAAGCTCAAGTTTCCAAGGAGGGTACCTACCTAATATTTGTCGGGCGATTCGACAGATTTTAACTTAATAATAAATAAATAAAAAAAAACATTTATTTCGACCACCAAAAAAAATAAATTAATAAATAAAAAATAATGACGTGTCATTCGATTCATCTCAATTGTGAAAGTGACAAGGGCTATACAAGATTTTATTATACCTTGTTTTTTTACTAATTAATAGTACCTTCCTAATTATTATTTCATCTAAATTAACCTCAGCAATTTACCGTATGATAACTAACAGGTTCCTTTTACGAGTAGGTACCTACCTACTTCATTACATACTCTTTCCAACCCTATTTTTTAAGAGAGACCTAAGAATGAGTTATATACGTCTTGTACTCCAAATCTTTAATAAGTATCTAACGTACAAAAATTATGTAAAAACGAACACGGAATAAACAATACAGAACCTACATATAAAATGTTTTATTGCTACAACCGGATTAACTTTTATTTAGATAGAGTAGTCAGAACGCTGCGGCCGAGATGGAACATACAATAATGCACCAGCAATAATTGTTAGGGGATGGCTCTCGAGAGAGTCAGCGGCTCTCCGTGATATATCTCGCCGCTCTAGATATGCCTACGATAGGTATATCGCATTACGTATAATGCTTCGTTATCTGTACGAGACGGGTTATCGGTCGATATTTGACCATAATTCTTAAACTATAGAGTATAAACACACTTTGCAGCTTCGGCTGGTAGATTTGAATGTCACTATCAACTGTCAAGGGGATCTGTGTGAAATGTCTCTGTCAAAAAGTAGTGTAGTAGTGTGACTTTTTCCTTTTATGTAATCATAACTCGCATTATCATCGTAAATTATTATCTCATATTCATTAATTTTCAATGTAATGCACTGAAGTTTAAGTTGATCTAATCGAGTTAATAATACTCATTATGAATGTTTCTCGGAGAGAAATCTACGATACGATTTGCTAAAAAACCACAACAATTTTTTAGTTCTGTCCATTTTTTGTCCTGTCAAATATCGTTTTACACACAGTTTTACGAAATTGTAATTCTAATACGTAACTTTGTCACCTGTAAAAACACTGAATATACAATTCAAATATAGACTACCATAATTGTCGTAACAGACCCAGTGAACACAGATTGGGGCGCAGTGAGTTATTGGTCCCTTGAGAACATAACAGACTAGCAGATAATGCGTACGAAGCCAAAAGAATCCCTTTTGAGTACCTAAATCAATGGAAACATGGTTCTTATGCTGTTTATTGATCTATTTTGTAATTGTGGTCATATGAGCCTTTGTAAAAAGACGTTAAAAATGGCGTTTAAATGATGATAATGATGATGATGATTAAAGAATAAATTTATCAATAGATACCAATTATTATCAGCGCGATTATCTTTTTATCGCTTAGTTCCCAAAAAAAATAAATATATTCCAATAAAATAAGAAAAAAAAATGCATACCTAATTAAGAACAAATCTTTCTCTATCTCCATATTCTGTATAATGAATGTTTAAGTTTTTGCCCAGACTTTGCCCAGCAGTCTATTTGTCTTGAGGTCCCACATTACTATCAGCTCGTCTACCTATTTATTTAATAATTCCCAGAAATAAGAAAAAAATACATACCTAATTAAGGACAAATCTGTCGCCATCTCCGTATTTTTGACAACATTTTTGACTTTTCACATTTTGCCCAGACTTTGCCCACGCATTGCCCACGCTTTGCCCAGCAGTCTATACGTCTCGAGGTCCCACAGCCAACTGAATTAGATATACCGCCATATATTAATTAACGAGCTAACTAACCTACAATAGCGGAGAACACAGGGGCCGCATTATCATATGACGCAACTTGCGACAGATTTATTACTGCTATTATCAAAGCCCTTCGGAGACAGTCGGATGAAATAATTAGCTTCGTACTTAGATATTAGTAAGTGCGAATACAGACAGAATTTATCGTGAATTTATTAACGATTTAACTATAAATAATATTCTTTTTAACATCTGTTACTAACAGGACTTATCTACTAGTGGTTTATCCTATACGAAGTAGAGTAGGTAGATTTTTTTAACTTGTTTTATTTAAAAATAAAACAGTAATTTTTATAGCAGCTTTTGTGAATATTCAAGCTTAAGTGATATTGAATTGATGAAATCACTTTAACAATACCGTAAAAGTCTAAATAACATGAAAATGTGTGCTTTCCGTCACAAGGTTTAAGTAAAAGTGCGTGCTAAATAGGACATGTAAAAAAATGGACTGTAATGATTTTAAAGGGTTTATTACAAAATAATAAGTGTGACCTTATTTTGTTGATCCTAATAATAATTATTCGTCTTGAATTATTGACTCAAGCTATCCTGGCCCCTCTATTTGGTCTTTACACTATGGACTATGAAGTTATATGAGGCAATAAATTGCTAAGATGATATTTGTTATCATTTGTGCTGCGGGCCCTTCCACTTTGAACTTTTTGGGTGCGTTTATAAGCAAGTCGTCAGTATAAACATGATTTTTTTAATTGAATAGCTTAAGATACGTGTCTCTTGTATGAGGATTACTTACATACCTATATATATTGCGCTGAATAATAATAGGTATATGAAGAAGGCTGTTTCACGAAGCTTTTTACTTCAACGAAAAAGGTGTTAAGGTAAGTGACAGTTACTAATGACGTTAGTCCCTTTGTTATTGACGATTACATTATTTTACTTTACACATGTTATATTATATTCCCTATTGACCCCAAAACGAAGCGCAGATAACCCGAAAATGTCATTACCTTTATAGCCACAAATAACACGGTGTATTTATTACGGGGCAAAAAGTGACCAAGCCCCAAAACTCCTTACGACGTCATACTTAAAACATTGCGCGCACCGGGCGTGACGCGCGGGTTAATTTTATGCTACATTAATACCGAAGGGTTCGAGCCACTTTTTAATAGGGTTAGTTATGGCACGAGGTCTCGGAGACCCCTCACGCATTCTCAGGGTTAACAATGCGTTATGGTCGGATTTGGCGGGATTATAGTTGTTACCAGACCCCTTGTTTGTTGCCAGTCGTAATTGTTGTCTGTTTGCGTTTTACTACTAGGTACGTATAATACCTACGCTACGTACTTTTTTATTTGGGTTAAAATTTGTGGGTACCTTTTTGGGTTAAAATTAGTGTTTTTATTAACAGTTTCATTTCCTAATCATCCTGTATCATGAAATACTAGGTACCTATAGAATATGAAGACATCTTTCCAAAGTTTAGTCTGGAAGAAATGGCTGCTTAGCGATTAAGTTGACTTTTGTGCTAACGACATAATAATAATTATTATGTAGCATGCACGTAGGTATTAATATTATTTTTGAGTAGAATAAAGAGTGATTAGTAAACAAAACATCTTCTCCATGTTAAAGGTCTTAGGTAAGAAATTAAAAACGTGTAAAAAACCTGCAAATTAACAAATAACTATAAAAGTTATGTCACCGAGTACTTTAAATTTAAGATCATAAATAGTTACCAATACAAACACTACAAGCAAATATGGGTACAAGTTTTTGTGAGGGGGACTTTTTGCGGATTGTAATCTCACTCGGGTCGAGAAAAAATTGCAAAAAAACTCGCTTTGCATAATTATTATATTAATTAGCAATAATCATTTATTAACGCGACATACGATACCGTGAAATCAGCTTTTTTAATTACAAAAAAACGTGGGTCTCATTTTTTACGAGGCTCCCACGGTGTAAAGATTTTTGAACAAATTAATCCATTAGTTTCATTTGACAAGAATAATATTAAAATTGAAATAATTGCTATTTTAAGCATCGCATAAATATATTTATAATATTATTGAATGATAAAATCTGCGGGTAGGTATATGACGCCGGTAAAAAATATCAGAGTTTTTACCATAAATTCCTCTCTGACGCTGTACAAATCGTTATTAATTGTTTGTTTTATTAATGATACGTACTCAAACATTTTCCCAGGTAAATATTTACGTGTTTTTTTAGGTTTGACGTAAACATAACCAGTCCAGATAAATTACTACATGTTTAAAGGATTTTTCTTCATTAACCATTTAAGTAATCTTAGCAACTTTTATGAGAATAATTCATAAAATAATTTTGCGTATTTCTATGATATTTTTTAGGGTTTTTCCTATTAACCATTTAAATAACGTTCTTAGAATAGGTAGGTACTATAGCTTAACATACAAATACTATTCTTACCTACTAAAAACAAAAATAAGTAGGTAGTAGCTGTGTTAGAGATCTTATATTTTTCATAGGAATCCGAATAAATAATAGTGACTATGAGATGACTGGTCTACTTAATTGCCAATACCAACCAAATTCAAAATCATTTATTCATATAGACATCAATAATAATTATATTGAAGCACGTAATTTTTTTTACTCTACTCCAGTAAAGGTGCTTTGATATGGATACCAAAAATACCAGTTTATTAAAATCTATCACTAATATCAAAGATAGTGTTGCCACATCAAATACTCTACGTACCTATACTATGAAAATGAGTTATATAGAAATAAACAAAATACAATACACGCTGGGTTCATTATGTATTTGAGTTGCTATCAAAGTGTAGTTTATATTTATACAGGTTAAGCCCAGGAGTGACATCAGGACAGTATACTGAGCTGTAATCGTAATATGGGTATTGACGGAGAAATAGTCTCCTGTGACCAATAAAGGGTAAGGACTGAGATCTATACGCGTTTACCGGATTGCCAAATAATAATTGACATAAATATAACGGCTAGATAAATATTGGGGGGAGGTATATATTTATTTAAAGTTACATAGCACATGTCACATAATGAAAATGAATCCTATGATCTTCATAATGGTGTGATCCGTCGTGAAGTTTGGGCTAAGGCGTGCTAAGGTAATTTATATACACATATTTGTAAATACATATCTACATACGTAGGTACGTAATTAGATATAAACAAAGTTTTATACTGCTGGGTAGGTATCTTGTATTTAGTTTTATATCATTGTTAATAGTCAGTATAATTTTGAGCTCAAAAGCGAGATAAGATAAATATTTTTGGATATCCCTTTCTCTACATTTTAAAAGAAACTCAATGCAACAGGAATTCGAGTAGGTAAGCATAACTTTATTACTGTGAACATATCAACATAGCAAACATCGATTACACCTCTATCGTAAGCACTACTCAATCTTATTACGGTAAACCATTAACCACTTAGAATTGACTCACCAATGCCCACGAGGAAACCGTCCAAGGAAACTTCCGAGGAAACTTCCAAGCCGCTAAATTACCGGACATATTGGCGCGAAATCACACTAGTCTCCCGTGACCAATTTCTGGTAAAGGGTGAGAGGGGATCTATGAAAAATAAACATCGAGAAAAAACCGTTTCGAATTTGACAAATGCATGTTTTGGGGCACGCGGCCCGCAATTCGATACGGCCGGCGCGTGCGCAAGATGTGTGCACAATTACCTATTATGAGGATCGTGAGCAAACAGATTTTGTACTACTAGTTTAGTTGGATATATACGTGAGTTGAAGCTTTATAACAATTATCGATTTAACACTTACTTTTTGAAATTGTTAGAGGAAAAGAAACTTGTGGTTATACCTAATAAAAAAATAGATAAGTAATTTAAGTATTCTCAACGAAACAAATCACAGAGTGGCTATAGCTATTAATGACCTAATATTAAGCGCGGAACCTCATGACTGAGGAGAGGTTAGTAGCTATCCCAAGTGTTGAAATTTTTTAAGCCAAGTAATGCCCTTAGGCATGGCTTAACGATTAATGATAACAATAAGGACCTTAGCATGCTGTCCTAAAAACACTGTAGAATTTTTTTGATCACACATCCACTCTCCGACCACGTCCGCAGTTGCTTAACTTAATTCATCATTTTAAATCAACTCAAACTTGAATAACTAACCAGGCCCGCAGATACTTAGGTACTATATCATTTCAAATTGACAGAAGTCGCCGGGCTATGAACACTTCAACACTTGAATAGGTGGTAGAGGAAGTAAGAAAATCATCGATTGTTATCTTGCAATAAGCTACCTACTCATCTTATGCACAGATGCGTGAATTTTTATAAGCATTATCCTTATAGAACATCAGCTAATAAGGTCGATTACTCAAATCTGTAAGGTGCACCGGGAGTCAATAACAAGGGTCATTTGCCCATACACCCGCAGGGGATTTTAAAATGAAACGAAACCACACGTGTCAAATATAAATAATTAGAATTAAACAGTATTGGTTGTAAACAGACCTACGATCAGTAGGTAGGTCTACCTACTCTAGGTACCTAATTTATCGTCAGTTGTTTCCTATTAGACGATTATCGTATTCACTTTTTGATACAAAGATGCAGGCTCTGAATAGGACAATAAAGAAATGGTATCTTTTTCAGCACTTACATTTTTTTTATTTTATCCCCTAAGGAGTTCTAGAGTTTTCGCCGTGTAGCTTTAGGCTAGAGGGTCAATTATAAAATCCCAAGAAAAAGAGGGGGGGACTTATGCCCAATTATAAGTATGTAGGTTTGTCTTGAAATTAGATAGGTAGGTACCTACCTACCTACCTAGGTACTTATTAGGTACGGATACATTTTTGTTTGTTATAAAATTTTAAATCTGTGGGAAACCTGGCCTCATGTTCTCTGCCTAGGAGACTTGGAATCCAGATACGCCTAGATGGATTTAGTACCTACGGTACGCCGCCATACGGTAGCAACATCAAAGTCCTATAGATAGATCTATCATAATAGAAACAAGTTTAAAATTATCAGATCCAAGTAAATCACGATATAATTTACAGATTGCGAAATGATTCCAGTTTTAAATTTGAGGGGAGGGTTGGGGTGAATTTATGTGTTGTTCTATTTCGGCCGGAGGGGCTCGCCCTTTATTGATGCGCTTTTGACTAGTTGTGATTCCCGTTTATTAGCCCATTTAGTACTGTTGTTTGTCTCCTTGTTAAGTTTGGGGATTTGTTTCGGTTGTATTTTGATTGGTAATAAGTGGTGTTTTTGTTTACTTAGATATTAAAGAAAAATATAGGCCAGTGACACAGACAAAAAAATAGACTGAGGCTTCGGAACAAATGAGCGTTGTTTAAAAAAACATAACGTAGGTGCTTATCAAATGATAACGTTTCCCGGTACATTGCTCGACAGGCCTTGCTCTGTGACATACTTCAAATCGTAAAAAAAAGAAAAAAAAAGACTTTATTTTTTTATTCTGAATTTTTTAATTATAATAATAATACAGTTTTCCTATTCATTTTTGTGAGTAGGTAGGCATATTTCGTTATTATTTAAGGACTAATCTCTAGTATTTAAAAACAATCAGTACCTACCTAGTCTGATGTCATTTACAGGCCTACAAGATAACTATGATTTTTGAAGTTTATTTCGAAGTAAAAAATAGTAGGTAAATAAACCACTTAATTTTAAAAGTCCTCTTTTAGGTTTCCTACCTAACTGTTTAATGTTAAAAAACATCCACAACAAATGTATACCTATCTACATTATGTAGCTATAGGTATTGCCTCATTACCTAATTAAATTATAACAAAACAGTTTATTCAATAACATTAATAAACCTACGTGATAACATCTATAAAGCATTAGATATACTCGTACCTATTGAATTTTTTTATTTTATTGCGCGTTTTAGTACTGGCTGTTTAATAAAATTTGTCTTTAGGAACTATGTCTTATACCTACTTTTATTTAAAAATATCTTTTGAACTGTAGTTCGATTTTAAAAACTGCAAACAGATATGTAAAAGAGAAAGCTCCTATAGTATCTAACTATAAGACATGTAAATAAAATATTTACAATCAGGTTACAATAATTAATTATTATGATCACTTGCCTAATCCTTATTTTAGGAGAATCAAATGATTAGAGTTTCGCACAGACAGACTATGTTTTATATCTACTTATACTTACCTACTGCAAAAATAACGAAATAATGCGAAAATTAAACGCAAACCTTGCGCTACTTTTTACAGATAAAAACAGTGGAAACTAGTAAAACCGTTTCGAAAACTTCCACTGATTAAAAATAAACAATTAAATGTTAAGATCATAGACAATGGCTCGTTTCAAAAGCATAGACAATTTGGATCAGTTTTTCAGTTCACCGACTTGTCAGTGATCAGTGAAATTGATTTGGCGTCGTTTTTGACAGTTCATTGAACTTTGCGCTTGTAAGTAGTTTAAGTTATCATTTAAGCTAAGATCAAAACTATATAGACTCTGCATTCGGCACAAAGAAGCGTAGTCGACAAAACATAACGTTTCCTGATGCATTTGCGCTGCAGAGTTGCAGACCATGCTCGTTGACATAACGACGAATCGTAAAATAGAAAAATACATTGACCTGACTTTTTTGTTCTAAAGACTAGGTCTATAGAAGATACTTTTTTGTCTGAGAATTTAAGGTATTCAGCTGAAGTTCACATATAAATTTGCAAATGTTTAAAATACATTCGGATATTCACTATCAATAAATTATAAGACTAGGTACCTACCTGGTCTATATAGGTTAAGAAACTGCGGGCGCGGCCGGAAAGTGGTTGGGTGACCGATATTGGCAAAAATTTTTGAGCGTTTCCGTGCTTCAGAGGGCACATTTAGCCGTCGGTACCGGTTGTTTTCGTAAATAACAGTCGTTAAGCCATATCGGAGGCCTTTGGACGGCATAAAGAAATCCAACACTTGGGTTATTCTTTCCTTTCTTTTTGTCATATTTTTTCTTCATGACTGCACTTCATAATGAAAAAACTTTTGCGTAATGGCGGGAGCTCAAAAAATCGTAGTAGGTACCTAATGCTTGTTATTGAAGCACAAATAAATTATTTTTAATTCCAATCCAACCCTAGGCAACCATGAACTTAACATAGTAATTTTATAACCATAGAGTACTGTTGACTTCTAATATCATAAAATCAAGCATCTTTGACACAGGTCATTGACACTATAGTGCCGCGGACACACTTTACAGCTAGTGATAAAACAACTAATTGTCCACAGATAATGTTTAATGGGACAGATAAAGATGGCCGCCGCTTGTAAACACGGGAATTAATCAGTAATGATTTAATTTGCTCGAGCTGTGATTTACGACTTTTTTGCTTGTTATGTGTTTTGGTTGTAAATCGCCTGTGGTTTGGCGTTATGGCTAGATTATTAGCCTGTAATATTAGCTGTTAAATAATAGTACTTAATGCCGTGTAATAAGGTTGTAATTTTAACTAGTGATAGGCGTAAAATGATGACCATATGGGTAGGCCTTCCTAGAGCAAATTTTATCACGCTGATCTAGTACAGATTTGTAGAGTGGCTAATTCAAGTCCTAGAGAGATTTTATGTTCGAAAGCATTCGACCTAGCTTAACAACTAATACCTACCTAACGATAACAAGATAGACCTACCTGTTAAGTAGCCACAGATGCAAGAAATTGGTCAAGAATTTTAGCTACTAGCTGTCACTCATACATCCACTGACCGCGCTCGGTATTGCCTTATCTTAAACTCCTACTAAGTACATTTTTTTTTTTTTTACTAGTAGATATAATTATAAGTGCTAAGTAGGTAGGAAGGTATACAGTAGATACCATGACACAGTAATTCATAGCCAATGACTTATGAGCCTAATTACGGTAAAAATAATGTCAATTAAATTAAAAAAATCTCATGTAGGTAGATGTACCTATAAATAATAAGCGTTAATGCATTAAAAAGGACCTATGGCATAAGGTCTCTCAAAACGGAGGAACCCTATAACATTTTCTAGTCACATACGCTGCTTTTATACTCAAATGTCGAAGAGATTTTTTTTTAATTAGGTATAATAGTACCTAAACGAGCTTTCAGCGCAACCATTTCCTATCGCCCATAGACATCGTGACATACCTACTTCGAATAGAATATCTATATCTACTAATAATAT
>LGAG01000087.1:406751-423186 GCA_001278395.1 Lerema accius
CTACAGATTACTTACCACATGAGCAGTTATTTCCCAACATAGGTAGGTACAATATCGTACCTAATATCTAGGTATCTGAAAACCATCTGTAGGTATCCATATTTTTGACAAAAATGTACCTATACCTACGTACCTATCTATAGGTATCTACATACCTAAGCGTGAGAAACTCTGGTAGTTACATAGAATGAATTGTTAAGTGCCTATTTATTTTGAAATTTTCGGAGTGGACATTTCATTGCACGCGACTGTAGGTAGGTACCTACCTTCCGAAACTGTGTTATTTTTTCTAAAACGTCAGTAATTAAAATCGAATGAAAACTTCAGTTTCCGAGAAACAGAATATAGGTTACAACGCAGATTACCCGCAGTGTTTCCAATTACACAAAAACATAATTCTACCAACTTGCAATTTTTTATCTGTCCAATTATTTACGCTTTACTTTCAATCACAGTATTACCTACCTACCTACTACTTAACGCTGTAAATTCCAAAAGTCTACCAATAGTAGGTAGGTACACGATATATATTTTTTAAATTAAATGACGGAATGAAATAATTTGTGATGAAGGTAAAGATCTGTGGCTATGACTTTTTATTTTTTTATACTTAGGTAGGTACTTAAAATTACAATTGAGGTGTAAAATGAGTTTTATCCCATGTGATATTAATAAAACTTTTATGTAGTACCTACCTAGAGTATTTTGTTAGGGTATCTAAATTAAAGTTTTAGTAGGTACCTTTAGGTACTGTTATTGACAAGAAATACGCTTAGAATAGACAATTAGGTAACCGAATAAGTGGGTAACTACACGTACCTACCTACCTACGATATAATAAAATATCCGCTTTCAATAATAAATAACTGTCATTCTGAACATATTATTTTTTCCACCTTTTTATTTTTATATCTACAACAAAAACAATTCAAAGTCAATTCATTTTAATCGCGTAATGTCAACCATGTAGTTTTTACTCGTTTCAATTCAATTCCTCAATTCCTATTCATTACAAAATTGTGTGAACGAAGTGATAAAAACTGAAAAAAAAAATTGTGTCATAGCCAGGAAGTATTTTTTACCGAAATAGGTACATATTATTATAAAATCTGGGGGCACGGCAGCGACCCCGCCAAGTCAAGCAAAAAAAGCGGCACGGCCCGTATCTAGATACTATTCTTTTCTCGAAGCATTTCAGGCCATTTTCGATGCCCTATCTAATTGTACGTGAATTTTAGACTTTTAATAGGACAATATCTAACGGTATAATGTTTCCTACTCTATCTTTATTATTTGTATCTTGGTGAAAAAAATGAACACCGATTTCGTTAACAACATAATAGGTATTAACATTTCATTTATGAAGTCAAATACCCACTATAATATTTTATAGATAAATAAATCTTAACCTTAAAAAAAAATTGTTAGTCTGACTCCAACTTTAAGATGAAAGTTAAGATTCTTGTAATAGTAGGTAGGTACGATAAAAAGTTCGTAACCAGAATTGATTACCTACTGAGAAATTTATTAAGAACTGTATTATTGCGAAACGTTTATACGGACCAGTAATCCACGCGTCTACAATCGAATAGCAAACCGTCGTACCAATTATTTTTCCACGAAATCTTCAAGGAAAACATCAATAAATTTATCTACACTTTCACAAAGTGAATGAAGTTCGCACTTCACCCAAAAAAAAACGAAAACAAGTACGAATCGCACGTAATTGGGCTAAAATGTTTTTGGGTAGAATTGACTAAATAATAACGTAATTTATTTCGTAATTCTACTAATAGGTACAAGTATTATAAATGTGAAAGTTTATAAAGATGTTTGTGTATTTTATTTTCCTTCACGCCCTAGCCGTGAATTGGACTTAGGATACATTTTATCAAAATAGTAGGTTTCCCTGGGATGATATGCACATTTATTTTTGTTTCCAAATCATCAATAGTTGTATGATTTTTAAATAAACTTAAGTAGATAAAGTAGGTATGTGTATACCTATATAAAAAGGGTCATAAATTCATCCTAAGATTCATCGGGAAGAAACTTTTTCGCAAGCGAATTCGCGGGCGACGTCTAGTAGAATAATAAACAACTCTAGAAATTCTAATTTCCTTTGCTGTCAAATCAAAGTTTGTTTTTTTATTGATAACACAAGATGGATTATGGGCACGCGCGACTCAAATTGATTTAAAATTAAAATAGGACCGTTGGCCATGATTGATATGACGGTGTGTGTCACGCCCCGTTTCTGGGAACACGATAGGGTTAAAATGAATTTTTGTGAAGCACAAATAGTTTTATTATAATAAAGTTAAATGTTTCTTTTTTTTGCTCTATCATGGAGTAGAGCTCTTTCGTAGCCCTCCCTAGCTATTGCGTAATAAACAGACTTGGTCTAAAATGATAATACCTTGTTATTTATTGTTCTTAAAAGCTGTTTCAAGACTAATATGAGCTTAATTTATCTATAGTAGGTACCTACTTACCTATAAATGAAAAAAAAGTTTTGTGTGTTTGAAAGAGCATCACACCAAAACGGCGGATTTGACAGAACATCCATTGTAATTGAAAAAAAATCATAATCATTAATTCAGTGTGTCACTTAGGTTTCTTTTTATATTTAACACTAGTTTTCCGCCCTTGGCTTCGCCCGCGTGGAATCGGTTATATCGCGCGACTTTTTCGCGATAACAAGTATCCTATATCCTTTCCCAAGCTCAGTTCTATCTTCAAACCGAATTTCATCAAAATCGGTTCAGTGGTTTAGGCGTGAAAGCGTAGCAGACAGACAGACAGTTACTTTCGCATTAATAATATTAGTAGGGATATCTATGGATGATAATATTAATTAAACGTAGAAACTAAATGCCGCTACAAAATTTCCCGGACGTTATTTTTTATTCCGATAGGAGAATGGGTTTAAACGGTTTTCAGTGCCAAATTGTTCCTAGCTAAACGATTAAAAGATTGATTTTTATACTCTATAATAAAAGTCATGACATGTTTTTAAACAGAGGATCAATATTACAAAGAGTAGTTTTACAAAAAATCTATAGGTACAACTAAATAATTTAATAATTTTTGTCTGTCTGTCTGTTTGACCCGGCTAATCTCTGAAACGGCTGAACCAATTTTGACGGGACTTTCACTGGCAGATAGCTGATATAGTAAGGAATAACTTGAACTACTTTTTACCTTCGTTTCGGCATAGGTTTACCGAAGCGAAGCGAGGACGGGTCCACTAGTAATCACATAAAAGTACCTACTGGCAGTTTACTTAGGTACCTATCTCCGACAGAAGGTTCTGGCTTATGAGGCCTTGTCCATCACATTTACGAGCTAAATAGTCCTTTACAATCTTTATGTGCCTGAAACTTAAAGAGCAAATTAATATTGGAAGATATCGTCCACTTTCATAAGACCATAGACCATAGATCATTCGCAATTGGACTATATTAGCTCTCGATTGTATTATCGACAACACTAGCGCGTTATCGCAATTTCATGTGCTGTAGGTAACAATAGTGTGATCGTGTCTGGCGTAGATCCAACGTCACCAATGATAGACAAATGGACACAATCATTAGCTATGTAGGTACCTACCTACCTACCTAGGTACACTATGTATACTTTTTATAGTCGTGATTTAAAAAGTAAACAATCTTACAGTGTCTTTTTATTGTAATTATCGATTTAAAAATAAGACAGACACATATAAAAAAAATTAAAGAGTAAACAATAATTTAATGTTAAAATAAGTTTCTGTATAAGTACTTATAATTCTAAATATTTTTTTAATTATTGAAATAAATAAAAGTAGTGCCAAGATTGTTTACTTTTTAAATCACGACGAAAAAAACGAGGTAGGTATTGGTTCATAGTTAAATCAGCTACTTAAAAATACTTTCCATTTGGAAAGTTAGGTAAATTCTATAACTATAACACAACAATTGATATAGGTATAGATACGAAATACACATTATCAAACGGAAGGCCGAGTTGACAGACAACTGACATTACCTACATCCACTAACTAGGGAGATATCCTTTTATCAGATGAGTTCTCAGTTTAATATTTGAAATGAGCTTTAGTCGTATTGCAACCGTAGAACGACTTAAAAACAATATGAAAACTCCGTGATCAAATCATAATCAACTCATAATAATATATAATATAACCAAGACAACCACCAAAAAAGGCACAGCTAATAAGCGGTAAATAATTAACCCGCACTTACTTAATAGGCGGACAAACTAACTAAAACTAAGTGGATAAATATAAAACGGAGAAGGAAAAAATAATTAGAATTCTATTCGAAACGGGAAGCTCCCAGCGTGGGAGTGGAGTGGGGGGTTCCCCCGTCTCCATTCACCCCACCCGGGGAAGGGGGAAGCTATTAAGCCAAGCCAAAACTAATTTAAATTAAATCCTAGTGAATTACCAGAGGAGGAAATTGTCGAGCGTACCCTCGCTTCTCTCAGAGAGGTACAGTCGAGTACAAAATTACTTTCTGTCGTTATTTGTTTAACTAATTTGCAGGTACTTTAGTATGAAAATACTTTTACTGTGATATTGGTAGGTTTTATTTTTCATTTACCCAGCCTTACCATAATTAGAATACGGAGTTACGTTAGTATTTGATTCAGTTATCTACTTTTAATTCGAAATGTCGTCTTTTACCGATTGGGAACCAAATAATTATTTATTTGTTACCTACCTAGTACCTAACTATAGGTACCTACATTAACATTGCATGTAAGTAACATTGCAATAAAATTTCAATATATTAACTATATACAAAACAAAGTTTATAAAGATTATTATGTTTCCTTTATTATCAAGTTTTAATCCAATTAAAATCATTTAGGTATAGCATCGCTTCTAACACGCCACATACCTACCTACAGAACTAATAACGCAAACACGAGCATCTTATATTAAGCAAAAGTTCTGCAGAATTCAATTCCGCGACAACTAGCACGTAATATCGTCGGATATTGCGACAGTAACGGCCGATATTTTACTTTTATTCGCTGGCACTTTTCACTGCGAGTGTACTATCTACATTGCGGGTGTAGGTTGGGGAGGATCGTTATATGTACCATTTGAATATTATCTAACCCCCCTCTCCCCACAAGTTTAGACACGCTGGTGAAGCCTCCGCCTTAATTAATGCAAATTTGAGTGCTAACAAGATTATGAATCCAACCGCTTTTTGAGCATACACTTAAGCATCGTGTAAGTTAAGTGGTCGTATCTGCATATTAAGGGTGTAAAAAGTTGAGTAATTTCGCGAAGTGAGCTGTGTTTAGATGTTGGAACTAAGTACTTTATTTGTTGGATTCTGCGTACATTATAGTATTAACTGTTGCGTACTATTAAGCGTTTAAAGGACGGTATTAGGTGAATAGTTACCGTACTGAATACTGAACAGCGAATAGAAGTTAAACATGTGAGTTTATTTTGTGTTGTTGATAGTATTTGACAATAGACTTTGTATCTTTATACTGTATCATATTTTTTTAAGACAAACTTTGACCTACGGACTTTGAAAAAGGCTATTAGTTAAATGTAAAAGTATTTTTTACTTTACAGTAATGAAAGAGTTTAAAGGTAGCGAGTTCCTATAGTTTCGAGTCACAATTGGACCCGGCAGGTGGTGCTGATGTCGAGATAATTCAAGAGATCAGCCAAACTATTAGAGTAGGTACCTAATTAAAACGCCGCCATAGTAAAAGTTGTCCAATATGATGAGCATTTAAAAATGCAAGAAAATTCAAGGTCTGGAGTATGTGATGTAGAAATATGTGACAGAACAACATGCCCGGTCTTTTAGTTGTAAAGTTATAAACAATCGTCTCCAATACACATATGCCGAGTTATACATATAACATTCAAATGACATTATTCAATTCAATTAAGATAAATTCAATTAACTGCACCTACTTTATAATAATAACACATTTTATAGACTATTAACCCATATCTGCTAGTTTATTGAGTGACAGATCAGTTATAAATTGATATTCATATCTCATTACTATAACCTATCTGTGTAGATAGTTTAGTTAATGAAATATTGTTTGTAAAACTATTTATCTTTTGTTGAAGAAAGAAATTAGTTTCGTCTAAAATTGATTCATACACTACTCTGTGGTACCTAGTGTTTTTTTTTTTTTAATTTTAAACTTTTGTCATCAAGAGACCTCATCGTCCCGTAAAAATAAACGCGCAAACATAGAATCATTATACAATGACACCAACCCTAAAACCAAAAAATGTACCTATAAACTGAGTCTTCAGAACAAAAGAATGAAGTAATTTTTTTTGTTTTTTTTTTTACAATTTGAAGTATGTCACAGAGCACGGCCTGTCGAGCAATGTACCGGGAAACGTTATCATTTAATAAGCACGTTGTTGTTTTCTACTACGCTCATTAAAATTTGTTCCAAAGTCTCAGCCGATATATTTTTTACTACAAAAAATTGATGAGTACAAAACATTAACGCTGTTGATATCCTTGTAAAATATAGCAATGTATAGAATGATTTCAACACTCACAAGTGTTCAGAATTGGACAGATGTGCTTGTTAAGACTACGACCCGCCAGGGATGTCTAACCTCAAGGGGGAGATTGATCATGGGGTATCTCTGTGGTCACCGATTATTGACTAACTGATAGCCCTGTCTAGTATCTTTTTAAAGATATCGTGATTTATGTTGCTATGTTTAAATTGTAAACGTAAGCACTGAAGTGTGGGGGGAGTGGTTGTTTTGGAGTAAAGTAGAGAAGAGCTTTGGTTAGGGGGTTTATTTATTACTAAAACTAGAGTAGGTAGCTGTTCTATGATCGAAATTAGACCTTACCTTAATGTCATACTATATTATAAACTATTGATTTGAACCCAAGACCTCTTGTTCTGAAGACGAACATTCAAATGTTTATTCTATTACTAATTTTATTCGGATCATTACCTATACCTTTATTTATTTAGGTACTTCACATTCAAATACGGTACATTTTATTGTCTAAAAATGCGTTGTACACTAACGTAAAAAGTACGATACTAAAACATTTTTAAATGCTGCAAAAACATCAAGGCGACGAAAAGGTTTAATTATGATATAAAATAAAGCGCATTATCGTGCTTCCTATCAACGGGAACTTAATTTAGGAAATGAACTCAACGCCCATTACAATTTTACGAGCCATCCGTCAAATATTAACGTCACATCACATCAGATCGCGTCACTGTTTAACCCTTAAATGCTTTCGATAATGTTAATGTAAATTGTAAGTATAAGAAGCTATATAACATGTTTTGTTTATAATACTTTTGTATTTTTCAAATTTTCAAACTATAAATAATGCTATACATTCATATACTTACTAAAATTAATTTAATCAATATAATATTTCCTATGTCAGCGGCGGCATAGATAATGCAAACAGATAAACGACATCTAAACCAAGAACAGAAAAATTCATCATACAAACTTAAATAACTGTCTTTTAGAAATCGAATACCTATAACAACATTGAACTGCGATTCATTTGTCAATTTAAACTGTCAGATCGAAATTGTAACGGCATCTATAGGTAATCTGTTAGTAAGAAATCAGCATCACGCATCACCATCAACACCAATGATGACTGAGAAAGAGAGGTTAGATTATAAAACGGATGCTTGACAGGTATAAATGTAGGTACCTAAATAGTGATGATTCATCGGATGCGATCTAGGAGAGACGAGGTTCGCATCCGATGAAGACTGAGAAGCTGTCCATGCTAAAGTCATGTGGAATTGTTTTGGTCAGTAGGTGTCTCCTTCAAGGATAAGTCTGACATATCTAACTTTAATGGCCGGATCTGGGAATGTAAACTTTGAAGTGTCTTTCCTAAAGCCTCACCGGAGACAATATAAAAAAATATAGTGATGATTCAGGGCCAAATGTCCCCGAATCGAAGATAAGAGATAGCAATAATTGAAACATGTGTCGCGGTCACTTTGACGTTGTCATCGTTCACTCACTCACTCACTCACTCGTCGATCGTTCACTCTTCAGTTTTTGCCGTTATCTTTATACTGAGTAATAAAAGCTGTTAACTCGACACCTGTCATTCAAAATATTGTGCTTTTTCGATGATTACTTTATCGGAACAGCGAATAACAATACAGATATTTATTGATTTAATGGATTATTGTTATTTCTTTTACTCTAGCTAATTTTATTAAATATCTTTTTTGGATATTAATTAAGTGTTGCATTTTTATTTACTTGCAATTAAGAAATGATGTCTGTAAGTAGGTGTTTAATATCTAAGCTAAGGAAATTACCCGAAAAATTTTATGAAGCATTATTCTTGCATAAATAAATATACATATAAAAAGTAACAAAGAATTTGCAGCCTTAATACGATAGGGGAATTATGCTTAAGATGACATACTTTTTCTATGAAGGTAAGTGTCACGAGAGTGGGTTGGGGATAGGAGTAAAAGGCCTGCGTATATTATTGAATGTTTCAAAATCAACGAAATTATTTTAGTTTTAGAACAATAAACATTATAAAAACTTAAAAATAATAAGAAATCGCACTTAGGTCGATGTGTGTAAGACGACATACTATGGTTTAAAATTACATACATCTGACTTTATACCTACTCGAAAAATTTTATGAAGCATTATTCTTGCATAAATAAATATACATATAAAAAGTAACAAAGAATTTGCAGCCTTAATACAATACCTACCTACCTAGTCATATTACAAAAATAGAAACAGTTAAAAATTTCACTATCAAAATGTTTATTAACATAAATATAGGGTCACATGAATATTATCAGAAACAATCTCTTTAACATTCTTTTTAACCCTGTAATGCGGTTATAAGAATTATTGTGAATCATTTAAAGTATTATCTCTGTCCATTCATCCGCAATCGAAACTTCTGTTGTAATTGTCACATCTGCCAAAATACAGTCTCTCGATTAGTATCACCGAGGGGACGCATTGAATGTCGCAAGTTAAGGGTTTAAATTGAAAGTGTTTTTATAAATGCAATCTACACAAAAACACTTTGAAACGCTTCTAAAATGATATCTTCGTTTTAACACTATTTTTAGATACCAATTTATTACCGTTGGTTCATTTCATGTTCTCGAAAGTCCTACTTAGGTATATTATTAGGTGATAATTATTAATAGAGATTTATTTATAAAACTGTGTTATTTACGAATCTAATTCTTAAATAACCTTAAAATTGCGGCGCTTCCCCCTTCATCGCGTGCTATTTTTAAGTATTCTTTGATCTTTTAGTTATCCGGGGGTATACCTAATTGAATTTTGAATGTAGACGATAGATTCGAAACTACAACGCAAAACTGTATCCCCGATTTTGGCATTAGGGTTTTAGCAAATTTAAAGACGTTTTCACGTCAAAACAAAGTAATAAAACCGCCAATACATTATTATAGACAAAATATAGGCCGATGGCAGCTACTGCGAAAAAACAATATTTATGGTGAAGAAAAATTGGCGAAAATGATGAAATATGGGCGGTCGGTCAATTCACGTCTATCCGATGTCATTAGGACCCGGAAATTTATTGGCGATTTTCGTAAAAACACTTGAAAAAGGTATTTTTTTACAAGTCAAAAATTAGAATTAAATAATAGGTAGGTACCTATTAGCGCATGTTTTGTGAATTTGTACTAAAAAAAATTAAATTATTTTTAGCAATTAGTCAAGTTCATTTCGTCCTTATTTATCTAATGCAATTGACGCAATGATTTTGTGTAATTACGATATAAGTTTTTGAAAAATTACAGATCTTCATAATCAAATTTTTTTCTTAATAATGAAAACCCGACATAATGCCAGTATTAAGTCCAATAAACGAGTCATAAAAAAAGCATTTTTGTTTATGGTTTTCCAAAGCTTAATTTTATGCTTTTAGACGAGGAAAATATTCGACAAGAGTAAAGATGTCATAAAAACACCTCGATATCCCGACAAGGCTCATTACCGACTGGCTTTTCATTTTTTCCGCTACGCTAGTACCGCCTCTGTTATTTATTTTTCATCGCCCCAAGCCTGCCTGATATTATATCGGCCATTTTGTTTATTTTTATTATGATTTATACCCAGATGCATGTTTTTTTAACCGACGTAGCAGAGGTAGGTACTTATTGTTTTTAATTTTTTGTGACAAAGGAAAATTGGAACGTTAATGTAATTTTACAGAAAAACGTTATGGTGCGTTACATGGCGGGATAGGGGGTCAAATCTTCTTCAAAACTTGCGTTACGTAATAATTTGAACGATTCCTTACAAAGGTACCTACTAGAGGTCTATGAAAGTAAGTACCTACTAAAATAAAAAAGTTAAAAGTATCCGTACTCACATGGTGTATGGTAGAAGTTGTCGTAGTAGTTGATAGAACATGCACGAACTTGAGTCAGCGAACAGCGTCAGCACAACATAAAACAGAATTGAATCGAGAGGTTCCGCTGAGCCATCGGGTCAGATGTTTACTATTATGACCTAACGATGGCTTTATGCAGTATCTATAGAAGCATTTTTAATTTTATGTGCGCTCTTAAAATATTTTGCAAAGTTGGTTGATGCCTAGTGTCTTTGTCAGTCTGTTTAAAAAGGATGATAAATATGTGCTAAATTGAAGGAAAGCAAAAAAAAATTGGTTTACTTTTGTTTTTTTTTAATCACGTAATTCAACCTAGATATAGCCTACTAAATATTTTTACGATGTTAAAGTAAGTACCTACCTATCTATATAAAAGAGTTGATAATGCTTGATAGCCAATTATAGGTTTTCGATACTGTAATAGTCAATAATTATTTACAGCAATATAAACACAAATAAAATAAGTAAACCTCTCTTGGTTCTGTATTGTACGAGCCATCCTTACTATTTCGTTTAGTCATCGGCCATGAAAATTGTGACCAATTCTTCTGTTTGTTCGTTTCGTCAAAGCCAATGTTTAGAATATTGCTACCTACATTCTAAAAACACAATACGTTTAAAATTATCCAACGAAAAAGTTTTATTCTATTAAAATATATTTTTTGCTGCACGATATTTATCCTTGACGCGTTATTGATTTTTTCGTGGAGTACCAATTTTTTGTGTATCTAAATCGGTTCAGTGATTTTGTTTATTTAAGACAATAATCTAAAGATCTATGATAATAATGATAATGAAATAACATGTACCTACAATTATTGCATAGGTAGATACGGTTTTTTTTGGCCCTTTTAAATTCGGAGTTTATTTTGGTACCTAAACATAAAAACAAGAAATTTTTGGTTTTGTTTTTACATTTTTGAAAAATGTGTCGATTTATTTTGGTTTCGCTGCAAATGTCTGCTGAAAATACACAGAGGTATAAATAAGTAGCTATATAGCTATGTATCAAGATAGATTACCTACTACCTACCAGTATACCTATCTTCATATATAAAAGTAACTAGAGATTTTTGTAAAACATTAAAATATTAAAAAACTAAATAATTACAACTAAAATGTAATAAATTTTACTTTGGATCTTTCGAACCAAAAATACCAATAGATATCTAAGTATTTTCGTGTTCAATCAAATTATAACATAATTCAATATTGCCACATAAGATCGAGGACATTATGCAAATCACAATACATAGGTACCAATAATTAATACAATTTCAATGATCTAATTATCTAGTTCAATTGACGCATAGATGATACTGAACCGTATCACTTTGATGATATCAGTAGTAATTAAAATGAAATAGGATGAATACCTAGACACAGTATAGAAAGAACTGAAATAACTTTATTGTAAAACAAAAAAATAGACATAATGTACCTAGCATATTTTTTTATACAGGCAACTTTGACAACTATATCTAATGTAGTGTCTAGAAATATAGAACCTACCCAGTAATTAACCTATCCTAACACCAAAAACCTCAAATCTAACCAACCCTGTAAATAAGTACTCAAGTTACTTATTTAGGTATTAACTTAGAGAGTGAAGGAAGAAACCGTAATTGCCATAAGTAAAAAAAACAAGTTTTCTATAGAGCCTAAAAACTGTTTTAAAATAAAATAAACACATAAAAACTATAAGGGATAGATGGTAAAAAAAAAACATTTTATTTAGTCTTACCACAAAAACAGCAATCCCTTCGCTTGAATAGTGAATACCATTTAGAATCCAACGCCTCCTACAAATCCACAACACTCCCAAATCTGTAAGAACAAAGTTACGCAATCGCTTAATCCTTTTGTCTGATTTACGACCGGCCAGTAACCATATCAATCGGATCAATCAGTAATTAAAACCGGGCGGTACAGGCGCGAGCTAAAGTGCTAATCCCGGTAAATCTCCGAGGACAAACACACAGACAAACAATCCGTGGCGGCCACACGTCGCCACGAGCCGCCACACGCCCGCCACGTGTTGCCCCATTACATTCACATTAAGGAGATATTCCATCTATTACTGGCCAGTTATCCCGTTATCGACGCCATCAAGTCATCCCGGATTAAAGACAGCTCTGGGAACAAAATGGCCGGGAGATAGATTTGTTGACAGAGGTACGGTAACAGGAAGTAGGAATATAACTTTCTTAATGCAGTTTGCTTTATCTACCTAGTTATTATTTAGTAAAATAAACTAAAAATATTAAAGTACTAGTTGCTTATAGCTTGCTTAAAGAGGTTTCTATTAACACTACGACAATAACTACACCAAATAGGAACATTCTTAGGTAATCATAAAAAAAGACTGAGATATTTCAAAATTTTCTAACAGCATCTTTAAAATTGGTCAGACAAACTATCAGCTATAAGCTAAACTAGGATTCAAAATTTATTTATCAAAGCACTACAGATTTAAAAATCGAGCTTAGGACGCCAATAAAACAAAAGTCATAACACCACTTTAATAAGAAACATTACTTGCAAGCCCGACACCATCAAATTACAACAGACGAAGGGGAGGACTCACTTAAATATGAATCATTTCATTATAATGCCGTATTCAATACGAGTAAACCTCACTTCATGTTGTTATTACAACAAGGGGAGCGTATAAACATAAAAATGTATTATACGATCTATAAGCCCCGTGGAGACGATAACTGACACTTAATACCATAGAGCGTGACCGCATTATTCTGTGATCTATGGTTCGCGGGACTGCGTGCGCAATTTTATCTATGAATCGCCTATGTATCTGTCAAAAATCGGAGGGAAGTGCAAACTTTTCGTGCAAGACTGTACATTTATATTTTACACTTGTGTACTATTATTTTGAACTTTGCGACTTTGTCGTTATAGTGCAAATTCTATTGAAGATTACGAGTTTATTCCGGATCACAGTTTTATGCAAAGAAGGTATCAAGCGTATAGTATAGAGGACTGAAAATGGCATGGACCCGTATTGTGCATTTTAACTTACGTTCGGGAGAGAGGGTGGTTTATGGGAAAAACAAATTCGGCACGTGCCTGCCGATGGAATTAGCCCTAATACTTGCATTAATAAAGTGTGAAATTGGCACCGGTGGGCCATGTTTGTTATAATTTCTTATTAGGTTTTTGAGCGGTCCGTCCCCTTGCCGACGGAAGGTAAATTGGATTGTCGGTTACTTTAATACCCGGAGGCTTGGAGGAAATAAATTTAAGTTACGTGGTGAAAGTTACTTAAACGAATACATTGATCTAATTAAAGTAATAAAAAAATAAAGTTTATATTTAAATACATTTTGTCTCAAAGTAACTTTGGTAAGCGTTAAAACTACTTAGAGCAATAATGGAGTAATGAGGGAAATTCATTTCAAACCTTATCGATTACCAATAAAGACCAATCGTTGCGATGGGCCATTAATAAAATTAATGCTATTAAGCATTAAACCAATTACATAGTGAGTATTAATAGCAATTAGAAAACTATAAACTTTCTCATTATCCATACCACCTGTTTACTCCTTCGTATTTTTCCTATAACTTTCCCATCTTGTTACATTTTTACCCATATTACACAGTCCTTATACCTTTACAGGTAAATAATAGGCATATAACAAATATATCTACCGCAAGCTCCTTGAAGCATAACTGGACCAGGGCCCATAGAAAAATGCCATTTCCTTCGAAGGCTAACTATAAAAATGTATGGGAATGACATTAGGCGCGGAAAAAAAATTGCGTCGTTTATGTCAATCCCATACATTTTTAGATAGCGTTTGGCGTGAGCGTTCGACGGAAAGGGCATTTGGCTGGACTACCTACCCGCTATCCGTTACTCGCTACCTGCAATAAAAGGTACATGCCGTATTTAATTCAACGTGGTTTTACGGTCGCAGCGTTTATTGATTGCCCGGCCAGTGAGCCGCGACGCACCAGACTGGATAAACAAGGGATAAAAAATAAAAATAAAGATGGCGACCGGCCCCGCCCCCCGCGGCGACGCTGGCTACCGTTTCCAAATATCATTCTCTTCTGTCCTAACATGGCTGTGACGTGATGGTAATGGAATTGGCTATCGATATCGATGAATGAAAAGCTATCGACATCGGTATTGACCTATTAAAAAGATGTTTTGCATTAGGTTTGAATATTGCTTAAAGGTATATAGGTATGTATATTTTCCAGAAAAATGAAGATAAGATACACTTACTAATTTCCTCTAGACACCTTTAAAGGCAAAGAATAACTCTTAGTAGTTACCTACCAAGGAATGGAACAAACTTTTTTAAAAGCTGTGGATAGTAAACGATTAATCAGTCACTTCCAAATTAATTAAGTACCTATTCAAATAGAGGTACTTAGATAACTTCTTATTATATCTTCCATTAATTAAAACTTTATTATAGTTGATTATCGGCTCATTACCTATTATCAGAGTTATGCCCAAATTATCGATATTATTATGACGACTGCGTACATCTCTAGCGGCCTTCAATTTTTCACAGCATTCCGAGATAATCGGAACAGTGAATCGCTGGAATATTTTTTTCAGTCAATCGTCTTTCAATTCGGTCTTTGGTGATATCGTAGCGAGTTATTCAATTTCGAGAACCATTCTCATTCGTGACGCGATCATTTCCGTTCTAAGTTTTTCGAGTCATTTCTACTTTTGTCGATACAGCGCCCGATTGGACACGCACATTCCTAGCTATATAGAACAGCTTCGTTTATAGATTTTTCTTATGGCGAAGCAGGTGTACCTAATGAATATCGAAAGTTTTGTGGAATAAAAAGTGCAATGATAATGAAAATCCGACTTTTATTTTAAGACTTCAGAATAAAAGTATTTTATCCGCAAATTAACACAGCATCGGTGATTGGAAAAGAAGCAAAATCTGAATCCGCTTGGTCACAAACCGATTGGTATTTTAACAATTTTATAATACTCACCTGTAAGATAAAAAAATACAATAAAAAGGAGTACGAATAGGTGTTTATTAGATAAAACAAATACAATAATAATTTAATTTATAAAAGCAGGTTATACGATGGACCCTGATAGAGGTTGATTCTTAAAGGGTTTTTTTTCTTTGTTAATATCATTGCCTTTCGTAAAGCAGCGATTTACCATTTTTAATTCTTTTGAAATTGCTTAAGAAGTCCAAGTTTACGGTAATACGATTAACACGATGCTCGTACATCAAAAGCGAGAAAAATAAGGTTCATCATTAGCGGATACAATTAGGCCACTTAACTAACTCCCCAAGGGTCTGTACGTATTTAGTACTACGTCATTGGGTTCAAAAAGTGTTAATTAAGGCCGATGTCCCGTCGTGTTTGATCCCTTGCTCGGTATGGGGTGAATAGGATTCATGTCCTTGTGTATGGAGTTCATCGATTTTATGGTCTGAAGGATACACTTTTAACACTTAGATCAAAAAGTATATAACTCACTCTTCAAAAAAACGGGGATCAATTTTTTCCTTTTTTTACGATTTTACATAGATACGTCAAAAACTACGGCCTGCAGAGCAGGCCATACGTACATACGTTACGTTATCATTTGCTATTTACGTTTTTTTTTCAACTACGCCTTTTTGTTTCGAAGGCGGAGTCTATGTATTTTTTGGTCTGATTTATAATAGTAATAATAGTTATAAATATAAATAATAACAGATTGTATTCTTATTAGTGTCAGGATAAGTTAATGTTGATGTAAATAAACTTAGCTTAATTTACAGTTAGTGTCATAAGTTAGCATTAAATAACTTTCAAGTTACTTCTTGAATACTTACCTAGGTACATATTTAAATATTGCCGTTCTTAAGAGATTATTATAATGCCTTACTGTTAATAAAAATATTTATATAATTCACTACTTAAACGGTGTAGGTAACTACTACCGTATGATACCGTATGGTAATGAGAACCTAACAAAGACACTCTAGGTATCA
>LGAG01000088.1:0-49524 GCA_001278395.1 Lerema accius
TGCGATGTGTGCTCGCAGGCCGGAGACTCTTCCAATCTCGTGAGGTATCGAAACAATAATATTTGTACCCATAATCTTTGGATAAGCTAAGGCAAAGTTGAATCAAACATCATATTTTGACGTCTATAGTTTTCTCTTATAGCTTAAACAACGTACTTTATGAATGTTTTCTTTAGTCTGACATGTGAAGTACACTTCTGGACATCGGAATGACCACCCTGCATTTTTTTCTAATGTTTCTTTGTGACCTTACACTAACATATAATTCCTATATCAGTAATTTAATCATAAAAGTGCAGATTAGTTTCAAATATCAGTGAGTGCTTCTAGATATATTTCTATTCTATACCTGAAATTTAAAGATGATAATTATTAGGTGGCCCGATTTTGCTACCCGGAAGAATATATAACGAAACATAGTTTGAATTCCAATTTGGTTGGTCAATACAGATGTGACGAGTGCTCGAAGGTGTACCACTTCAAGTGCTTGGAGCCGCCGCTCAATAGAAACCCCAAGAAACGAGGATACTCGTGGCACTGCGCAGACTGCGACCCCACCGTAAGTTATCTAGTAGCGTTAATATTATGTTGTTCCCATTCACCACAAAAGTAATAAAATGTTTTGTTTATTACTTGTATATGTTGCTGCGCGATTGAGATTTTACTGACCCATCACAGAGTATTTTGAGCATTAATAAAAATAAAGATATTGATCAGTAATCTTAATTAATTCATGGTAAGATTAATTATAAAGACGATTTAATATTTTTTTTACTAAATTTTTTTCGTATAGATATACTTTTATCTGACCTGTACTATATTATATAGTAACATTTTAAGATGTTATAAAAACTTAAAAGTGCCTATTAAATTCGATTTCGTAATTATTATTTCGATTTTAGCTTCAAAATACTTCCAAGATGGTGAAAGTACTACAATGGTTAGTGTAATGATAGTGCATGCGCTTTCACTTCAGTCGATCAGAATCAGTAATGGACTTATAACATGTTTTTACATAGTTAATTTTAAAATGTCTAGATTTCACAATGAAAGAATTTCTTTTGTATCAGACCACGCACAGTTTGGGCACAAATTTAAATGGTACATGAATGTATGAACTCTGGGCCCACCCTCAATAGTAATATTTGATATACCGTTGGATAGGGCTTTTTAAGTGGAACATTAGTTACTAATAGAACTATGGTCAAATGTTAGTACTTTCGGAGATACG
Organism: Lerema accius; assembly: GCA_001278395.1. Lineage (NCBI taxonomy): Eukaryota > Metazoa > Arthropoda > Insecta > Lepidoptera > Hesperiidae > Lerema > Lerema accius. Next base: position 1,232 of record LGAG01000088.1, read on the forward strand.
ACGTGTTAAAGTCGCCTCAGTCTCACATATTCTTCACCGATATTTTTAAGGTAAAATGGTAATAATACATGTATTTCACTTTAAATGAAAGGGATTTACCTATTATTCAAGTTGGGCATCAACGAGAATGACATAATTTTAAAAACCCGCGGCGACCACTAATGGTTACTATCTCCCAACTCCTAGGTACCAAATTAAAGAAATACTGTTAGCGCAACTTCCTATAGTTTTAGGTGAGGAACAAGCAGATAAGTGCCGTCGGTTTGACTTTGGCTATTGTTTATCTTATATAAAAGTAAATTAAGTTAATAATTGCTTAGATTGAGATCACTTCTATAGCAGTATAATAGTTAGTATAACTCCGAAAGTACTGACTTTTGACCTTAGTTGTAATAATAAGTTTTATTCTGCATAAACATACCTATTCATTTATGAGTGTCTTATTCCTATTGAGAGGTGGGCCCATCATTACTCATTGTCCTTTAAATGGTACATGACATACGATTTTAGTCGCACGAATTGAGTGCTAAGAGTGGTACGTTATTTCACTACTGTTACTGATTGACTAATATTGATTTGTTATCTTATTCCCTGGCTGTTTGTGCCCGATGAATATTGATAGGCTGAACAAATGTTGTAGTCGAGTCACTTGTATGGCATTATATCAGATAAGTAGAATTGATTCAGCATGAGATATCACACCGGAAGTCGACAGTCTGTTATATGGCGTAAGGGGATGATCAAGTATTACGTAATGCAATTTCGTGCTTGTAAAATGTTATGATGCGTTACATAGGTGGGTTAGATGGTCCAACAACGCGTTACGTAACATTGTTTTTTTTTATTTAAAAAAAAATCTAGTAAACATAATTGTTCCGACTTGGCAATGGCAAAAAAGCACTGTTTTTTGATAAAAATGATCATTTCTGTGTTACGTAACGTCTAGGGAGGGAGAGGGGGTGTATAGAAAAACGTAACGGCGCGTTACATGAGGGGGAGGGGTGTTACAAATGTTCAAAAATTGCGTTACATAATACATGTAAGCTCCCTAATATGTGACTTGTCGTCAAGGTGTTCTCTACGCTAGTGTATTTTTGAACCAATCACTGATCCAATAAAAAGATGTCAATTTGTAATACAAATTATAAATTAGTTAAACTATTGGTTTCAAATTTAATTAGGGACTTTAATCATCAGAAGTGGGATAATCGTTACTTCGATTTAGTTAGAATACTGTCACATGTTTTTTCAAGTTAGGCAACTTAAGGCTTACATTCAACTGCGACTGCTAATAAATATGCGATTATGACATATTATATTAAAAGTACATTTTTTACAGGATATGGAGGATAACAACTGAGCAGTTTTCCCGAAAGTCGCGATCGATCATGACCACTAAGTTTCGAATTACTTACCTTTGGTAGTGCTAGCTATTAGCTTCCATTTAGTTTTAAACCTAACGAAGGTTGTAAGATTTTCTACTTAATTATTATGTTCTCAGTTCTAGATAGTATTAAACTTGTAAAGAGAAATACAGTTGAAAATCAATACGAGTTTCTTTCCATTGCGACTTGGCTCTAACACTTAGGTACCTTAAAATTATGATTGGGAATTGTATTGCAAACGATTCTAAATTAATTTTAAAGGGCTAACGCCCGCATGCTGCATTTCTTAATTTATCTGTAAGCTAAAAATCCCGAGCTCTAGATGTTGAAAGTTATGCTTTTGACCTTTGCTTCTAAATGTTAATAAACTTAGTTATTCTTGAATGCCCTTTTTAGGACACCTAGAATTGCCTATTCAGGGTGTTTGATGTGTAGTTTTGAATTATATGTTTTTATGTTATACTTTACATGTTATATTATCTATGGAGTACAAACACTATTTGGTGTCACAGTCACAATTTACAATTTTTATAAAACCCTACATTCTATTATGTAATAACACAAGTGTCATACTGAATTGTAAAACATAATAAATATTTAGATAATAAACAATAGATTTATTTTTTATTTGAACTTTTCGTTAAGATTACGTTCAGCTATATAACATGCTTTGATATATTAAAAAAAGAAAAATACATACGAGGGTATGATAAGGGTGGATGAAGAAATAAGAAATTGGTCCCTATCGGACTTTTGTTCGACTTCAGCTGATGGCAGATTAATGTGAAGCCGTCTTAAGAGCCGGTCTCTATCAAGGATTAACCAATCGTGCCTTTGAACCTGCAAATACTCCATAATCAACGGTAAAGTTGAATGACCCTTATTTTCTTCGGTGGTGGTAGTTTTACGGAATTCTAGTTAAGCAATGTTGTACGAGGTTATATTGGGAATTTTTAATACAATTACACTACATACTCATTGTCTTACAGTAGGATTCCACGTGGGTAACACGGAGACAACAAAATAAAAATATAGTCATTAAAAAATATTTAAAATCTTGTCTAGCTAAGTATTGAACCCAGGACCCCTTGTTCCCGCTAGTTCCACTATTCGATAGTACATTTATTACTAGAACTAGTGGGAAAAAAAGTCCTTCGATAGAACTGTTCAGTAGGACAAAGTGGGAATAAACCTAAACCACAGTCTGCCATGTCAACCATTGCACTTAATGGGATATCAATTCATATGACAAACGCTTTTATAATTGAATAAAGTATAACACATTAATTCACTAAAGTGTAACAATTGAATAGCAATATAAAAGGAATAAGTTTGGTAAGGACCAATAAAAGAAACGTATACTGACAAGCGCAATCGATTGCTCGCGTTCGAAACTAGATCGTTCTTTGTATGAGTTGCAAACTTTAGTGAAAGTTTTATGGCACCGATTTTATCCATAAGTGGTTCTTCGAAGTAATAGGAAGTCCACATTTTGCTATAGGAATTAATGTGAATGGTATCAATAAAAAAAATATTAGTGTGACTGCTTTAATAATTGTTTTTTTTTGTTGAAATGGCTAGTTTATCTAGCCCTGTTTATGGATATTTTAAATTATATAAATTATTGGCTAGTGGGCTACCCTAATTATATTTGTTCAGTTGCAACAATGAACTAAAAACAAGTTAGGTACAAGAGCGGTAGAAGGAAATAAGCACAAACATTTATTCCTTGGAGCTTACGCTATGTCGAATTATCGCACAGTAATACTTTTTTTTATTGATGCGCCCATTTCAGAACACTTATGTATAGTACCTAATACTACAAAAGAAGATACTTATGATGAAGTAAGACGTACGTACAGCCACGCATCAGTAGCCTATTAATTTCGCTCTCGATTCAACGTTGCTTAACTGACCGTACCATTTCTAACATTCTCGTGCCAGTGCGCTTTACTAACCCAGTAACAGAAAGACGTAATGATTGCTTCGAGTTGTCCCATTATGGGCTAAGGTGTAAAATGCCAACTCTAGCTGTGCATCATGGGACGTTACTCTTTTGTAATTATTTTTTTAATATTATTTTATTTATAGCGCAAGTCACGTAAGAAGCGCGAGGGATCGTTGGAAAGATTCGCTGTGCCCTTGAAGATTGAACCTCTGTCTGCGCCCATCGTTACCAAGAAAACACAAAAGGTATTTTTAGCTTTAGTTTCTAATAAAGACATTGTATCTGAAATTAATTATCTCGTTTCCAGGAATTACTCGGAAATAATACTATTGTAGACATCGTAACTATTCTTATTAAACTTTAAATTCTTATCAACTTTTCGTAGCTAATTAAAACGATTCAATGGGTTATTCACGTGGTTCAGATAAAATAAATAACTAAATGGATCACTGAAGTTGATTTGAAGTTGTTGTTTTCTGTACACTTACCTTACTTTCATGAATTGAACGGTTTTACCATAGTAAACTCGTGATACAAACCAATTCTTGCATTTTCGTTCTATGTTCTGCAACAAGTGTGGTTTATTTGTAGGATCTTGCTACGGAACCACTAAAACCTCCACTCCAGCCGATGATGCCCCCAGCTCCAATTTCTCGGCCATCGACATCTGCGAGCGTTACTTTAACGGTAAGCACTTTAACTAAAACTTCAATAGTTAATAGGTATACATAATCATCCCTAGTAATTAATTCGTATTTAATATCTGTGCCTCTATAAATTAACCTATATTCTATCTTAATGCAAGCGGCTAAAGGAATTACCGACACTGCCTCCTCCATCGACATTCGTGAGGCCACAGGTAATTGTATGAACTTTAATGAGGCATTTCTTCGTAACACATACATTTTCGGAGTTATTACTGTTTTGAACAGTTTAAAGTTAGTTTGTCGCACCAGTAATAGCCTCAACCCATTAATAGCTCACCACAAACAAGGAAGTCTTCTCATAACTTTAGTGGGCTAAAGCATACTCCACCGTGACGAAGGTCTTCGACATGAATTAACTACTGGGCTATTAGAAATTCGTGCTAGTAAACTAATAATAAAGCAAGAGCCTTTGCACAAGATAATTTTATACGAGTTGACGCATATAAAGAAGAGTGTCAGAAACAGGCATCTTTGGCACGTACAAAACATGTGCAAGGCCTTTAATCATGTCAAATGAGTGTTGTTTGTTTCGCGCGTCAGAGTATACGTTCTCGTGCGGTGCGTCACAGCGTGTGCGTGGTGTCGACGCCGGCCGCGCCGCCCATGACGCACTGCGACGTGTGCTCGCAGCCGGGACACATCACTAACCTCGTCAGGTGACATACATACAAACACTATAGTGCACTTCCTTAATTAATTTTTATACAAATAGTCGACAACGACCAGACGAGCTACACGATGACAAATGGTAGAGGGCGCTATCGACATCTGCAACAACTTGATAACGATGAAAGGAGAGCAACTAAAGAAAGAAAACACCGTAACAAGAAGGATTTGATGTTTAATTTTTAACTTAATATGGAATGTATCGTTTGCTTTGAAGTTTGTAACTATTTAACTTTCGAATACCAATCATTTGATAACCATAATTCTTTTCATAGATGCGACGAGTGCTCGAAGGTGTACCACTTCAAGTGCTTGGAGCCGCCGCTCAATAGAAACCCCAAGAAACGAGGCTACTCGTGGCACTGCGCAGACTGCGACCCCACCGTAAGTTGTTCTGAATTAAACCTTATTATTATGACAATTGATTCCAAAATTAATCGTATCTTTCACTTGCAACAATTTTTTAACTTCGATAATCTAACTTGCAACTGAATGAATACCGAATTGTTGTAACATCCCTCACTCGTTGTCTAATAAGAGCTTAATTTTTTCTTTTTAATGTTTTTTATCTTATGTTGGAAGTAGGGTTAGTTATTGAGACATTTCTCTTTCAAATTATTTGTAAAATCAAATGTACGTTGTTTACAGGATTTGGATGACAATTGAGCAGTGTTGCTGAAAATTATGAGCGTTTTTATTCTTTGGTTTAATTAAACCAATAAGTAATAGTTTTTATGACTTAATTCTATGTAATCATTACTTACCTACTGGTACACGTTTATGTAGTCAGCAAACATAATTTCAGTAGTTAATACATCAGTTTTATTAAGAATTTAAGATATTAAGTTATTTTTACCTACATAGTTATAACTGTAGTTTAAAATTTAATCTTCATGTGTAGCTTTCCTTTACGCTAATTAATTATGCTCAAATTTATTTGTTATTGTAAACATAATTTAATCATTGATATAATGTATAAGGATATATATTTCAAACATCATGAAACATATAAACAACGATTGATATTTTAAGTAAATAAGCTAAGAGTATCATGTAATGTTAGAAAACTTTATCATAATAAACAGTGGATAGCAAAAATGTGTTTGTTTTTGCACTAAGTACTAATTCCAAGTTTCCATAAAAGAATTTATAATAAAATTCATAATTAAGATAAGAATTTTTGTACTGGTATTTATAATTGGCTTTCTTGCTCTGTTTGTGTGTATGACAAGTTGACAACTTATAAAAATATTTCTCTTTTCTGACTAACACGAAAGTGTTATCATGTTAAAGGAGAATGGTCGTTATTTGCACTTAGATTACAAATAATTTACTATCATAAATATACATTATATGAGTATACTACCGACAACACAACTACAATATAATTACACGACTACAATATAATTTGCATAGTATACAAATTAAAAAGTAAGGAAAGTTAAACAAAATCAAAAGAGAGTGCGCTGGGTACCTCAGCAAATTGGATCCATGAGTTAGTCTTAAGTTGGGTCTTAGGAAAGTTAGATGAGAGAGCTAGGTACTCGGTCCCGACTTGGCTCAAGGCCTCATAACCTTGCATGCTCTTTATTTCAATTCTTTGTTCAAAGTTAGTCGGATGTTAGAACAATCACTTGCAAAGTTTGCCTACAATTCACTAGTGGTTATGAAACGCACGTCTTTGAAACTACGAGAGCTCGATGGATTAAAATATTTAACGAAGACAACTTACAAGTTCGTGAGCTGAATTGGTTGCTAGTTCACTTTATGGAATTATTCATTGCTTTTATTGTAGGATGTAACTAGTAAATTGGATTTGATGGGCGTATGGTTTGTGAATTTAGGTAGGTACCACCTACGTATATGTAACACGTCTATTGACAAAAGCTAAAATTGGGTATTCATTTTGGTACTGGCCTTAATTAGTATTGAAATTATGAATTTAAATATATTTTAAAGATAATGGTTGGGTACTTAATTGATAGTTTAAGCAAAAATACATTGTTATCTTTAGGTGACAGTAACTTAATAAGGGTCGAATTAACTATTGATTAATTTATATTGGCTCAAGGGACAACGACAAGACAAAAGTATCGAATTGAAATAGTAAAGGGTAGAATACCACAAGTCATAGCATAGGTACCTATTAAGTACAAGTGTCTATGTCATCCTATGAATAATTTAAATTAGGGTATGGATTGAGGAAAGGGTTCCTTGCTTGGTCCTTTGTTTTAGTTTGCGTCTTTAGTGAATAGGAGTTAGGAGTATCTAAGATTATAAGTAACGTACGCAGTTCTATTGAAAACTAAGGTCAAAGATTATCTGCTGATGAATGTTTCCGTAGCCTCCGAAACTTCGCATATGACGTAAAGAAGTACTTAGTTAACATGTGGTAGGTACTCCTGAAGTATGTTAGGTTACTGTGCTCATAAGCTTGCGCATTTATTTTATTAAATCATCTAAAAAAGGTACCTATGCAGAACATTTTATTACTTGAATTTATTTGGTGATTCCATTGTATGAAGCCCATTTTGGGCCTCAAGCTCAAAACAAACAAATATTTGAGACTTCGCGAGTTTTTGAGATTTCCGAGCTCGGGTTATGACAAAACTTCATATTCCCCACAGTTACAAAGAGTATGAAGAATTTTGAAAGAATTATTTTATCTCAATATTATCAATCTGTCTCTTTATATTTTTCTGAAATACGCAACCTCATTTGTTTAAATTAATTATAAGCGTAGAAAATACAGGAAGGAATAGAAGCAAAACTTACTAAAGCTACTTAATTACTTAATTCTGTTTGAGTTTGCTATCATCACACAAAGCTAGGTATACAAACCTACAAACTACTTACCTTTGAACGTTCATGATGCGTCGAGGATATCAAGCAGAAACGAAGGGGAAATATAACAAAGCTGTTTTCATTTGTATATTTCCATACGCTAGTTTCTACCTATATGTTGAACGGCAGTATGAGCCAGGAATGACGATATTTTGTTTTGGTCCTCTTTCACATGTGTGGCACGATATTGCAGTAACGTTTTCTAGCGTTTCAGATTTCAAATTCTTGAGCCATTTCAAATAGCGCATTTACGGAAAAATGAGCGCAAGATTATGTCGTGAAAGTGTCTATTCATTTTGTATTAGGTTGGCAGGTACAAAAATGGTTTTAAAAAATAGATCTTATAAAAACTAAGCTTAATTTTTATATAGGTACCTAACAACATAATTAACGCCAGATAAATACTATAGCTATCAGTTTACATACCTACTATAGAAGTTAGAAATGAAATAATATTAGAATAATGTAAAAAAATTATTATGATTTAGGTACTGATGCGCACCTACCTACCTGCAATTATAATGAATTTTTCACGATATTACTCGTACCTAGAGTCGATTAACTGTTGCTCCCTTTTGCTACTTAGCACCTTTTGCAACCTATATTATTACCTATAAGTATTTATTTTGTTTCTTTTGTAATTCACAAAAAAATAATCTAGTAGGTACCTATGCACTAGGTAGGTATGCAGGTGCCGAAGCTTTGTTGTTTTAAAAAAATGGTTTAAAATAAACTGGCAATGTATTTTACGTTATTGTTGGAATATCGTAGCTTCCTGTGTAGCCGATTTGTTATTCAACATGGTTCGTATAACACTTCCCTCGTGTAATAAAATATTTACAAATAAAATATAGATGGGTGGGTAACATGTTAAGGTTGACATGTTTACCGTGCAAGAAATATCTTAGCCCCCGGCATGCTTCCTTATTGAGTTCGTGACAGTACTTTCAACGTTGTGTAGCTTTTAACACTAATATTAATAACTGTTTTTTTTTCCAACAATGACACTAAACAAAAAATTTGCAGATAAGTTATAAGCGTATTCTGCGTGAAAACGGTGTTAATACAATACAATATTAACTTCAATAAAAGTAACAAAAAGTCACACATTCTATGTAAGGGTTAAATTTAAATCGAATAGAGAAGCACGTTGAACAAATTCCTTAACACAGATATCGACTTCAACCCTTAATAAATTATGAATGGAGAGAAATTTAAAATGCTGTAGATATTTATAGTGATGCAATTAAGTAGCATGAGAGTACGTTCGACGCCCTGCAACATGAATGAGCACTCATCTCGTCTTGCCTCATAAATTGATAATCAACCCTGTCCGAATATACCTGGTTAGTAAGTAGGTACCTACGGCAGACAGCGAATGAATAGCCAACTGAAAAACATTTTAATTAAAGTTTTGCAATAGAATTTTTGTATGCAGTATTTAGATAAAGTTATTCTATTGAGCTTTATTTATTTTTCCATTGTTGTATTACCTATACATAACATAGAGATAACTCTTTGTGTAGATGGCCAGATATAAATTCGTCTGGTTTAGTGAAATAAAAAAATTAAAACCATAGAGAACCTTTTCTCTGTTTAAATTGATTTAATTTAGTTACGTAATTAAATCTTGTAAAGTACCTAAATACAATATGAAAAAATGTACACGATATGTATAAATGTACCAATGATTTAGTTAGTAGTTGGGTACAGATAATCTGTTGTAGTCGGTTAGCGAGCGTAGGTATCTAAGTCAGAGTGTATTAAGCCCTGTCTAAATTGACTCTTGACTCTCTTCAACCCACCTCTACCTCGTTAGTGAGCAACGCTATTATTATTGCATGTGAGCTCTGTTGTTCCTATATTGTCTTATTTTTAACAATACACATTTCAAGCAGCTACCACGTGATATTCTATTGTTTTTCTTTTATACGGGATAAATAGAAATTAGTGTTTAAAATAACCTATGTTGTACAGCGGCTGTTATGTTGCTGGAAGAATCTTTGTTTAGGTTAGGGACATAAGAATTGAGGAAGTGATAAAATCAACATACCTAACTGTAGGTAGGTACTCATATTGACTTTGTGAATTCCTCAAGCTTAAAATTATGAAGTTGTTACCTTGTATTGCTGTAGCATTTATGGACCTAGGTACCCCCGAAATCCTCAATATAGGTAAAACATAGATACCTACTTAAATGTATACCAACAAGCTTACTAATAGACTACGAAATCCTAAACATGAGATATTAGTGTCATAGATATAGACTTTGATCGCGGAATACGTAACAATAGTGTTGGATTCCAAATACAAAGATAAGTAAGAAACAAATGGAGTTCTTGTATATGAAATTACGAATACTAGAACACCCGCTCTGTGGTCGAAATTCAACCATAACTTACTATTCCTGGATTAGGATCGATAGGAATATATTTTTTTAATGATGACGGAATCACTGCTTCATCTATCCTATTAGGGAAGACACCTTTTTTTAGCGCCACCAAAAGAACATGTAGGTAGCACAACACCATTAGGAGAAAAATGAGATTATGTGAGTGTCGATTTATTTTCAAAATTAAATATAAATAACGTATTACGCGAAAAATTATCTTTGTACCTAAATATTCCAAATTCCAAACTCGTTCATACCTGCATTATTCTCAAATATGTACCGCAGAGTTACCTTTGGGATTAAAATACGGATTAAACATAATATTTATTATTTCTTTAATATTGCAAAGAATAATCCGGCTTCACGTCCGGGTTGGGCGGCCAGTGTTTGATAAATATTTGTCCTCGGGTCTAGGTGGTTTTCTTGTTTGCTGTCTCTCATTTGTTTGTTGTTTCATGTCATCCCAACCCTGAGTGTTCTATTTCTTTGTCCATACATAAATAAAGCTCGATAAAAACTTGGTTTTGGGCGTAAGAGGCTCCATTCATTTCATTTGAGTATAAGTCAACCAACCCTAATCGTAGTGCTTGCTTTTACGCACGTGTCCAATGTTGTACCTAAGGTCTTTTTTCTGTCTTTATAATTCATTCTCATTCCATCAACCCTTTGACTTTACATTGTAAAGTGTAGATTTTTAAATTATACCTAAATTAATATAACCATACAGATCCGATAGTATCTTAGCTTGTTGCATGATCAATCTTTTGTTTTAAGGCATCAATATGCATCGTTAAACCTTGCTCGGAAAATGCCAGGAGAATTTAATCTCCTTAGAATATGTACAAGATGTTCCCTGCATAATATTTAACTTGAACCAAGATTTAGGTAACTCCTTACCTAACCTTACTGGAATAGACTTAAGAGCATACCAGAGATCGGAAAACCCATTAAAAAAGGATAACCGATATAAACGGTTAACATGTTGATCTGTTAACCTATTAAAACGGTTAACCTGTTAATCTGTTAACCTGTTCAAACGGTTAACCTGTTAACCTGTTAAAATCGTAATATAATGATTCTGTTAACAGGTTTAAAATGTTAATGTTAACCTAAACGTATGGGTTAACCGTTACTTTGAAGGAATTAGTAATAACTGTTAACCTCGGTTTTTCGGTTATTAACCAGAATGAATGAGATAGAGTATTAAGAGAGAGTGGGAGGAAACCGATGTGCCGCCGACTTCACTGGATTATATCAATAATATTCAACCTTGCTTGACTGACGCGTTAAGTTATCGAATACCTAATAGGAATTAATAAAAATAAAATTATAATTAAAAAAAACTAGAAGTCGCCGGCGGCTCCGCGCGCGTAATTTTCCCGTTTCTAGAATATTTTTGCTGATTCTCTCCTATTCATCATAGCATGATGTTATGTAGCCTATAAGCTTCCTCGATAAATAGACTATCTTACACTAAAATAATTTTTCAAATCGGTCCAGTAGTTCCTGAGATTAGCGCGTTCAAACAAACAAACAAACTCTTCAGCTTTATATATTAGTATGGATAGTCGTAATATGAATGAAATAAATTAATATTTGCGTGGCTCGCGCGATGCGACGTTGTTTGGCTCGCGCGATGCGACGATGTTTAGATCGTCGCTTGTCGCTCGGTCGACCTCGTGCTCCGCTATTTTGAACCGTAAATGCAGAAACCGTTTTCAATTTAGTTAGGGTTAACCGAAATGAGTACCTTAACATATTGTTTCTGTTAACACATTTCATTCTGTTAACAAGTCATTTAGGTTAATCGATTGATGAAAATACAGAATTGTTCGGTAACCCTTTTAACCTGTAAACCCTTTTGACAGGGGGTTAATAACCGATAGATTTCGATTATTAACCTAACCGAAAAGAACTCTGGAGCATACACGGTTTACATTTACTTCCCAAGTAAACTCAAGGGTTTGCATTTAAACTCAAGACTGAGATCCCCTTACAACCGTAAATTCCTTACAACACCAAAATATTTTGTATTCATACTAACATTTGTGCCTCTTTCAGCGCGTTTTTGTCAAAAAATATTTAAGTAAGTAAGGTAAGGTGGGGTAAGACTAACACACGGGGCAAGACTAACACTGTCTATTATCTCGATATGCATTTGAAGAAACGACATGTGTGCGTTTTAGCCGAGAACATTTACCTACATTTGTTCTATCTTACAGACTAAAAGAATTTCGTATTTAAGCTATACGTATCGAGATAATAGACAGTGTTAGTCTTGCCCCGTGTGTTAGTCTTACACCACCTTACCTTATTTCTGAAAATATTTAGAATGGGATCTTGGCGGTAGGCATTGCAGGCGTAGAAAGTTGGTAAAAACGCTGTAGTTAGTTACATTATTTGAGTTTTGAAATTCTTATACAGGTCAAAGCTAAACTACAATAAGTCAACGGCGCTACGGTCTCGGCTGTGCCGAAAGTCGAAATACCTACCTATATAAAAGTAGCTTATTATTAAAAGTTTCTTGCTTTCGTGAGCAACTTTGCAACACATTCGATGAAAATTGTTAACTGTGTGAACATAACTTTTAGCTTTTAAGCACCGAAACTTGTATAAACTTATGTAGGTACTAAGCACATTCATCAGTATCGATTTGTGATTTATTAAATAGCAGTTTTGTATGAAAATGCCTTCCCATTATTTATCAGTTTTGTGTAAAGATTATAATTTGAGGTTAGACTGGGCTTTGGCATTTTTGTATTTAGGTATATTAAAAAGAAATAAAAATCGATTTTTATAATCTAATGGATAGTGTGGGCTGTGGGATGGCTATTATGGGTAGTCATCTACCTTAAGATAGTCACTTTTGATTTATAATTTTTTCGTCGTGGAGACTATGCTGTCATATAGGCACAAGTAAATTGTATGACACAGGTAGGTACCACCAACCTACATTAATTAAAATTAATCATGAAGTACTGAAATGTTGCAACGTAAAGTGTACGCAACCATTTGGTTGTTGGGCTGACTTTTATTATTGTAAAGTTGGATGGAATTTTTAATAAAACCTCATCCACGCAACATGTTTCCGACGAAGCTTTTAATAAAAACTCATTAACCTTTTAATTGCTGCGCCCTCGTTTCCGCAACTAATGCGCGAGTTATATTTGAATTTATCTTATATTGAGTCACTGGTTTGGAAACAACGCTTGGATTAATTTGTATCCAGTTTTATGTATTTAAACAATGTTTATTTTGGATAGTGGAAACTCGGAACTTGTTTAGTCGGACAAGTTAAGTTTCCAGGAAAAGCCTACATGTTGTAAAAATTTTATCAATAATATTTTTTCCTCAAAATATTTTACGATGTATTTTTTAAAACTACAGTCACAGTATAGTGCCACCCTACAGGAAGAAGCGAGGAAACCGCATTTTTTATTATTATTTATTTATTCGTCATGTTCTCAAAAGAGATTGATTGTGATTGTGATACGATGCATAATAATTTTTAATAATATTACTGTGATCGTGTAATCGTAAACAGGTGTGGATTTTAAAGCTATTAATATTTTTGTATACTGTTTCTCATTTAAATTACGAGTATAAAATTAATAACCAAAAAGACTGAATGCTACTTTATAATAATAAATTAGTCGTAAGAACTTCACGTGCACATTGCCAAAATTTTTAAACATTTCCGTGCTCGCGAATAAAGAATATAAAAAGACGAGAAAGTGTTGCATGTGCTAGTTTGCTCCAAACCTGAAACTTTAACTTTTGCGTCAACTACAGAAGTTGGTAAACACAGTTCATTAGTTCTTTGCCAATTTAATTTAGCGTATTTATCGGTAAATAAGTTTTCAGCGGATAAAAGCATTGAGCGGTGTTAGCTTAGTGGTTTCACGTTGGTCCCTCAAATGGGAGGTCTTTAGTTCAGATTCAGTACGCACTATTAATTTTTAAAGTTATAAGCGAACTGTATGAATAATTTGCTCCAAAATTCCCAAAGATGTGTCAAGTCTGGCAATTTGCACTTGGCTTACGAGGAAAAAAAAATCAAAGATTCTCCATAATATTCGTACTTATTTAACAGAGTACAATTACTGAAGAAAATAAAACCATGTAGAACGCAGATACAGTGTTATAAATCTTAAGGGCGTCGTTATATTATAATTGAGCTACGGAACGTTAAAGTGCAGATTTTGTAGCTTGTAGCAGTTGTAGCACACGCGTAGCGCGTTGGTTGGGCATTTGTGCTACAAATTTGAACTTGTCAAATATTGTTACAAGCATTAATTAATATTGAAATACATTATTTATTTTAGGTTAATTTAAACTGATATGAGTATCGAACAATTATAACTGTATGTTTTGTTCCTAATTGTAAATGATTCAGGTGGGCACGACATGATAAGACGATTTCACACGTCATAAAAAGGAGTTTTTCTTTCCTATATAAACTATTCCGTTACTCCCACTCCTACTAAGTGTTTCCTAATTTCTAAATAAATCTAAGAGAAAACTTGTATCATTTTCTGAGGGCAGAGGAATTTAATATAGCTAGTCCAATAACTTTGCGATATTTTTATTAATAGCGTTTGCCCGCTCCAAATATGTGTATTATGTAAGCCTTTAGCTTTTGAAAAGCCGGTTTTTGAATAGCTCAAATATTGTCAATTACAACGGGATTTCCAATTGCTTTTGTTCCCGAAGTTTATTTTGAAATAATTTATTAGTTGTTAAAGTTGAAAAGGTATATTATTATTTCCTATAAAATAAAAAAATAACAACCTTTTAACATTAATTTAATTACCACTCATAAGTTTTAATACATAGACATGTCACACCACACACATGAGACAGTAAGCCGTTAATGTGTCTAGGCTAGGATACATAAGTATATATTATATAATGTATATTTTATTATATATATTTATAGTTATTATGCTCTTTGACCGCAGAACGGATCTTCTAGTACCTATAATTTCTGCAGTAATCAAAGTTGCGTTTAGGCGATAGCAAGATTATAAATCCATCATCGTAAATCTGTTTACCTATTCTGTTGGCCTACCACAGACCGTATAAATTAGAAACTAAGCCCAATTCATAATTGGAATGTAAGGGTTGGGTATTTTGTAAGGGTCCTTTGTATGGTTAAGTTATTTTAGGAGATGCCTATATCGGTATACAATTTGGCTTCTGTTATTTCGATTTCTACCTAAAATTGTTTAGGAATATTATAATTGTTGTTTCATGAATTGCTCCTTATAATTTATTTACAAGTAGGTACCTACTTAAATTAAACGAATTGAGGCTTCAGTAGGTGATCAGGCATGAGTTATTTTAATGATTAATCAAATAGCCCAGTAAATTAAGCAAAAAGTTATGTTTTAAGGTTTTGTAGAAAACTCGTAGATCTTATAGTTTCATCGCTATGTCCATTCGTTTAGTCGCTATCTGTATGTCTGTCTGTACGTATGTCTGTTCATCCGTCCATCTTGGGCTTAGCTTAGGGATTCTTAGGACTGGAAAATTGTAATTTCACATGGATATAAATACTTATCACGCCAATACAACCTTGCATCGCGCGTGCCGTTAAGGCGTCACGCACTATCTATATTTTTTAGATATTAAAGCTTTACGTAATATAAATATTATCAGATTCAATCCGTTCCGTCAGTAGAGCAGTTTATTATAAGCATATATCAATAAAAATATAACGTGCCTACTAGTGATCCACGACATACATCGCCGCTTAAATGTTAATGGTGCATTTTATTTCATGAAAAATCCGTGGGAATTTCACGCGGTATCTGCATGAAATATTGCCGCTATAAATATTGAAACGTATTCCGAAAGAACATTAAGTAATTGATTGGATCAGTAATGTGTCAATAAACTCGCCTACTAATACTTACAAAGTAACTATTTTCTAATCTGTGCTAATACTGAGAAATCGGAGATTATTTTTTTATCTAATTTTTGGTTTGGAAAATGCGTATCAGGCCACGGGCAATGTATGTTCCGTAATTGCTTTAATATAGGTTTTAGAAAACTTTATTTCCCATTAAGAATTTTACAATTCACTTCCATGAGAAATATTCATTAAATAGTCCATCCTGACAGTCCGTTAACGCTCTCTATTAAAATTATAGATTGATATTATTTATTGCTCTAGCATTTGTACTTATTCAAATTATTGCTATGTGTAACTATAAGTTTATCAGCAATATTATCAGAACCTACTGATATCAGACCTTCAAATACATAAAACTACGTATGTACATTATTCACAGTTAAATTTTGATTTTGTGGTAATGGGTTGACGTCCATTAATACATCCTCACTTTCGTCTCTCAATATCTATATACACTCAAAGTCGTTACTTGCCTCATTTCCATAAATAGATCGTTAGTTGGGAAACTTTCAACCCTATTGAGTGCCTAGTGTGTTAACAGGACGGTCTATTCTAATAACTTCATTTGAATTCCTAATCCAATTAGGTACCTATCTGTTTATTAATATCAACCTACAAAAGTAAATAGTTGTATGATTTAACCCTTAAAATCGTATTGCAATTGCGTCTATTAGTTTCATATTATATCCATGACATACAATTATTCAAACTTAATTTAAATTTTCTCATCGTAAGTTCAAGTGGATATATTTGTCAAGGCTTGTAGAAATGTAGAGTCAGACCTTAGAATAATTAGACATTGTATCTTCTTTATCAGAAACATCTAAAACTGTATAACAGTAAAAATGTACGTAACGGTGTTTGTACCTTAGTCTTTAGAACCTTTTACGAAATCGCTATAATTACATAATTATTTATACTGTAGGTATTCTTATACTTACTAAATTGATTATGAATAATTGCTTACTTAATAATGTTCTGCATTACAATTTTTCCTACACGTGTGTGTAAAAATAAATAAAGAATATAATTAGGCAAATGGTGTAGTATATGTTGACCATTATTTTAGCCGGAGTGAGCAGTGTATGTTCGTTAGCGTGCAGCTCTTCCGGACGAGTAAATCCAAGACAATAGACGTCAAGGCGGTAAGTAATGAGCGATGGCGTGGAAACTGGAAGAAGCGTGTATTCCCTGTCTCGAGTCCCGCTCTCTGGAGGGTTCCGCAATTGGACAGTTGAGATACAATAAGTAAACGGGTACGTAAGACTCCATCATTGAGTCGAGCGCTTATAGTCCGGTGGCTTGTCTTGATTTTAAATCCCCACTGGACCATTCGGGTAGTATGTATGTATGACTATTTTAAGTATACGGCCCTTAGGATTACGAAAAGATGCAAGCGGATCGACCGCCATAGGTACCTACACGAGGCGTTTAAAGTAATCGGCTCATACAATCACATATATTGACTCAACCTTACGGCAGACTACTTGAAGCAATCCGCCTATGCCTAGTCCCACTGTTAACAAAAAGGTGAACAACAAACGGGTTGCTTCACATTTGATTATGAAAAAGACTGCCCAAAAGCTACAAATAAATAAACATAAAATAGGTAGTTCCATTTCCGTACCAAATACTTAAGTGTGTTAGCCATGAGATAGAGATTTCCAAATGAGAATTTTGAGATTGTTCAGTGCTTTCAAAAGGCAAGTTTTCTCTGTTGCAAACAGAAACAATTTGTGTCTGTATGGAGCTCTTGTTGAATAAATTGTTTAAATTATTCTGCGGCAAAGAGAATAAAGAATAAAAGCTTTAAGTGTAGTGTTTAAAAACCTCGGTTTTATGCTTCGGTGGTTATGAAATTTAAGTTATTTCATATTTGTTTTTGAGTAATAATTATGTTTTCCCGTTTAGAGTTTCATTAACTATCTACCTATACCTACTTGACCAAGTTTTATGCACCTCTAGATCTACGTGATATAAAAAAATCTTATTCCTTAAACTGGGTAGTTATATACAATTTACCCTACTTAAGTGTTATAGGTAATTTTTCCTAGTCGTGCACTCCTGGCGGAGCTGTTGTTGTTTCGGATATAGCTATAGTTTCGGATATCTTTCCAACACTACGATAGGTAATGGGATGAGGTAAACCGGAAACAACAACGGATCGGATGCGGACACAGGTTAGACATTTCTATGTAACATTATTTCCGGTCAACCTGTCGGCGGGTCTTCCGCCTGTCAATCTACGAGTAAGTATATTGTTTGATAGTGAAATGACAATTTTGATAGGCTTATTTATTTCTGTTTCTACCTTACTCATGTTGCATATTGTTCTATAGTATTTGGTTAAACAAATAGCTGGTGAGATGTAATTACGGATTTCTCGAAAATAAGAGACAAAAGAATGCTAAATGACACAGAAAACAGAAAAATATAAGCCACAGCTACAACTGTATTTTCACGCTAAGTCCAGAGAAACTTAAATTAAGTACATTAATAATAATTCTCAAAGACCATTGACGTTCATTATAATATTCAACGCTATGATTAATTCAAAATATAAATCGCGCAACGTACGCTTAACTGAAACCCAAATAATTAATATACAATTTTGCGATTTGTTTCAATACAATAGAAATTGTTTCGCAAAACATAAAAGGGACACCTCTGGCTGACATCTATTATTAAAATCTTATTAAGCGCGTCCCGATTTGATGAGAGGCGGTACAAAGACCTCGGAGTCCTCGAAACGAATAAAGCCGCCAACTCGTTGCGCCGAATATTCTGGTTACAAGTAGGTTCCTACTATTTCATTAAATGCTTTGAAATTTACCTAAATATAGAGATAATTTGTTTACCTTTCAATCGAACCCATTTTCTTTATTACCTACCTACTCAAGATTATTTGCCTTTTGTTATCTACTTAAAATGTACGAAACTAATAAACGATATACCTAAGTTGAATTGAATAACTTGTTCTTTATAATATCAAATTTGCTTTCATCTGATAGTATATTGTCGCGCGCGATCGTATTTTGTTTTGTATTTGTGTCTACCCCTTTATTTTTCTCGGTTTCTGAGTTGGTAGGAAGAAATCGTTACGTAGAGATAAGGTCGCCCGTTTTTCCTTCTTCTCTTGTTTTAAAGTTTATTCTTACAACGTAGAACAATTAAACAGGACGTCAAATAAATGAGTTTGCTATAACAATATGAACCGTTAGTAGGTACGAGTATTTCCACCTCCAACCGGAATAAGTATAAGTTAACAAAGTAGATGTACATTTAAAAACAATCCTGAACAAAAATATGTTTAATTTCTTTTATAAGTATCATCAGGAACTTACCTATACAAATTAAATAAACAAGATTCGTTTTAATCAAATCAGCTTATTGAGTAATGGAATGCGATTTCAATAGTAATGGAGTCCGACATATTTTTAATTACTTATCAGACAATTGCAGCTGCGTGGTGTATCTCCTAACAAATAGAGTCGTAAGTGCAGTTCTTCGGCGCTAATTGTTAGGGTTCTGCATATTAAAAGTTAAAACAGATTTTAAGGCCTATGACTGATATCAGAATCCTTATAGTTAGTACATTGGACTTTTTAGGCTTTAACCATATTTTTTGACCAACTTCACGTTAAATACCACTAAAAAAGTAAAAAAATTAAAACAGATTTGAGTGAATAGGAAAAAGAACAATCAAGGAAAAATGTTTCTCAGATGTTCATTACTTACGTTTATTCTGATTCTTAATTCATTACTTACGATCCCTAGAGATTGTTACGCTTCCTTCCAACTGGAATACAGTGTCTTATAAATACTTGCCTACTGCTGGTAAATGAACATAATTTATTTGTGATACCAGGAATAAAATAAGTCTGTAAATGTTGATCATTTTTTGTTTCTCTTTTAAATTAGGCACTGATCTTTTGACGATTAGGTTTGTGACCGTTCCACACTTCATCCAATCCGAAAAATATACTGTAGTAACGGTAGGTCAGATAATAGAGTCACCATCATCATCATCGCATCCCATAATTGTCCCACTGCTGCGCTCGGGTCTCCTCTCACAGTGTGAAGGGTACAGGCCATAGATGGACTATCGCACTGGCCTAGCGCGAATTGGCAGACTTCACACATCCTTGAAAACTTTATGGAGAACATAAGAGATGATAGAGATTTGGTTATAATTCCCTGTATCTCAATTTATAAGGAAATATGATAAATAAATTACGAGTTAGGACAACATTGTAAAACCATACATGTAACATGCTGAAAATCGTGAGTTATTTTTAAAACCTTGCCATTAATGGGGTACCTATTACACGGTTGCTCGTACATAATAGGTATCGTGTATACTTATTTAATTACGCCTGGTAATTACTTATCTACAAACGAATTGGAGATAAATGAGGTCATTCAGTTAGTTTCGTTTGCAATCACATCCACTGTTCAAATGTATTAATTAAATCACTAACCACAATTAATTGTGACTAGCGAAATTTGTCGTTTTTGTCGTTTAAAATAAAACAAATACTCGTATGAATCGACAACTAGTTTTTACTGCAACTTATCAATTATTCTTAGAACCGGACTTCTAGTGTTAGTGCTTATTATAGTACCTACACGTTATTCAGTCTGTCTTATTAAGATTCCGTGTAGTGTAACTACAGTCAGTCTAAATTTCCGAGCAATTAGTTAGAAACCGCATGGAAGACAAGCTCTCAATATAGCGACTGAATGTAGACACTGAATTGCATGTAATGTAATAAGCCCAACTCCTTAGCCACTAAGACTTAAGTCACTTAAGCCTTTCTAGGGACGTAAGCCGTTAATATAAAACCATATTGAATCGTAATTTTATTATTATGTCAAACGAAGCGAATATTTAATAAAGATCAATTTATTGTTACGTCATTTACTTTTTGTTGGGTCTTATCGCTTCAATCAACGTGAATAATCGGCGGTGGCTTCGTTTCAATACTGGGGATAGTAAATTATAAATATAAAGTTACTTATAAAAAATATTAAATTTAAAATTATAAAAATTATAACATCTAGTGGTGCTACTAAATTTTAAATGCGTTTTCGTTGTAGTTTCGTAGTGTGCTTCGTAGATCAGAATAACTTTTAGATATTAGGTATACATGTAGGATTGTGGCATCACTACATACAAAAACAATGTTACCGCTCCATTATGAATAAAAATTGCTTCGAAAATCAAGCTAAAGTGCAACCTACTACACTCAGTGAAACTGTACGAAACATAATAAATCAAGGGCCTTTCAGGAAATGCAATTGCTTCTGGCGTTAGTACGCCACCATGCCAGTCAGTTTCAAATGTAGGTACTATTCGTAATGTCGTAAAGGTAGGTACATTTTACGTAGTAGGTACGTAGTTAAATCAATGGGTTGTATTTCACCTATAACCATGGATATTATGACTTTTGTACGCATGTGTTTACCTAGTCTACTCGTAAATCTGATTGGTTACATTTTAGGACAAGATTAAATAATGTAATTTGACATAAGATTTCTGATATTTTAAAGACGGAAAATCTCATCAGGTAAGTAGTTAATATTACCTGTTATATGTCGCATTTAACTAAAAGTGTCGTAGTTGCCCTACTCAAATTTCAGTTTGGTTAAAGATACCTATAACTTAAAAACTGTAACTTTTTAAATATAATGGGAGAAATTGTCTGTGGAGTCACCAACCGTAAACTGCTACCCCAGTTTTAAAACGAGATAGTATTTTGTTGTAAAAATTTTCACTCTTTTTATTGTCAGTCAAAAGTTCGTCTTTCTACTTCATAAACATTGAAACTAGGTCAATTACCTACAATGTCACCAGTATGGTCGGCTTGACCCTTTAGAACTTTTACGTCTTTACCTCAAACTTCGAAAAAAGACTTCCAATCAAGGTGTCCAATAAAGTCAATACGAAAGTCTTGACCCGGAATAATATCATAGTATAGTGCAATATATTTTCCAATATAGTAGATTTTAGCGCGAGTTATATTCGTAGGGCGTAAAATTGGATTCACTGCGTCGGTATGTCGCGCATGTATGATATTCGGTTTCTTTGAGGTCAATCCTGGATATGGAATGAAAATGGAGATAGATAGAAATTTTATTTTCTGGCAACTCGTAAAAGCTTGTTAACAAATTGAATATCTTTACCCGAATGGCTTCATAAATTCTGACTACTTTTTACCCGACAGCTGACGTTTTTTTTTAAACCCTCGCGATTATTAGCAATTCGGTTTTCTATTAATTACTATCACTAGTTATTGCTCGATACAATTTCAAACGTAACGACCGACTATGTAATGATACTAGGTACATTTTATAAAAAGCAGTTTCCAAGAAAAATCTAGTTCTAAGTTACTTAGAAATGCTAGATTTAATTATTTGAGAAAGGAAAAGATGGGAAGTCAAGTTGAATTGGTGAGAGTACTCACTAAGGAAAAGGTTTTTTAACAAGATGGAAGAAATTTGTCTGCTACGATAACTTAAATTCATTCTAGAAGTGCCGGTGAGGTTTGATTTACCTTTTTTGATTTAGTGAGGTTTTATAAATATCACTTTAATTACTTAGTGGGTTAAGTAAAGTATAAAAAAATATTGTTAAGGAACATTTAATAATAATTTAGAAATTGAGGAACAATTCTTTGAATATCATTGGAATGGATTTTTAAAAAAGGGGTTTTTTAATGAGACGTAATTATCCCATAATTATTTTTAGTAAAACTTGATCCAGGACTTCTTAAAAAAATCATCTTTATTTTTTATTTATTAACCAAAAAGTTTTGACTTTGGCTACCCACGTGCACTTGGAGAATTCGCCCTGAAAACAAAACAGCCATTCATCTTGCTAGGTCGCAGTCACAGATAACATCGTACCGCTGTAACCTGTACCCTGCGCTCTCCAGAGGGCAATGTGATAAGAATAATATGAAAGATTAGAATGCAAGTGCCCCGAGTCTTTTGCAGAGGGATCTGTTTGAGATTTCCACTATTTTTCAAGAAATTTTATCTATACGTACTATGATTTTACTATTAAAGTACACGGGCTCCTTACCTTGGGCCCTCTTGAATGGCAGACAAAATTTACTCTTAAATCGGGAGTCTTAAATTTTAAATCTAACGGTATGATGTAGGTACTAGGTACAGTTCCATTACCGGTATTAAACAAATAATAAAAAAAAAAACATTTTAAATGAGTGGCAATGAGGAATTATGACGTATTAATTTTTAATGACGCAAAGATAAAATTATCAGCACTCTACAGCATAATCAGCATTAAAATGCATTTCAATGGATGCTACTCGTACGTATTCATTTAAAATGTCTGCGTTTATAAATTAAAATGCCATTCAATATCATTTTATGACAAAGAATTATTTATGATACTCTTAATCCACATGTATTTGATTAGCAATACTTGTAAAATCGAACGATATAGAGGTAGAGGTCATTTCTAATCTCGTCCGTTATCAATAATATAGAGCTGTCTACTGGATATATATATTATCTCCATATTAAAGCACCTTTACGAAACGGGGGTAAATTCAAAACAATTAACGTGCATAAGAGTATCATTGATACCTACATGAATAAATGATTTTTGATTTTAATTTTGATTCGATTTGAATATAATGTAATTTGGTGTGACCAAGTCGATAATTTAAATTAACAGGTAATAAAAATAATTTACTGCTAATCAACTTCGAATTTATTTCTTTAGCAAAATTATAAAATCTTTATCATATTTTCGAAGAACAAAAAACGCTCAGATGGACAGTGTTACTTTAATAAACATTATAACTTAATTGACTTTGTTAATTTGAACTTAATAAAAAGTAGTCACCGTTGTAAGTAATACGTGTTTCACTATAATATGGAGTATACAATAACTGATTAATTGAATTACAAAGACATGTAGAAATAGTGATGTTATTACTTATTTAATATCTAATTTATAGACAACTGATTTACAATTATAGATAACCTTTACCATTCAGAATCTACTTATATAGCAACATCAGACCTAATATTAAACATTAATCGAACTATCGTATCATTCAAAAGTCCTTTCAAGTTAAAGTTTGAGTTAACACCAAAAATGTCACAAATTTTCTTTACGGTTGTTATTTTATCGGTAACTCTGAATATTGTGTTTGCCGGCGATATTGGCATATCAGAATCTCGAGAAGACAGATGTAGAAGTTTACAATCATGTGCTTCGTGTTTGGAAAAGAGATATTGTACATGGTGTGTAACTAAGAGCCTTTGCACTCAGCAATCATGCGGAAACGACAATGTAATTTACCCTGCACATATCAAGGCGTTGATGTCTGGAAAACAGTTCTGTCCAAGGCTTGTTGAGAAGAAAGAAAGCGTTTTCAAAAGCGGGCACAAGGAAGGGTTTGTTGTTAAGATAACACAAATATATCTCTACATGGCGTTTACACCATGGAAGTGTAAAGTGGTGATAGGTGACAAGGAGACGGTGGTGAACGCAGTATTAATTGCAGATGAAGTGTACTGCCAATCTATGGAGTTGACGAATGAATCAGGCAGTCCCTACGAACGTGGTAGTGTTTCGGTGCTGTGGAATTATAATAAGTCTTTCGATGGAACGCTTCCTTTCAGAGTGTGTCGTGCTGACTTAGATCTCAGTTGCAGCACATTTGAATAAATGACGTCCTGTTGAAGTTTTACTTTTGACTGTAAGCATTGTCGTGGTTATACATAATTTTAAATATATCTCATGTTTATTGTTTTTTTTCTTTTGTACCTACAGTTACAAATTATCTTAAAATACCTACATCTACTGTATTATTAACATTTTAGTACCTAGTATAATTATTACTTTTTTCTATTATTAATTTCTAGATGTATGAGTAATCTATCTTACTCTAAGTATACATTTTTGGCCTTGTACGTTATTTTTTTCTTTTCGTAATTTCTACCAAATCAATTATGTCGGGATCGTTTGTTAAAAAACGATGTTTTCAGTACTTTAACTATTTAACTTAAAACTAGCTACAAAATCACATGAATAAGTTTTTTATAATAATAGTTACATTGCGGATAACAAAAACAGAATGATTATGTACCTTACAATGACATCCGGTTATTTCGTAACTAAAATTGCCTATTGTATTTTTTTTGTAAATCGGAATTAAATGTTTGTTGATTTACACAAATTTGTTTCAATTTCAATTGATTTCATTGCAAAATAGTTTGACATTGGTGTTTAAATTATCCCAAAATTGTTTGTATAATATTTTTTTGCAAAAAAGAAACAAATTATTTGTTACATAATGGTATATTCTATCATAATTCGGCATATACTACGAGCAGGTCAAGTTAATATAAAACGTATACTATAAAGAGTACTACGAAAAGAGCCGCCTCTTAAATTATTTTCCTCTCTGTTTTAAAATAATTGTTACTGTTCCGTTTCGTACAAAGAACGAAACATCACACCTTTCTCGTATAAGAAACAGAAATGTTTTATGAATATGAGGCACAATGTTTCCTTCAAGGCTGGTTACAAATGTTAAGACGCCTCGGTTAAACATTAACGAGCAGACGCAAAAAACAACAGAACCTTTGTAAAAAGTTTGACGGTCTTGTTAAAATGAACATTACTCGTTGCATGTCGTCACTTCCAAAATACACAACTTTAATATTTTCTTTTGTAGAAATAAGTAGATTTATAGCACAGACAGGGAACTAACGATTCTTACTAAGATAATTGTATCTTTCTGCATGTATAATGTATTAAATCGATATACATTGCAGATGAGATACGATAATAGTGTTCTTTTGAAATATTTATTTGATATATTGCAACGACCATACGGATTATGGTCTACTTTAGTGAGTCAAATAACAGATTTCTTTTGAAAATTTGGTAAGGAAAATAAACATTCTATCATGGTGTTCATGATATGATAGGTAAACGTTTAATAGACAACAGAAACCGGATCCAGAAAACCTAGAAAAACAAACAAAAACTTGAAACTTTGTGGAACAGAGATCGCGTTTAATTAGTGTTAGGGAGGAACTAAGAAAGGATTTTCGAAAATTCATTACCTGAATAGGGCTAACCGGAATAGCTGTTACAGTTTGTTGAACACGGCAATTTTGAGTCATAACAAAACGTACGCTTAGCTAGACATTGAAGAAATTTCTTTTCTAAACCGTTGCGGCTTATGTAACTACTTCAATATTTCCTGAGTCATGGGACTCTATAAAATACATGTATATTAAATAATAAAAATATAGTAGGCCTTGTTTTGAAGGCGAGCATTGTTTCTGAATACGAGTACAGGCGAAACAATATTTTTTTGGAATTTCATCTAAACACGTATCAAGCGGATACTACTGGACAGAGTGATTAATGATCCTCTACATGTTTGAAAATTTATATCACGGGTCAACATATGGGTTCTATACGTCCCGGAAAATAGAAGGGTTATCCTGTTGTTAACAGTGTTTGTTACTTATAAATAAGTTTCTTACTCGATTGAGTGAGTGAGAATTTCGCTCTTGAGTGAGTTTGGCATAAGTGAATGTAGTTATCGGGGGTTTAAAAACTTTTATTTTTTAGGATAGGTTCTTTTTTTACATTGAAACGGAGAAGGTTATCAGTTGATAAAATGCCTTCGAGGTGACATCGATATATCGCAGGCTAACTATGTTGCGTATGTTAGGATGATTCTGCACTGTTTTAATGTTTGGTACAAACTGAATATTGTTTAAAGTAACTTGTTTTTCATCAAAGCAAACAAAATTGTACACTGTGTAGTTCTAACATTTTAAGCTGGTTTGTTTAAAAGTTGTATCATTTAAAAATGTATCCAATATTTTATTACAGATCTGCTTAATATTGCATCATGAAACACTTAGTAGAAGCCTCTAGGTTAACTTTAAAAAAGGTTCAGTTTGCTTAGGATATGGAAGTTTAGAGATGTTGTACGATATTAATATTCATGAAACAAAGTTTGGTGAATATTGATGAAGGCAAAATCTTCGAATTAAAAAGTTTCTTTCAAATTTTTGCATCAATGTTGTATAGTAAGTTTTTTCCAATTATACGTTAGATACGTAATTATCATCCTTAAAATATATGAGTCAACACACGGAAGCGCTTAAGAGTTTCCTCTACTAGGTTAGCTTAGTCATCCATACACTCGCTGTTACTTAATTCGATCGATCACTTAAAATCGACGCAAATCCCTATAACAGTAGTTCCTAACATTTTCAATATCGTTACTCCTTTGACCTATGAGCAAAACTGATTTTGCTCATACACAAACAATACACGTTTTTTCTGTATTTTTTTATTTTACGATCCTAATAATAAGGTCCTTCATCAGCCCTTGATTTACACCTGCAGGGGTACCGGGTAATTACCTCGGGCTAGGAACCCAGGCCCTATAAGGTATAAGCGCATCTACAGTCTGTGATACTTGAACCGAACGAATTAAGTACAGTTGTTACATTTTAACGTGTAGCACTAAGGGTATGTACAGTAGGTAATGTAGCAAGTCTGGTTGAGTAGAGTGCTAAAAGCAGGCGCGGCTACCCTGTCGACGGTACATTGTTTACATTTTGCACGGCTTCGTTACAGTAAGTATACTCATTGTTATACCTGAAACTCAGTGCACGTTTTAGATAATATTTTACTTGCTAATTAAGCTCGTCCAAAACAACATTTTTGTGCAGCTTTTAAAAAGCATGTTTGATAATTTTTGTTACAAGCTCTGCAGAATATATTCTGTGCCTAGTTAAAAATATGCTACGTAAACTTTTAATGAAAACAATTCGATTCCACTGATCCGATTTTTCTTGTCATTTACATAGGATTTGAATTTCAATTTTTTTTCGATACCTTTAAAAGCATATTTATTTTTGGGAAATAAGTAGTCAAATGAGGCGACAAGGTACTCTTTGATAGGGGTCAGAACTGCCTATTGACGTTTGGAACACATAAGGCATCATTGATGCGTTTCTGGACGAGAAAAAAAAGGAAACAGAAGGACGTAAGGATGATAAATTTTATTAGTGCTTAATATTATGAGAACATTGAAGATTATGTTGCGTCTTAGGGAAGAACCAAAAAGGATAGAGGAGATCAGACGATCTTATTGTCTTAACGATATTTATTTTATGTCTCATTCGTAATATATCATTGAAAAAAAAACAATAGCAGCGTTTGGTAAACTCTTTAAATTAGCATAGAGTTTCTGAACTGGAAAGGGTTTGTCCGCTTGTTTTATTTGGTTTATCCCTACATAAATTGCTCTCAGGGGTGTTGAAATATTCGCTTTATATTTAGACAACCTCTTCAGTAATTAAATCTTATATTGGTACATATTTATCTATGAATTATAAGTTTAAAATATGACCAAATATTATAAATACAAAAACAATTATTTACATTATTTTTTCATACATATGCTAGTATACGCTATTATATACAGAGCGAATTTTAATCATGATAATATAGGTAGGTATTGTTATTTTTCATGTGTAGAATGATATTTTTATATTATTGTATTATACAATCGTTTTAAAATAAACATAAAATACAGTTCTCACGATTATCAGAGACCAATTAAAACTGAATACAATT
The DNA here is from genome assembly GCA_001278395.1 of Lerema accius. Classification (NCBI taxonomy): domain Eukaryota; kingdom Metazoa; phylum Arthropoda; class Insecta; order Lepidoptera; family Hesperiidae; genus Lerema; species Lerema accius. Next base: position 29,749 of record LGAG01000088.1, read on the forward strand.
AACATTGATTGCATTGTATTTCAAATAATGAGACACAATTATAGTGATTTTATTTCATTGGCAGCTCACAGTGGGGCCTCCCACTGCAATTATAAGCTTGAAGTACGACTACGACACAAAGAGTAGTTTACTGGGGTAGTTAACGATAGGAATTCATAGGAATTAGGTTAATTTAAACTCGAGATTTCAGAAGGTTAGTTCATATGAAATTATTGTACTTGGTGTACATGGTAGGTATCAACATCCTCATTTCTCAAGCATTCTAAGTAGGATATGATGTTTTACTTTAATTTAAGCACTTCCTTCAAAGGACATACGAGAACAAGTAAATGACATTCAAGTACAACCTTCCCTTGAGCTAAAGGTTATAAAAATCCCTTAATTGTATCTTAAAATTTATTGTAAAATGTTACCTCTTCTAGCTAACTTCCAGCGTAGCGAGTAAGGGGCAGCCAAGGAAACAGCGAGTAGGTATCACATTTTAAAAACTTCCTTGCTCCCAGCGCTGGGTACTCTATCAAACACTGACGTGTCTTGAGTGCTTTAAAGTGCTACGAAAATATACTTATCAAGGTAGTAACCCCGTGTCGCTAACTTAATAACAGGTTGACACTCTGCTCCTGTTATCCCCTTCATGTGAACTGATTTATTTTCCGCCTTTAAAGGTATAATAGTAAAACACCTATCCTTCTGATATTATAAATTGAAAGTTTGTAAAGATGTTTGGATATTTGGATGTTTGGACTAAGGCGAGTAAGGCGTATAATGCTACATATACGAGTAAGTATGAGCCATATTAAATATTATTAAATGTTCATGTATTTAAAGCTGATTCATTAAAATAACAAAGAAAATATACCTATCTATAATTGGTCTAAATTGGCGGATGAAAGTGATAAAATTGATAATACAAGTAAGTAGGTACCTAATTATTATTAAACAATAACATATGTGTTATTCGCCCTGTCGATCACTCATTTATAATGACTTTCCTTCACTAAACAATATCGTGATGATTCGAAGAATTTGTGAGTGTCTGCCGGTGACACAATACTGTATAGATTATGAAATTTAATTGAATACAGTGAAAGATTAAATTTAAATAAAGCAACAATTAGATACTATTTTATTGGGCATACGTAAAATGCAAGAAACACCTGGTATAATACCCACAATAACTGATTAGGTAAACTGTAATCTCACAAATACTCGAATGTATGCGGATTATAGAAATATACAAAGTATGGCCATAAATGATAAAGTATTTAGTTCAATACGAAATAGTGTGCGTGGCAGACCGATTTTTACGTCATTTTTAAACTTAGTGGTATCCACTGTAGTAGTATTAACTAGTAAAGATGTAACGAAAAACTAGATTCAAAAATGATTAAATCGATGGTAATAAAATAAGCGTCTACATAATTTGCGAATATATTAAGCTTTGACGATAAGTTAAGTATATACATACTTATTGTAAATTAAAATCACCGTCGGACCAGAGAGACTATAGATACACTGAAAATTTGTAGATACTCAGATATTCTCAAGCCGACGTTGTAATTAATCAAGCTGACACTTCTCCCAACTAGGATCATACTAAATGGCTCGGATTAGACACGAACAAGTTCTTTCGTCTTTCCTTGGATTTTAACACGCAATTTATTGCGGCCATTCTACGATTTTCCTTTCAGTTTTTTTCTATCGTTTTCTTGTTCGAAGCGTTCTGCGATCGACGTTTTACAAATTAACGCTTTTTACGAGAAAACTTGACTCAATATGAGGTTATTATTTTCATCGTGCAAACAGTAAACGATACGTTCGATAGAGCACATTTTCTGGAAAACAATTTATCTACCTACAGCTATATAGCTATTCAATGAGTATCTATATGGTCCCTAGGTTCCTTACCTGACGGTAATTACCCCCGCGGGGGTAAATCAGCAATTTTACTTCAGTGACACAAACATAGGTACCTAATAGGATCGTAAAATAAAAAATACAGAAAAAAATAACGTGTATTGTTTGTTTTGATAACATTTTAAAGACGGTAAGATCAGTTTTCCTCATAGTTCATAAGTGTAATAATATTGAAAAGGTTTAAAATCACTGACACTTACTTTTACATTGAGGATAAGGTAGTACGATTGATCAATTGTCCTACTTCCTAGTAAATTTAAGTCACTATAAAATGTATACAGGACCAATCTGAATCTCAACTTCTTAGCTTCCTCATTTTGACTGTGGAATAAATTAAAATAAACAATTTTATTTATAACTTAATTTTAGTTGCCTTCGTCGTATTGTTGTCATAGTTCTTACTAAATCTTCTGAATTAGTTGGATTAATGCAAAGATGTACATCATTGGACTCGACAGAAGGACAAAAGCTAATGATTATAAGGCGCTTTTAACAAGGAAAAGGTTTAATAATATTAGGAGGAACATCATTATATTTCTGCATGATTTCCGTTTGAAAATCCAGGGATCGAAGAAGGAAAATGGTTGTAAATGTTAGGTGAACTTTAACTGTTTTTAAATTACTTTTTTAAATTTCTTCTATTATGACAAGTATTAGGAAAATACGTAAATTATATGGCCTAGAATCAAAAGCGAATGATTGAGTACGTTGTCACTGTCAACTGATTAGATTTTCCTTAACCTAAGAACTTAATGCATTAAAATTAATTACCAAAAAGATTAACTAAAATCCTTAATCACGTATACAATTTTTTTCATTTGTTAACTAAATTTTGTTCAATATGAGTTAAATATGTATTTTTAAATTGCTCAACAATTGTATGCACATCTTAAAATTGTCTCCCAAGGTTTCGGAAGCTTTAACACAAAAAGTAAATTGTTATAATAAATTACGGCAGGTATTGTAGTATTACTTTTTATATCATTTTAAGTGATTTCATTTTATAGATCTGCTTTTTACGTGGCGATAAAATTGAAATACCTGTTATATAAAACTTAGTTATCTAATAATAAAATATTTTGCGTTATTGCTGAAAAATATTATCATCACAGAAGGCCGTTTAATACTAGGCTTTAAAACGTGATAACGGTAGCATATCGGTACATAAGTATATTCAGGTAACTTGTTTTCGTCTCGTGTAAAGAGACGTCAATATTTTTGTTGGACTGCACCGAGGAGCAGACGCGTCCGCGAATCAGTTCGTCGTGAGATTTAATAAAGTAATGTGACTTTATTTTCATACTTAGTGTTGTGTTTAATGATAGAAACAATGGTAAAATTTTAACATACCAAGTATTATACGTTATTGTGTGACTTGTTTGAATTGAGTAATTATAATTTATAGTATTTTAAAAAATGACAGTGCCACCATCTTCTCAGTTCGTAACAGTTATTGACAACATGGAAGTTAAGAAAAAAGGCGTCGCTACATGGTGTGCCCTTAATTGGAAGGCCATCCTCGCCGAGTTTGTATCCACAACGTTTTTGTTACTCCTAGGATGCATGGGATCTATTCCGATAGATGGTTTGGAATCAAACCCACCTCTTTACTCGCCTCTTGGTTTCGGATTCATGGTTCTATTTAATATTCAATCATTCGGGCATATTTCTGGAGCACACATGAATCCTTCGGTCACATTGACTGCCGTTTTATGGGGTAAGATGTCGATAGTACTCGGAATAGCATACGTTATAGCTCAATGCCTCGGAGCCGTCACAGGATATGGCATTTTGCTTGGACTGACTCCTATCGAAATGATTGCAGACAGCGTGTGCGTGACCCTGCCACATCCTAATCATTATAGTTATCAGGCTTTGTTAATTGAAATATTTTTGTCCGCTGCTCTTGGGTTTATCAATTGCGCCGTTTGGGACCCAGTGAATCAGGACAAGCAAGACTCGAATCCCATAAAGTTTGGTTTAACCATCGCCGGTCTTTCGATTGTTGGAGGGCCTCTCACTGGGGCCAGTATGAATCCAGCAAGATCCTTCGGGCCTGCGTTGTGGACATGGAATTGGACTGGTCATTGGATATATTGGGTTGGGCCCTTGATCGGTGGCGCAGTATCAGGGTTACTGTACAAATATGCTTGGCTTGCTAAACCAGAACGAATAGACGAAGCAGCAGCACCTATACAGCCGAAGCAGGACCTAGAATCTACTACCACTGAGAGACTGTAATAAAGAATTACGCAAATCGACGGGCAATCGCCCGTAAATATTAATTCCATTTGGATCCGATTCAGCAACAGCTGTGTAAATATTTTATTGCCATGTTACCTATTCTACTAACATCAGTTTATAAAAAAATGTATGTTAGTTTTGATGCTGCTTTGTTGATTATATCTCGGATTCCAAAATTTATGAACCATAGTATCAAATATTTAAAAGACTTCAGAGGTCGAGTCTAGCAAATGTTATACGATCTTTAAAGGAATCACTGCTCAAGGATGTATTATAATTCTATTGTAAGCCTGTAGATATGAATGACAATGGCTAATTAATTTAATCCATTCATGTTGGGACAAACATTCCTAATGAAAGAGGTTAATAAACGAATGTCTTTCAACAGTCATACGAATACTTGAAACATAAATAAAAGAAGGAAAAGGTAAATAAATTATTTCAATGAGTACTTAAATGTTTACCTACTACCTACCTATGAGTACTTAAATGTTTACCTACTAGTTACTAGGTAACTAGGTCCAAGGAGATATACTTTAAAAGTGAGATGTTAGTGATACTTGAAATGTACATATAATATCAGTTTCTAATTTAATTTTACAAAGTACTTACACCATATTGTCAGATAGATTGTACAGTGTAATATAATGCTAGGTTCATTTTTAAGTAATCACTTTTTTTTAATAGGTACATAAGGTGAATACGGTGAACGTTAACTATGCACATATTATTTATCTAATTTGAATGCTAGTTTATACGATTTTAGTGAGAATTAGAAAGTCATTAAATATAATTTGATAACCCACTTTCATACGTGCTTTGATTGTGACAAAAAACTTAGATATTTGCTTAAAGAGTGATGTTTAAGTGTATAATAACTGTTTTCATATTTGTAAGATACTTATTTATCGATCATGTCATTGTATTAAAGCGGAAATTTCAATTCATTAACTTACGCGAGAGTATCATTATGATAATGTCAGTCCAACATACAAAACATATTGCCAAAACGAGAAGTTATCAGCTTATCATTGATAATACGCGTTTGTTTACTATGCGGACAAAAGACTTTGATATTTATCTTTGAAATACTATCGCAGAATATAATACCTACATGTATATAACTCATAATATTTCCAAAGAACTCGTATACATAAGACTAGTGACTAAGAATTTTTAAGACAATGTTTAAAGGTAAATCCAACAAAACCGGTTTGGCGCGGTATTTTTTATTTATTTCCTGATAGTTATCTACTAACTTTTTATACGTACAAACGTATCAAATACGAGTATGTACCTACCTACTGTTTGAATGACCAAAGTTCAATGATCCTACAGATCATTTAAAATTAATTTCATTGACTAACTTTACATTGTGATTTACACTAACTTTTAAATGTAATGTTCATGGTCATTATTTTATTTAAATGCAAAAAGAAAACAATTATGCACTATAAATTAAAAAGAGTACAAAACATTGTAATTTTGAAAATTCTATAATGTTATGATTTATTAAACTCCTACTTTTATGTTTATTAGGAATTTAAGTGTACTTTGTTCAGAGTGGTTGGTCAAAAAGAAAAAAAAATACTTAACACAATTATTTTCCCTATCACATGAAAGGGTTTGAGATTATCATTGCTTAAATTAATTTGGTTATAAAAAATGTCGCATCACTATCAATATTTCATGAAATCAAAGTCTTAAAATTTCTTAGTTCATAAATATTTATTTATAGCTAAATTAAGGAATCTAATTGAAATGTAAACATTTTAGACATTAGTTATTATTAAGTGTATAAAGTATTTATAGTTGCAATTACGATTTGAGCGACACAAATATGTAATTAGTGACTGTTGTTAACTTCAATGAATTTATAAGTTTTTAAGATAACCAAGTTCTCGGTAAGCGGAAAAAACTGGTTATTCTCAAAATACGTAGAAGCCAATTATAATACTCAAATAAAATTATATTACGGTGTACAACGCGCTTTGCGTATTTACTCGATTATTTCCACATTTTTTCAGTCTGTGTGCCTATTTACATAAGTTTTAGTTAATTTATTATTTAAAACCAGTACCTACAGATATATTCGTGTATATCTGCCATCATGTAAGAGAGTTAAACCAGAAATTTTGTTTTACAAACACATGCTACAATGTTTACTTCCAGGAATGAGATTTAGGGCATGTCAAATACAAATTAAAACTTGTTGTAAACAAATAAAGTACTTACATAGATAATAGATTGATGCTCCCAGTGATAATGCACTTCGTCGAATTAATTTTAATAAGCTGGTATGATTCAAGTGTTTGGAAGTAAAAAATAATTATGTGGTTTTCCTCGTAATGATTCGTCAAGACATGAAAAATATATGAGTAACTGTATTTGTCGTTTTACTTTCATTTATATTAATTATCCTGTCCCTGCATAAGCAAGCTTTAGTCGATGTTCTTGTAAGCTATTTACCACGTGCAGCTTTCGAGTTAGTGCCTTGAATTGAAGCATCAAAATAACCTAAATTGTGAAATAGCATTATGAACTTTTAGTAAGAAAGATTGATGGCACTAACAATTTTTGAATACCTTTAAAAACTACACGAAAACGCATTCTTCTCACAGTATAATCTTGATTAATCGATTTTGGATCCAAAACACATCGAAAGATTACAATTCCTCTAGACATTGGCTGCTTAAAACCAGTTATGTAGGTACGTACACTAGTAGCTACTTAGCATTAAGTCCGCCAATTGTACCGCTTTTTGGGGTTCAATAAAGAATAAATATGATGATGGCTGTAGAGTTAGAGAGTAGAGTAGAGTTTCTTTTCAATTACTAAAAGGTACCATTTTAAAATTCTGAGTAACCATGTTATTTTGTCAGTAAGTAAATTTCCGCGGCATAAATCATGTTAATACCTTTTAATATGACACAAAAACTTTCATATAAGAATATAGACGCTGAATCGAATTTACAAGAACACTTGTAATACGCCCTGGCATGGTTTTGGGAAATAAGAAAATACCTTCACTTAGGTATATAAAATATTTGTTTTATTTAATGCATAAACTCATTATAATTATAGAATTTATTATAAGGTCTCTGAGACCCTACAGGAAAAAAAGAGTGATTTAAAAAAAATAATATACGGACAAATCGTAGTTACAGTTCTCAATATAGTCGTAAAAACAGATTAACACCTCACAATATGAAATTTCATTAATCCTTTTGTGTTAATCGTTGTTTTGATGAAGGCGACTGATATAAAGTGTGTTGACTTCTCGAACGTTCATTACGATATGGATAATTAATTACTTGTTCATTCATTAGTTAGAAAATATTTTTATTTATTGCTTAATTTATTTCTTAATCAATTAGTTAAGAAATTTAATGATTATTTTAAAGAAATTCATACTAAGTTAGAACTAAGTTACGAAAATGTATCTTTAATATTATAGGAACGCGTTAGGGGTTCGGCTTTCACTTTATTTAAAAAAAAAGAAGTAAAAAAAAATGTTAATGTAAGTGTTGAAACAAATATTTTTTTTTCGAAGCCAAAAGCACACAGTCATCAGACGGAAAATCCCATCGAAATGATAATCGGTAATCGTTGAAATTGATATCTTTCAGCCTGGTATATCGACCGAGTCTATAATCTATTCAAATCATTTCTTTTTTATTTTTCGTCTTAAGAACTAAGAGCTCACTAAATTTATTGTTTGACACATTGAGTTATAGTCGAATTTAGAGTATAGACCGTGGCTTGTAGTTTAAAGAAATATTGAAGATGTATTGTAGTGTAGATGTATTCTGAAATATAAAAAGGATTATCCCGCAATGTAAAATGGATTGTAGCTGATAGATCGGTCTCTAATACGTTTTATCATAATAATATCATTATTATAGTATAAGGATGGGGAAGTTATTGCGTAACCCGAATATCGGTATTTTTATGCCACGTGAAGATCAGCAAGAAGGCTTAAAGTTTGATTAAAAAATTAATAATTAAGACGAATGTCTGATTGCAATATTAAATTTAATCCCAATATTATCTAAATGGAGTACGGTACCTACTTATTTACATAAGACTTAAGCGTGATAAAATTCCAATTAATTTTTGTTTCCTAAAGGTTATAAGTTGACTTTGTATGCTAGTAATTTGTAACGTTAGATTACTGTTTTACTTATGATTTTAAAGTATATGAAATCTTAAAATTCGTAAGTATTAAATATAAAGACAAGTGACGGCTCTAGCCTATAAAAGCTAAGCAATCGTCTGACTTAAGCCAACTCTCAAAACGATTAGTAGGTAAGAATCAGCTGTATGAAACCATCGTTAAGAGTTTTACGTCTTCGACGAACTGTAAGTGAAGGAATGGATTCGTCAAATCGAAGTTAATTCGAAGTTGGAGTGTATCGAAAAGGGTCTCAGTATTTAATTGTGAAGACTTCGTTTTCCCTTTGAACATCTGAGTTCTAACAAGCGTAACGTATTTCGTATTTGGAATTGACTGAACTTAGTAAATAATATCAAAACGTTAGGTACTTAATGTTTTCTTACGTCAAACTGTTAAAAGTAATTAAGTTATTTAATGACAATAAAAACCAGAGTAGTCTAGGTTTTAGTCGGATAAAACTTTATTATTATAATTTATTGAAAGATTCAGTTTGATATTCATTATTGTAATAAATAATCTGTAATAACTAAGCTGAATAGGTTATGTAAATAAGTATTAGTACAATTTAAGAGTGACGTAGAGTAGAAACCTATTGTTTTAAACGCAGAATACCTACTTACAAATCAATAGGGACAAGCTGTGAATAGTTTGTATACTTGTTTGGCATAAAAAAATACCTGTAGGTTAAAACTCTAGGTAGGTATTAACTATTTATAATATTCATTGGCTGTCGGTCATTCATTGAACTAAGTGGATTTTATCGATATAGTCCATTCTTTATGTTTCGGTACGATTAATATCGATACTGACGTCAATCGATCGCAATCTAATTACCCATTAGAATTACAATTATGATTTGATTTTAAATTACGATAATTTCGTTGCTGTGCAGTAGATATTGCAACTGAACTAGAACAACACTTATTATTAAACTATTTACAGTTTTATTTAAATCTATGACAAGGTCAATTGAACTTATTAGAAATGTTAGATAAAAGAATATTGAAAGCAGGTTAAAATAGGTAATTGCCTACAGTTTTTGTTCAAAATGATCGCAAGAACTCAGTCGGTCTAGCGCTGTTTTCCATTACGGTGCCGATAATGGGACGTTAAGTCAACACGCTACGGAGATGAATCTGCGTGCTTCGAAGTTAATAGCACGGCGTCTGTTACTTTTTATTTCTACCGTAATTGGATTCCGAGTCCTCCTTAGTATTGATTGAAACGGCTGTATAACACAACTAGTTTACTTAGCAAAGTTTATACCTTCGCGAGAACTATAGTAACTTGTCTACAACACCTATATAAGACTTAAACATAATTATAAATAATTTTATATGTATACGAATCATATGTTTTAACACGATATTTGTCCTACAAATTCAAAAAGTTACGCAGCTAGTTATCAATAAGAGACGTAACTATCACTTACCTACGTAAATATTTGGCAGTTTAATAAAATTACTATACTTCTTGGGTTGAAATAGTCTTCAGGCGTAGTCGGATAAAAATTTGTGATAATCTATTATCTGGTAATTTCGACGTCATAACCTTATGTCGTTTGTGTAAGCTACTCGCGTACGTGCCTGCCAGCTACTCCCGTTTCGATTAATAATCCCTCACAGTAATCCACGGATTACCGGGTAATGATTAAATCCATATATCTTATTATGAAAAAATAAGGTTTGTATTGTATTCATTGCTGGCTTATCTAATAATCAGTCTCATCAAGCGATCGATCATCTAAGGGTAATTAATTGATTATCTTATTTTTCTAATTGTGCTAAATCATTTAATTATTACATTTTATAGACGGCTTAAAGCGGCGGAAGAAAAGAGAGTAAATGACTACAAAAGAAAAAAAATTTTTGAGGATGCCAGTATATATGAAAAATACCTATTAGCCAGCGGGATTGGGTAATCTACACTGCATCATAAATAGAGGTTTTAAGAGTGCACCCAATCGCAGTATTGAGTCAAATAGGGGTTGAGATTACGGTTTCGGATAGACATTCAATAACTCCGTATCCTAGTTTCTGTATTTCATATTCAGTATTCATTTATTACAGGACATTATGTCACAATAATATCATTATTTATTACAAACTTATGTATATTATTAGGTTCAGCAATTTGGAAGAGACTGTCATTTTTTCGCTATTATATTTAATTGTCAGATAAAATAGGTATTTGCTCTCATGTGATAATTGTTAATGATAAAATCTTTATGTCAACATCTCACGGCATGGTTGTTAATGATAAAATCTTTATGACAATGATTGTTTTTTATGCAATTGCTTTTTTGGCCCCACATGTTGACAGCAAACTTATTCTTATTACAACTGATTGTAATTTAAATGCTGGTTTTAAAGATTATTTTCTTTACTCTAGCTCTATAACCTTTTAAATAATTAAAATGTATGTCTCATCCCGGAACGCAACATAGCGGACATCATTCGCTCCTATTGTTTCTCGAAGTCCGTAAGGAAGAAGGAAAAATCGACTTATTACAAGGAAATCGTCTGCTTATTAAATAATGAGGTAGTTGATAGACCTTGCTACTTAGTAGTATGAATTTTCCTCGAAATCTCTTTACAATTCAAATCATGCATCCATTGACGATCCAGGTGTAATGGTTATTACGCGCGTTGTCTAATTCAATAGGTACTGTGTTCAAATCTTAGTGAGACAGAATAGAATAATAATAATAATAATTATAGAATTTATTACTGTACAATCTGGTACCACTTTGGCGGATCTCCTTTACAATGAACCTGAATTTAATCTGATTGTTGTCCTTCGTCTATTCATGTTTCTTATGGCACCCGCGACACAGGGAATCGTAGTATAGAGTTATGAGTGTGTAGCGTTATTTTAAAATTATTTTTACCACATTTGAATATTTTTTCTTACACTTTTTACAATCTTTTGCACTTGACAGTTGCATATCGTAACATTTTCGATATGATAAGAGATTAAATTCTTTATCAGGTATACGATGATCTCAAAAGAATTTAATTCCATGTACTTAGGTTTAACTGATAATCTCGGACGTGACTTGGATATTACTCAATAGATATGAGCAATAACTAACGACAAAATGTTGTTATATAATTTATAATGATAATTGATAACTGAGGCTTGATAAAACAAAATAACTATAATTGAGTACCTATTGTCGAAGTGTTCAATGCGGACTTGAAGTAAGAGTTAAAAATTAAACTTCAAAATAAGTTACTAGCAAACCACACAACAATTAATAACCGTAACGGAAATAAATAATTCAGAAACTTTAAAAACGAACCTTTTCATAACAAACAAATATCTCCAATTATTCTTTTACATAATAATTGGTTTATCTAACCGACAAAAATGTTTATAATATCAACCTAACTTATATGGCTTTTTTATCAGCAACATTGCATACGTTTTCCAGTTTTCAATTAAAGCCACTCAAGGCCACACAGCGTAGTACGTTACCTTATTGCTCGTTAACTTGTTTCAGCTACCTACCTGTAATAGTTTTCTTTTTAATTTCGTTTTATATTGCTTTATTATAAACACTGAAACAATTAATAATTAATTTCTAATACCCACGTAACTTTTTGAAAACTACAGATTCGTGTCGGATTCCAACTCAGGAACTCCAATTCTGGAAATCAGCGTTCAAACCACTAAGTTAACATTGCTTACTAAACTTAGTAGCTTAATGGACTTAACACCCCTAAAAAACTTACAACATACAGACAGGGTGCCGCAAAAGTTTTATTATTATAGTTTTTTATCGTAACCCCAAAACCTATTTTCGTATCCATTCTCAACATCTGCGTGGGACGTGTATTAAAATAAAGACGATGAAAATACAATTGTGTTTCTGAACCCAACCGTAATAGAATATGTCACATTTTCTTTCGATCACCTCGAGCAGTTAGGATTTTGGTAATATTGACAGGTCAAAATAATTCATGCGGGCAATTGAAAACGGTTCTATATACAGAGGATATATAAGTATTGTACGTAGTAGTTATATTGCTGGTAACGATTATTATTAATGTAACATCTTTGTAAGGTAAGCTTTGATAAATAAATTAAACTTGCTAATGAACCTACAATCAAAATAATTAAGCCGAAGCCAGAACGCAATGGTTACTAAACGGGACCGTCGCACATCGTTCGAAGAGTCTTGGGTTCGATTCCCAGCAAGGCAGAATTTTAACGATGAATTTAAATTTCGGTTCTCGGTTTGGGGTATGTCCTTAATCTGTTACTGTTATTCGTGACAACCACAATACAGGGAATCCGACAGTTATTAAAAATATTTAAATAAATACAAATATTGTATGATTCATAAGAAAAATAGGTCGTCGTTGTCCCTAAAGATATGTTGCCATTAATATAAAGTATACAATAGACTAGGGTTTAAAATATACCCAGGAGAGACACCGGTTTATTTTGATGACATTTCAGTGCCTCTCAGTATGTGCCTAATGTTTGCCATGGGAGTATTACGAAGAAAATAGTTCCATAACTTGTAGGGATTTTTTCTTGTTCAAAACATAGCTTTTGATAGTTTAGAAGCATTATCAATACATATCGCACATGTGACGAAAGATTTTAAATTGTTCTAATTCGTAAGCGACCGACAGAGTGTAATTAGCCCCATGTCAGAATAAGGTAAACATTAAATGCAAATTGTTTCGAAGCATGACAAACGTGTACGATTCTATACGAGTAATCGTATATTTCAAGCTTTTTTTAAAAACACATTTTGAATATCCAATTTAGGTACAAATAGGAAAACTCACTAAATTCAGCTTAATCTTAAGAAAGTATTAAAATCTATTTATGTATTGTAATTTTATATTAAGTAGTAAACAATATTCGATCACCACTCATTAGTCCTCGTCATAATGTGATTGTAAGTCTTCGTTGGAGTATCAACTTGAAATTATTATTTAGGTTGATATAGTACCATGGAACGTTGCAGTTTGTGTCCAAAGTACTTCGCAGCTATTAAAATATTCAGATTGCTATTACCATTTGTAATTCAGTTGAAAATACATGAATATCCCAGGCCAGAGAGCGAATGCTCTTTGAACTACAAACATAGTTTGGATTCTGAGAGCAAGCAGAGTGATTAGGGTCCGCATGCCTTCCATGTTATTAGGCAGCAAATTAAGCACGGTCGAAACGTATAACGTATGTTCTATATTACTGTTGTTATTTAACCCACACTTAAAATAAAATACATTGCGTTTTTCAAAGTTAAAGCTAAGGACTACGTTAAGGATATTTGGTATAGTTACAATTAATGATGATAGAACCTTCCTCGAATTCGAATCACATCGCAACTTTACGCTTAGACCTTAGACTGTGTAGTCGTTAGACTGTTTTACACACATACATATTATATACATGCATATAACATAATGTTTATCGATAGATTTTAATGTACGCATCAATCACTTCTGAAAGATGTAAGGAAAACGCTTTAGGATTTAGTAAAGGGACAATACAAATTTGTCCTTTCTTTCCCGCATTGCGAAAATTACTGCGAAATACTCGGACCTTTCTGATCAATTGGGCAAATCACGTTTTGTTGGGAAGGTTCTTGACAAATCAGATGCTTTATCCGTAAATGGTTGATATTTATTATCATTATTTTATCCAGATTCTATGTAAGAGGTTTTGTTTTATGCTATTTTGTATCAGTACCTATTGTTTTTATTGAAAGATTGATTTTAGTAAGTTCTAAGAAAAAACACTTTGATAATAAAATAACTTAAAAGCATTATAAGCTTATAGTTATTTAAGAAGCAATACCCACGAATATTTGTTACTAAAAGTATACTATTAGAGAATTAACTTTTACTAAGTTTGTGTGCCTTCCATCCTTAGACTACATAACCACTTAATATTGAGTGGGATTGTCGTCAAACACTAACTTATCATAGATAAAAAAAAATATATTACCTCAAATGAATCAGTCATTTTATTTTTATTTGAACGAACCATTTTAAAAGCGAAATGCATCAATATTAAAATGGTTGAATACTAGGGTAGTCAAATAGCGCTCCACTCCACACAGGTATATTATGAAGTAAAAGTTGTTGCTAAATATCAAAACATTATTAATACCTAAATACCTATATTTTATCAGTATGGTGTATAAACAAACAGGCTTGCATCCGGGTTGAGGTGCGAAAATAGGTAAATCATGCATGAGGAGTAACTTGGACAAACAGATTGAATGATTATGTATTCATATTATAATAGCGACACATTTATCTAAGTCTTTGATTATAAAAGCTATTTTGTGCGCTGCCTGTTTTGTTTGTATTTTATTTTTCTTAATTTATTCTTTAGATCTTTCTTTATCATTTGGTAGGTAAATAGTGTTTTACGTAGATAATAGGCACGTGTAGCTTTGGTACCTCAATTGAATCTGTGTAGTTGGTACAATTGGTTTTTGATCATAAGTCAATGCAAAAAAATTTTGCCCCTTCAACATCTGTGACCCAAAAATCGCAATTTCATAGGAGAACGTTTTGAAGTCCTACAAAGACTTAAATGTGCCTAAATTAAATGTTTGCGTAATTCGCGTGAATATGCATAATTTTTTCAATACTTTTATTTTACGTAATTAAAAAAACACTTTCGTAGGCTACAAAAACACTGGTCTACTAAATGTAGCAGCAGTCGATTTATCAAAACTGTAAATAAATTGAATTTTACTCTACATGTATGTACACAAACATAATCTGGGCAACTTTATTTGCCAACATATTCACGTCATTTATCCATCCTTATAATATCACACCTGTTTCGATAAAAAATGACAACACACTCAAGTTTATCTATAGCCAGACACTCAGCAAATGTAGGTTGTCACCGTGTTCTTTGCGTTAAATCCGGTAATCTCTAAGATGTTTCAGATTACCTACTCCTATGACTGTATCACAATCTGACATTGCCCAAATCTGTTTAAAAGAAATAACTATCAGTTAGTGAAGTGCTGGAACCTTACATTATTAAAATATAGTGAATTTATGGTTGATATCAGAAATATTTTCTTAAAAGTAAGTAAGTTTAGGTCTAGGATTCTGAAGATCAAAAGAAGTAGCCGATTAAACGGAAAAAGTACTAAGTAAGGTGCTAACCGAAAATTGGTGGAATCCAGTAAGCCCCTATCTAACTTAATCTTTGTTGTTGAAGTTCTTTAATACAAATCGATAAGTGAGTTCACTCGACGACTCGTATGGCGCAATGGTTGCCATTTCGGACTATCATTTAAAGGATTTGATTTCCAGTACACCAGACATAAAAATGTCTGTAGAATGTAATAATAAAAAAATTATTAATTAAATTTCCCGGTCTGGGTGTGTGTTCTTGTTTTTTTTGTATTGTTTTGTACTCGTAGAGCCAGAACCAGTTAGGAACGGGCTTGGTCTTAATTATTTTGTAAGATGGAGACTAGGTGAAAAATTAATCAAACCCGAGATAAACCGAGATAAGTATTTGAAGTTTTTATCACAAAACGAAATCCGGTAGTTAAATGTTTAAGCACTTATATGTATGACATATTTACTTGAAATAGAAAAGCGTATGTCATGTCTAAATATTGAATTATTCAAGGTTTTCTTTTTATTTATTTATACTTTATTGCTCCAATAACATAGTGTTAGGGATTATATCTTAGTACCTTGGAGCAACTGGGCAGGTAGTGTTCTTCATTTCATAGCCATAAAACGGTAATTTTTTATCCTATAGTCTAAATCTTGCTATGCTGCATAAAGCTTGGCCTATGGCATTATCGTTCATTTGGTACATAATGGACTTATAATGAGAGCTCTAGGATAAAGAAAGGCTTATCACAAATTAAGAACTCATAAGAAATGATTATTATAGTATTTCTGACGAAATGAATTAAATTCTTGAAATTATGGAATATAAAAGGAAATTTTCTACGTTTGTATAGTGTACCTACTGCATCACAATTTGTTCGAACAATACAATATTGTGTCCTTTTTCAGGTGCCCAATACTGTTAAATTTGTCACTGGAATGTCACGTCGGCGTAGCGTTGAGAGCAGATTTGCATATTCATATTCGCTTTAAAATTGTTTTTGCACGAATAAAACGACCAACGTCAAACATAAAACTGGGTTACTAATAAAATGAAACACGATGGTTATTGTGGATTTGGTAATTATTATAAAACATGCTGAAAGAACACCAGTGAAACAACATTTAGAATATATTATTATCAAAAGTGTTTATGGTATGATAACTTTTCAAAAGTCTGATCTATTATCTCTACCCCAGCGGAGCACGATCGTTTCGGCAAGTAATAAAACATCGTGCTATGAGGACAAAACTTTATAAAAAGTCTGTCACAGTTGTAGCTTAAAAACATTTTTAGCAGATATTGTCACGAAGTAATGTTAAAGTGACACATACTTTACTTGCACAGTATATAAATCAAGATCCGTTGTCGGAACAATATAACTAATTAGCAAATTTTCACAAACTACCATTTTTCACCCAAAACTTTCAGGTTTCGAGTTCCAGCTGGGAAAATAGAAAGCCTTATATCGAAGTCGGGAAAGCAAAATTAATGTGGGTTTATAGCGGTTAACACTTAAGTAAAAGTTTTGATTCAATTCATGATGCGAATCGCAAACTTGATGAACATTGTATTTTTGTATAATTGACACTCAAAACAATGTCGCTAAATCGTAATTATGAAAGCTGTTAATTTTTTTTATTTATGCTGAAGCTTTTCTTTTATTTTTCTTCATGTATCCTTTAATATTTTAATGTTAATTAGTTCATGTTTGATTTAAGAGTGCCTCTACTTAAATTGCTTTTTGTAACTTTTTTTACCTTTATCACATATCGCTATCGCTTTAAATTTGTTAATTAACATTTTATAAATGATAGGAATTATTAAATTATATTATTTTACATAAAAATACCTCCACATTATATTGAAAGACTAGATTTTGATACTCTGTACGAACTTCTTAAGATTTGTCTATTTCCGAACTCTGTTATAGACATTAATTAATTAAATATTATCTCATTTCCATGCCTCCCTATTACGTCGATAACGTCGTCATCAATTAGAGGCCTTTCATTTCTAAAGCATCTTTAATAATAAATTGACAAAGTTTTCTTAGTCAAATTTTCTTGACATCGAAATGTTTACAAAAGTTATTTTCAATTTTGTATTTGGATTGATGGCCTGCACTCCTCACACTGTGAGAGGAGACTATCCGAGCCCAGCAGTGGGACAGTGATGATGATGATTTATATGAGTTAGTGTTGCTGTATGGTCCATTGGTTTCTATACGTAGGTAAGTATTACGTAATGATTGGCAAAAGCTATCAACCGGAAGTTGAGTGGATAGCAGTTTATGGGAAAGATTTCATTAGAGCTTCCTTGCTTTAGAGAGCACGCTGCGCTTCCGGTTGTTATTACTCCTCAGTTAATAATAACTTTATTAACAACAGCTACCTTGATAAAACAAACGGAGGACTTCGGGTTGAACTATGAACTTTACGTACTTTGGGTAACTTCTTCAATGACCAGCATTGAAGTGGCATAACCCTTTGTAGAAATTATGGAAATAGATCCCAACTCTACTGTGGGTTGATAAACAGATGGAACCATCCACGAAGTTTCTTTTGATCCCTTTGAAACGTTAGTGTATTATGTTATACGAGTCTCGAAGATTTACGGATATACCCCGTAGTAGCGTTTTACACAATTGCTTATGGATAATTAGCAACACAGTTTAAAGCTTAGTAATTACTGTTTTTAATTAACAACAGTAAAAAGTATTTATTAATTTTGACTATGAGCATTGTTACTTATTTTAACATAAGTAGTTTACAAATAATTAGGCTAATTATCTAAAAATTTAATCTACTCAATACAAAAAGAAAAAAATTAACATTAATAACTTTAAAAACACGTGATGCAGAATAGTTAAAAATTAAATTATTAAATATTTATTGGTCTACTACGACAAAAGCAACATAAAAGAAACTCATACAAACAAACCATCAATAAACATAAAAGCGTATACATTTTCTTAATTAAAGAAACCAAACCCGAAATACAATTTCAAGTTAAAATTTCAGTTTCACAATAGGTATTATTATATTTTGTTTCAAAGGTTGCTTTAATGACAGAAATCGTCCAAAACCAGCCTCGAAAATTTCTGTCCCAATTATGTCGACTTTGTGCTGCTATAATCTATCTAGGACACCGTATAATTACTTCACTCCACTAAAAGGTTTAAAATGAACACACGTAACCGTAGGGCTTCGCACATTGTCTATCTGGACACTGAAGATATCCTGGATACCTCGATGATTTGTATGGCAATTGTCCAATATAATTACCGCTGCAAATAAATATAAGACATTTATTACTAATATAATTACTATAATACAGTTAATAATTCTAATTGGCAGATATAATTATCATAATTAATTAATATTAAATAACTTTGAAAGAAGTGGATGCAATAAGAAATTGCTATGGTTCTTTATATATTCGTTTTGCAGGGGTGTTTTTAGCTATCCTAATAATATCTTAATGGGTTTCTTGTTTCCATTTTGAATGGCAACATATTGTTGATTCCTTCTGAGTCACTGACGTATTATCAAATTTTATATTGACTTCGCTTGAATGCTTCTTTCTTGTGAACAGATTTAAGAACAGAAAAACGTTGCAAACTCGCAAGAACAGGTTTAGGCAAAACTGTGCTATAAAATAAACTTACGTAGGTCCATAGTTACAAACAAACAAAGTGAATGTTTCTCCATTTTGCTTCTTTTGTGAAATACCACATCCTAGTCGATTGGAGTTTGCCCACACCATCTGAAATTCAAGTGGTAAGTTTTTAGATCATCATAGTTTATATTCAATCAAAGACCTACGAAAAAGAAAAAAGTAAAAATTAAATAATTTTATAATCTTATATAGAACAAGCACGGTTTTACGAATATAAATTTTTACGAATTTTTTTTTTCGTATATTTGCTGAGGAGTTACTTAAGCTGTTTTTTTTTTCTTTCCAAAACTATGATAAAACAAAGAATCATATTTATAAGTGTATTGGTTACAGATATGAATTGATTTTGAATTTTACTCTGTGTATTAGTAAAGATGGCACAGATGACTACTTCAATTATTGCATCCAATTAAAATATCATACTACAATTATTTTGCGTTCGGTTAATTTAAATAGTTATTTTTACTTACAAAAAGTACCCCTTTCGTTATTGTTGATTGCCGTTATTCGATCTTTTAAATCAGGTCAATTCTGTGTTATGAAAATTTTTCTTATTTACGAGCTGTTGCCCGCAGCTTTGCTTGCGGAAATTATACTTTTGTGGTGATATTTACCCCCTTAAGGGTTGATTT
>LGAG01000088.1:52295-107580 GCA_001278395.1 Lerema accius
AAATCATAACCCTCCTTTTGGCTTCGCCGTAGTCGGGTAAAAACTATTGCAAAAAACCAATCCGAAGCAATCACGTGTTCACGCACTAGTCAATAATTGGTAGTAGGCAACTAGTAACTACATACAATTGAAACCAATTACTTGGAAATAATATTTAAGCCTAATTTAGCACCCAATTACCTGTATATTAAATTGAAATGTGTTTTAACATAGAATTTTGCACGCCAATAATTCGACCCAGTTGTTTGGATCTTGATTATGTATAGAATGTACCTAATGGCGCGAATAAACTTTTGACAGGCTGACAGTGACATTTGACAGTTGACATTGATACTATACATTAGTTTGTCCTCTGTAGTCTTGATATTTTGCATAACGTATAACGTTCGTATAATATAATCTTAACATGTTAAAACGAACACAGTTCACGATCCACCATAAGTTCAGTTTAAAATCATGCGATAAATAAAGTTAAAATTCTCTGAATACATACCATAGTCAGCATGTCGGATGCGGCGGGTTGCCTCAAAACCACCCCCTGTGCGACCGCCCACCTACGAAAGTTGTGGCCGTCCACGAAAGCTCTGATCTGCCCGCATGACAAATTGACCCCTACGGACATACGACATCCATTTGACAAAATAAACGAATGACCGATCGCGTTCATTTCTTTCTTTCATTAACCGTTTGTTCTAGTTAAGGAAAAAATATATTACTGTGATATTGTTATGAAGTTATTTTTATTTTTGTGGTTTAACTATTTTTAATTTCTTAAATTCAATTAGAAATTGTTTCATTGTTACGTCGTTCTTTTATCTTGAAAATAATTATATTATGGACTCGTATAATAGCTGCCTTACACGAACAATACAATTACAGAAATATTTCTTCCCTTTTCCACTTCTTTTAAATTTATGTTTGATTAAAATCCTAGCTAATGGTAAGTGACGATGTTATCTTGAGCCGCAAAGAAAAGCCTGTTTACTCTTATCTTGGAAACAAGCACTTTGTAATGAAATAAATTTTAAAAAGTACCTATCTACTCAAAAGTAGTATGCTGTAAAAATAAACCTAATAGTTAACTAGTGGCCACGTTACCACATTTTTTAACTGTTATCCCACGGGAATAAAACTATTCGCGTGATAAAATATGGTCTGTGGTGGTTACCGAGTAATATTCAAATACAGATAATAATAAAAAAAATGTTTTGGCCTCCCTGTCGTTAATAAAATCTACCTACACTTAAATTTCTGCAAAATTATACAATAGACAGAATCGTTATATAATCAATATAGAAGATAAAAAATACATTCACAGGGTTTTTCACGGTTACATCGCAGCGACGATTCAAAGTGGTCTGAACACAAAGCGAGACTGGCTACTAGATGCCGATATCCCTGAAAGCAACCATTCGGGCTTTGGTCCGTTGTCTGCTTGCCTTTTTATCTCTTTTAGCTTAAATCGTATGTGGGTTCATGCAAAAGCATGCGATTCTATGAATATTTTATAAGGTTTTTGAAATTTACTTCTTACTTTGCATTGCGTAAATACTAATACTTTTTCATTTCTGCGTAGTTTTGTTACTGAGAAAAAAAGGTAAGGGAATTTTTAGAGGTACAGTTATACAACAGAGGATAACAATTTCACTGAAAAAGTAGGTAATATAACGAAGAGAAAGGATTTTAAAGGTGAAATATAAAGACCTATGTTTAGTCAAACAGAAGAAATATTGTGTTAGGAGAATAAAATCTCACAATAAAGCTTCACATAAGTATATAACGATAGTATCACGCAGCGTCAGCTGAATATTTGAATAGTTGTTCCAAAACAGAACATCTGCTCCACATTTCTGTTTGAAATTATTACAAGTCCCTCTAGTCTAGGCGAAAAATTTTACAAAGCATATTTTTCCAACCTGAATTATTTTAGGTACGTAGCTATTCGCCGTACGTAAAGTTCGTGAGATTTAAGTAAAAAGCTAATTTTAAGGTTGCCATCGTTATTTTTCTGTAAATTAAAAAGTGTCAAAGAAAAGTATTTATGTATCTATTATCGCAAGAGCGGGACCTTGTAACTTTTTTTTAGATTTTTATGTTATTAGTATAACCATATTGCAAATTGTAAGTTATTATTTTATTAGATACCTAAATAAGTGTTTTTTATTCTCCTTACGATCCAAGTACTGTCTGTAACTACTTAGTAGTTACTGTCTTTCTCTACCAAATAAATAATTATCATTTACACGATAACTGTCATGCTGAGAATTTTAAATTTTGAATCTCATTTAAATTTCTTACAAACCTAATATTTTCACTTCGTAATAACATGTGTGTTACAATAAGTTATACAGCCGTAAAATAAATAAAACTCCGATCATCATTGCGTTTAAATAAAAATACGGTAAAAAAATATAACGTCATGTTAATCTGTACATTATACGAAGGAATAACTTTTCTGAAACTCTACTCAAAGGTTAGCCTAAACAAATTTTCACTCGAGATCTATGTTTGTATCGCCTTTGTTCTTTGGAGCCATACCTCATTGTGTACTGTACAAACATTTCAGTCAAAGACCAAACAACAATATTTTTGTAACAAACTTGAAGCGCCTGGAGGTTGATTTCAATTAGCCACAGAAATAACGCTTTGTTGTAAAGTTTGTACTATAACGGACAAATGTATCCGCACATAAATATTTCGGGTCCCGTATACTGTTATTCCAAATCAATTCAATTGTCACATGACATGTACTAATTTTCCTTTGTCCAAGTTACTATGAATATTAACGTATCATATAATTATAATATTATCGTCAGTACTTAACAATAATTTTCTAACAATGTAATGTTTTGTTTATTGCAAACACAACGTTACTTAAGTCAATACATTTTGTATAATTATATATACCTATATATGTAGTTAAATAGTAGATAGGTATTAGCAGGAAAATTTTAACAATTGTATTTTTAGAATACAAATAAGTATACTTAAAAATTGTCATTTAACTTACTCTTATTACACTTCACACAATGCGTCAAAACTCCTAATAAAACAACAATTACTAGTTTACGAATCATAGTTAACACTGATTTAAAATTAATGTGCTCTTAATAAAAGTAAATGCACGACTGATATGAAAGAACGACGTCATTTCGAATATTAGCTTCATTTTTATAATTATTTAATCCATCTGTACAAATATCAACATGAATTTTAAATAGTTTACTGATATATTACTACTCCTTTGTTATTGTAACAGTATTTGTCATAATTAACTCTATTAAGGGTTGCCAGTAAAACCTTTTATAGGATTTTGCAATATTCATGTGGAGAAACTTAAATAATTTTTTTCTTTCATGAAAATAGTTTGTACATTATGTCATACAATTTGTATCTTTATACGGACCAAACGCATTTGGTTTTGTTATTTTAAAAGCATAAAGAAATATATGACTATGAAAAATATTATTTTAATGGAGTCTTGTTCTTAATTTACTCTCTCAGGTTATAAAATTGACTAGTGTGAAACATTAAATTAAAGTACTTATTGAAAGACAAGTCAAAAAGAAAAGGTGGAAGCCGAGAATGCCCAAATAGAGTTTCCCATAAAAACTTGTATATTGCAATTTTATACCGTCTCTGTTTCTTTTAATTTGTCAATATTCTAAAACTTATAGTTTTCGAACCTAAAAACTATGTAACTTGAAAAAAAAAATATTACTTGTCCCTAATCTACTCGTATATGCCGTGTGAGTAACGTCATTTTATTTTCAATGCAGTTTTGTTTTTGCGTTTTATTTTCTCAGTATTCGTTATAATGTAATTAAACAATAATATCGACGTCAAGACAGATGGAAGGAATAAATAAAAATGATCAATAAATTGTAGTATTTATACAACAGGTATACGATAAACGTAGTAATAATACGTAGACGAAACGTACGCATGTGTATGCGAATTTGAAAACAAATGAATATCTTAAAAGTTAAATGACACAATTTTTTGGTATCGAAACCCACCTATCTTATACAACTTATTCAATAGTACCTACTAACAAAGATTAGACTATCCCATATTAGCGAAAATATCGCAGAAATTACCTAAAAAAGATAATATTCTTTATCTATTTCCTGTTCATAAGAACAAAAAATATATCTACTATTTATCGATGCTTCATGGAAAAGCCACGTTTATTATTGTCGCTATAGGAGAAGAACTTTATTTAACTATTTATTAAAGTGCTAAACTTACTCAGCTACTACTGGTAGTTTCGGAAATGTGACGTATTCAAGTAAGACGGATGCAGGGTGAGCTCGGTGCCTTCCGGGACCAAGTGATCTAGAGTTTAACAGATTGTCATCACAACTTTAGTCACGTTCAGATTTGGATTTGTCAGCTGTTTTGGTTCTGTCTAAAACGCATTAAAAATTTCGTAGCTCTGGAAATAGGTCAGAATTTATGTCTCTGAAATGAATTCGGAACTAGAGGGTTTCAGTAAATATTCATTCATTCACCCTGTATGGAAGATCGGTTGATTAATATACAGGAATTCGCCTTAAGATTTGAAAATAGCTAGTTGTTCAATATCATTAGTAACAATAGGCACAGCGACTGTACGCATTGTTATGAAAGGCGCAAAGCTCTATTAAGATATCAATAAGGTTATTGTCCTATTATTCATGCAGATATTGACATTTATATAATAATAAGAATATTTAACATAGGCAGGTAGATACTAGGTAGATATTTATGTTTATTTTGCTGCAAACATTTTAAATTCCGCAGGCGATATGCAAACCTTTCCAAGATGTGTGTGTTAGTTAGGACTAGATGTTTTATAATTTGCTTCGATTAAAAATGGTGTATTTTGCTAAAATAGTATTTTGGTTTGATTCCAAGAGATTCGAGGGGTTTCTGTTGAGCAAGAAAATTATCTCAAATCATTACTAACGGCATAGCTATAACCAAGTATCTAATTAGCCATCTCGATTCACTGTAGGTACATAATATTATATGCATTTTTTATGAACCATTTTGTTGCCTGCCAATTTCACTAATTCGATGCTGCGAAGTAGTGCCTCATTGCGTCGGGAATGGAATTTAACGTCCCAAAAGAAATCGCTTCGACGCTGAAATATGGAATAAGTACCGTGAAAAGTCGAATAACTCACACAACGTAACTGCATAAT
Organism: Lerema accius; assembly: GCA_001278395.1. Lineage (NCBI taxonomy): Eukaryota > Metazoa > Arthropoda > Insecta > Lepidoptera > Hesperiidae > Lerema > Lerema accius. The sequence goes on from LGAG01000088.1 coordinate 57,485, forward strand.
ACACAAGACTTGTTTAATACAAGCACGCGTGGGATGTAAAACATTTTTGTAAACTCTAGCCGCATCTTAAAATACTAGTTATAGCATATTCTAGTGAGTTGTTTTCGCTTACATCACATACACGCCCAACAATGTCCGCTACGTCATTTCCGGCTGAGGTTTGAAATTGTGTTGTTTAACTTTAAATTAGTTTTATGTCATCTTCATTTAAATATGCATGACCGACTCCATGCACATCATCAGTGATCCATTCGCTTGTTTGTGGAATAGCGGGAAAAAGATGTCTTTACTAGAAACCATAGTAAATCTCTCCTACCTGCCAGAATTCGATGTCTTTTTTAAATGGGATTTTTCTGCGCATTTAATCGATGTACGATGCGTGCAAACGTGGTCTTTTCTCCATGGGACCGTTGAGTTTTAGTAAAAATTCCATTTTATTCGGTCGTATCCTCAAGATAATATAGGTACATACTCGTAGATTAGAATTTTTCTAAAATATTTTTCACCTCATCTGCTACTATGGCTACTCATAGCTTTTAAAGTTTATTTGTTTATCCTGTACTTAACTCTTAGGAATTTTCCTTTCATATTTATTTCTACTGACGCAGTTGTAAAAAAGCTATGAGCTAAGCAATACAAGACCAAAACACATTTTATGAAATTGAGTTATTACGATTCAAAATCCGTGGTGTAATCTGGAGAACAACAGATTGCGACCAAAGTGGTCTCCCTCCCGGAGGACTTGCCGCTCGTTATCGTTGCTTGTGTTTGCACGTGTCGCGTCAACAGACACGCCTACTTATGTTTATGTTGGACTCGTGTTTGAAAAATCAATAAGCCTCATTACGTTCCCAATTATCCATCCATCTATTCAGTATCTTGCGATGTCTGGACATGTACTTGGAATCAATTGAAAATGTGAGGAACATTTTGCTCCTTGATTTCTATCAGAGAAATAGCATGTAGGTAAAGAAATAAATTTAATACAAATTATGAATAGGATTTAAATTCTGATGATTCCTGTTCAGGGTTCCGGACGTAAGCTTTACGATGAAGGTAAAGAAATATGTACGTACGTAATTTAATTCTTTGTATTGGATGCATCATGTGTACTTTTGCTCATAAATTTTTAAAAGAAAACAAAATTGAAAAAGGCAGAGCCATAATGGAGATGGGTCTCATTAACGTCACCGTAACCATTAATTAGCCATTGTTGTCCTCGCCAAGACTATTAATATTTTAGAACATTATTATTAAGGCTGTAGGATTGGAAACATAAATAACATAAATTTTAACAAAACTTAATTTACTGCACCACAGATTAGACTGCACTTTAAGGGCTTGCAACTTTAACCATGCCAAATTTCAAACTCTAACGGGTCTGAATTATTCTTAAAAATGTACAGAAATTTGAATCTTTCACGTATTCACATATAGATTTTTTTCTAAGTCTTTGATAGATATAACATTTATGTGCAATGAGACCTAAAAAGCCTTAAAAAATCTTAAGTTTCTACGAAAAGACCCTCTTAAAGCTCTTTGTGGTAAAACAAACTTCGATAGCCGAGAAGATAAATGATCTAAGCCCATGAATGCTCCCGAAATTGATAGACAATCATGATTAACTAATTGCACACGACTGTCTTGAATATAATACAGTTGTGATTACAATTTAAAATTGTTACGGCCATTAATGCAAAGACCGTCAATAGAGCTAAGTCCATCAAAAAGGACGTACAAATAATTATTCATAGTTACAAAAGTAGCAGCTTTTAATATGACTTTAATAAGGAAAAATCCTACTGTTACCCCTGATAATTTCAATTGAATTGCCACAATAAATAGCAACAATGTTTAAAACTCGTAAAAGACATCACAAAAAACAAGCGAACTTCCTTTACAATAGCAGTAGCTTTTAATCACCAGATAAATTCTCGTTGGGATATTGTCAGCAAAAGTTATACAATTCAAATTCATTTAGACGGTTGGGGAGGCTGGATATAAAAGTGCGAGTTTCATTTAAATATCTAAGATACTTTAAACTTTTCTTCCTTTTCTGTTGACTTACGAACAGGGATCTAGGCGTTCCATGAACTCCTTCCTGGAACTAAGTAGGTAAAACTAATATTTCCACGTAGCTTCTTAATCCTAAATGCTAATATTAAATCTTCATAACTGCTAGTCGTAGGTATTTACGCGATTGAAGGATGGAGGGTAATATTTTTCGACAATATGTACGTCCATTTTTTTGGCATGCTCTACATATACAGTTTGACCAATTTCATCACTAAGAGGTGTCATTGGATTCGCCTACTTTGTGGGACACAGGCTATATTTTTTTTGCCCCGAAATTTTTGGCCGGATTTTTTTTTAATTATGATTATCATTATTAGGACTAACTAATCAACTAACGGTCCCACTTATAATCCTATTTGAAGTTGGTCACGATGTCCATGGGCGGTAGGGGTGGTGCTATTGCAAGCTCGGTTGCTATTGTTATAGGTTTCATAAAAACAAGAATACGTAGCAGCAAAGTTAAGATGGACACCGTGAAACTACTAAAATTACTTTACACTATCTTCCCACAAAATCCAACTGATCGAATCTTATTGATCCTTATAAATCCCAAGTTGGAAAGAATCTACTTTATTAGACATGAAATCAAGACAACTTCTAAGATTCCCTTTGAATTGTAAATTCTGTTCCTTTCTTTTTCATTTATAGGTACCTACGCTATAGACGTTGATTTCTTTATTCTATCTGAAATCGAACCTTTCTAAAATGAATAGCATTGAACTTTTAACGAACCTTCTTTTACGATATTTGAAAGTCTTCTTTAGCAGTGATTGTTTGTTTTGTTTCTGTATTTGGTTTCAAAAGAAAAATATCTATAGCCTTAATACTAGGTATGTAGTTAAAGAATAATAATATGCATTCAAAAAGTAAAAATAGAATTGCAAAGTTCATACGAGTTCATTAGAGCTAGGAATCAAAAATTTTGAATACAAATTCTCTTAATGATGTAGAACATTACTGTTAATTACGATTGTAAGAAGTTTTCACTGATACATTACTGTAAGCTTAGAGTAACGTTAAACGAAGAAAATTTAATACTGATGAAAGAAAAATTAGGATTTAAGTTATCTCAACTAAATTACTCTTTATAAATGTTGAATATTTATAACTACCAAAAATTAATATTGCTTAAAGCGTTGAAAGTATTATAATAAAATATTAAAATAGCAAAATGGTTGCCTTAAAGAATATAAAGGAAGTAAAGAAGTAACATTCCCGTGGTACGGTTCGCCTAAATAAATCGACTCTCTCAAAACTTTTATACCTCTTAGCAATGGAAAACCTTGTAACAGCTTGCATTTATTTACGGAAAACATTTAGGTAAGTATATTTTGCTTCGCGTAATATATTAGCTTCTTTACTTGCAGAAACAAAGGAAGTATTACGCCTATTTTTTTGAACTTGGCTTTAGATTAACTACATATTGCCACGACACAGATGAATTGGATGTCTATAATGACAAAGTTAAAGTTATTGTTAGTATTGGTGATATAATAAAATTTAGACTTTGTTGAAATTTAGAAAATAAATGTAGCTAATAATAAAGTTCTTTCAGACATTTATTTTTAATCAATTTTACGTAATTATGATCTAGTGTGTTTCAATTACAATTATTAACATTTAAATCTTTCGACATTGAATAAATAAATCGAATTTTCAGTTATACTATTTCTAACTTTTTTTCTTTGTGTAAGAAGACTTTTTGCATGAGAGCCCTTCTCATGTATAAAAACAGTCACGTATCCTCATTTATGCGTAAGTCAATATTGAACGTCCTGGGACTGTTACCCAGATTCTACATTTTCTACACAATTCCTTAACTTTAAATTGATTTTTCTAAGTTTATATTTATTAGTAAGGGGGACCTTCGAGGGCTTTGAGGTTGATTGAAAAACCAACCTGACTATTTTGTATTTTTTACGCAATATCTGCTAAATAAAGAATATTAAAAACATCTATAAAATAAATACCGAAACATCTGATCATAGGATCCTATAACATAAACCACGCAATTTATGTCTGGGCTGTGCATTGCGTCTTATCTGATACCAAATATGGATTTATTGGCTACCTATTACAATGTTGGCAACGCACTGTGTAATCGATCCACATGGTCTGTTTGTATGACTAGACGCCGATATAATACTGCAAAATTAGGCAGAGGTCTTAAAAATAAAGTAGGTAATTCGCAGTTTTTCTTGAAAGCTGCAGATAAAAAGTTTTTATCTAAACCTCGGACTAACATATGCTGGTTTAGCATACATTTAAGCTTCAAAGGATAATACTATCAACATACTAGTTGCAAGTGGCTTTAAATGACCCCAATACGAGTAAAACCCTCATACGAGTCGAGGATTAGCGAGCGTAGCGGCGCCTCCCAACTTTACGAGATTGTGACGACGACGTGTTGTTACATACATTTTATATTTTTATATTTTGGTCGAGGGAAAAGTTTTATAAATATTTTTTCCAGTAATTTTTACATGACCATTTCGGAATTGGATGTCTGTGAGATTAGATAGTTTCTCCCTTAAGGCGCTAATGACAAAAAATTAACTATTCAAGATCGACTGACTTTGTCAACTCCTAAACAAAACTGCTGATGCTCAAGATATGTTTTTTAGCTACAGAGAAAGGAAAAAAGATTGTAAAGGAAAAGAAAGATGTTCGAAATTCCACGTTTTATTATATTTTTTAATGTTGTTTTTCTTTTCATAATAATTAATCGCCAAGTTCATTATATTTTACGTTATAAAATATATTACAAGAACACAATCATACCTATATTATTACTCAGTAATAATGTTGTAATGATCACTTGTTGGGCTTCCATAACTAAATTAGTCATGTCAGTCTGCCTGTTGGGAAACAAGATGTTTATAAAATAAAAAATATTAATAATATCAATCTGTAACATTATTTTCTAAAAAATATTAAAATGATAAAATTAAAAAAGTTAAAAATAATTTTTTTACTTACCTTTTTTACGCCAACAGTTAGCGAGGTAATACAAAGCCTCTTTGATATTAGATACCTACTTACTAGGAAATGGAAAAATCTGACTATTATCTGCTGTAGATACTTAATGTAATATACCTTTGAATAATTCTTTTACTGTAAGCGTATTTTTCAAACGAATAATTGTATTTAGAAGATTTTACTTTTTCTTATTTACCCACGCTCCTATTGTGTTTCATGTTAAATTAGGTTGAGAATCTCAACTTGAGATACCGCCCCAGGCGAAACGTATGGAGTTTCAATATTTCATTATTTATTTTGTTTCTATTTAGTTCCTTTTTTTTTATCCACGAAGATGGTATTTATGCGTTTCGAATTAGACGTTGTGTGTTAAGTATTCTGTTAACGCAAACGAATATTGTCTTTTGTCTCTAAAACTACTGGAAGAAAAACAAAAAGACATTTAAGTTAAATTCTTTATTCAATAAACACTTACATTGTTTATCATTAACTGCCCTAATTATTTTAAACACGATTTGAATACAATTTACCTACTAATTAATCCAATCTCAATGTCACACACTAAACCAAATATTTGGCTTAATATTTGGTCAAGATGATATTGTCGAGGGTATTCATCCCATAATAATAATATCCTAAAATTTAAAGTAGTAGTTTTTTATGAATATTTAATGGAAAAGCTATTTTATTTAAAATACTACAATTTCCGTTGAATTTTTTTTGCCTAGCGTTAATAATGGATTGCTTTGGTACCTAAATACTTTAAGCGACCAAATTCAACGGTAAATATAGGCGTCTAAACAGAATTACTTTAACGCAACTGATGTTTTATTATTTTGACTGCTGATTTGACCTATAAAAAACAGTTTTTAAAGAATTAAAAAATGTAGTATCAATATGTAAAAATACCAATTCCTATTGATATGTTCAATAAAAACTGTTTATGGTACAACATGAGGAACACGGAAATTAATGTTATTAAATAATCAGTTATTTCAACATTTGATCAAGAAATTACATCGAAAACGTTCAGTCGCTTTTAAGTAATCGCTACTAAATTATAACTATAACCAACTATAATAACTTACACAAATTATTTACATGTCGCAAATGCACTGCAATTTATAAGCACATTCCTATATACACAATTAAAATTATCATCATCTACTTGAAAACATTCTCAATAAATACTTTCTTATGAAGTTTAATAATTTATAAGTAAAATACATACGTAAATAAACCTAAGACACGTTTATGAAAAGATACACAATTAATAAGATCTATGAAAATCACAAGTAGGTAAATATATTTTTGAATAAGTAACATTCATAAATTTTAATACAAATTTAGTTCAAAATATATTTTAAGACTTATTATGGAATGTAATGTAATAAGCTAAACGTCTAGAAAGTAGTAACCCATTTTTCAAATGATTAGACTCTTAAAGACAACAGTTATAACAAATATACTGTTTTAATAAGGTCATTTAAAGAAATATAGGCACAATAGACTGATCTCTCAGTATAAATTTTAATTTACCGACCGACGTAAAAATATTGAAAAAATTAGAAAATTTCTTCTTCCTTTTAAACGATATAGCATAAGAATTATTCAACCTTAATCAGCAATGTTACAATTACAAGGGTAAAACTTATTTGCTGAAAGTAATTTTAAAACTAATTAATACAAAATGAGTATCGTTACTGTGTGTGTCATTAAGACCTATATTAAATTACTAGTCAGCACATTTACATTGTTTTTACGCATCTCGCCATACACCTACTATACTTTTTAATAACAATTATCTCAGTAAAATTGGGCTAACATTATATTATATCAAAACTGGATATATTTCGTAGCAAAACCGCAACTATCTTAATGTTTTCGGAATCGAACCTTAATCTATCATCTTCGAGGAATTTTGAAAATTACTGGCAGTGAGTTTCAATTCATAAGTTAATATAATCATAAAATACATGTGTAATTAAAAGCAATTTTTTGATTGGTAACTATCTAAAAACATATTCGTATCAGTACTTTTCATACATAAATATTAATTGTTTATTAAATAAATTATATAAAGTGGTTGATACATTTATAAACCTTAAATAGGCTATGGTATTGAAATATGCTGGACACTGACATTAGGTAACGATTTTACACGATTACTGACAAAAGTTTTTACGTAAAGCAAGTACGTAAATATTTTAAACCAAACCTAATTGAAGCTAATACAGTCACACAAACTCGTCCATAGTTTCAGCTCTAGTCAGGGCAGTCCAGACTAACATAAGTCAAGCTTAACGCTCATGTAATGGAACATCCCAACTAATTATTCTGCGTCATTCACTGTGGATGAACATTTCTCGTTCCGATATACTCATACCCCGCGGGGATTATTGTTCGATGAATAATAACGACGACGAATCTATCACGAACCGTCCATGTACCCATTATTCGCATTGCGTGCCATAGATTATAAACGACACAACGCATAAAGCAACTTTATGCTTTATGGAATTTGAAATTACTGGCGTTTCCAATTTTAACAGCTTTTTAATCTCTACCTACTTCTATTTCTCAAAATAAGAGATTTAAGTAAAAACCTTCTTGGATTTAATATTATTAAAACGTCAACCACTCATTCATGCATTAAGTAATTATTATCCATTTTTTTGTAACTGATTGTAAGTAGTTAACATAATATTTATAGTCACCATGACGTTTAGTCAACAGCAGTTGTAAACTAAAAGAGTGGACAAAATTTACACTGAATCCGTAGCACTTAGGTACAAATTAGTTTTCCAAAATTCTAACAAAAGCAAAGGAAATGAGAAAGAGGACGAAAGTGTACGCTGTTTTGTCGGCGGCGCCGGTCGCTCTAATGTCGCTCTCGAGCAAAAAGGGTTCATCTATGACGTGAATGATTCCATTTGTACACTCCACGTCCGGCCTGAACACGTGGATCCAATGCCCGTTCCATTCCACGTAGTAATCTGTCAAACAAGTTTCCCAAATTTAAATTTAACGCGACGTGAAACCTATCACCACCTCACTTTATAACACTAATACTAAAACTTAACTATTCTGTATCAAGAAATAGTCAAGTTTGTGTGGAAAAACAAAGAAATAAAAATTGTAGTTAATAGGGATTGTTTAGTAAATCTCCTACTTTAGTTTGTGTTTCTAGTGACTACAACATTTTAGTAGCGTTATCTATCACTAGATCATTAGCTATAAAACGCAGGGTTCTTCTACTATCACACCTGGTTCAGGTTTGCTAATGCTGCAATTCCCGGAAGAGCCGTGAGAAACTTCGTATTCCAAAACTTCCGTGGGCTGCGGAGGCCCTTTAACATCCAGTAGACCAACTTTATTAAAAGCTTTCTTTCAACAGATGGCAAAAAGTACTGTCACTGATATCGTCATAAAGACTTAACTAGACAATTATTGAAAAGATAAAGAATCAAGAAAACGAGAACGAAATTAAAAGTAATTTGTTGTTACTAACTATTTTCGTGCAGAGTATGAAACATAAGTTGCATTTTTATTTTTAAACTTAATTGTTTCCATCTAAAATGAGATCAGCTTCATCTGTCCTACATTGCACTTTTACACGAATTGCTTACAGCCCAGAACAATACCGAATATATCATGAGGATTGTAATTAGCGCACCACCTAATCTAATCACCTACGTACCTACTATTTATAAATTTGTCCAAGCCGAGCTATTCTAAACAGAAATGTCTTCAAAACTTACTCTTATCCGATTCCTTAACGCGCAGTCTGAGTGGGTCGCGAGACGTCGGCAGAACAAAAGGATGAGTCTCATTGGCGAGCAACTTCAGATCAGATACGGTGTAAGATCGACTAGCCCTGATCATATGCCGCTCAAGAATTTGTTTGGTCTGAAACAATACATAATTATATACATTTTAAAGCTGATGAGCCTCTACTACTACTGACTGTATATTTTATAAGAGCTGATCCAGCAGAAGAACATAATATTTCACAAGAAAATGTAGAAATAGCAGAAAATATTTACGGCTACAATAAATATGACGTTGGTAGGGAAAGATGTAAATTGACTAATCTGGATAAAGTTATAGAGTTTATCTTACGTAGTAGCCGAAGTCTACTTTGAATAACGCCTTGTACGCAGAAGGATGTCTGATTTGGAATTTGAGCCATGCGTGGTCCCGAGGAACGAAGTAAGTGTACCGATATTCCATTTCATTTAGCTGGTGGTTGAACATTTGTCTTTTACCTAGGTTGTAGGTAATGCTGAAAAAAACAATAATGTCTGGTTTTAAAATAAAATTTTCACACTTAATTTTAACGTTATTTATGAAATCTCTCCAGTTAAACGAAGTTTTAAAATTACTGTGATATTTCATCCCAAATGTAAATAATATCTGTTATGTCTATATTATGAAAGTGATTTTAAATTACTCCGACAGAATTTCTGTACTCCCTGAGAGTGTTTGAGTTGAATTGAGTTTGTTTTATAATACTCATTTAATACTCCTACGCAAATTACCGTCGCGCAAGTTTTATTACAACCAAATAAGGTTTAACTTTCAAGGAGTATCTTGTCTTGTTCTGGAAATCCATTATTAAAGTTAATGAATCTCACTTGAGCATCGGATCCGTCTTCATTTTCTCATAAACAGTGACATAAGGAATTCCAAGTACACGGTCGATGATATGTACGAAGCCGTTAGTGGCTGCGATATTTGTCTGCAGAACTGTAGCATTCACTCCTCCCCCCTCCACCGTCAATGTTTGGTTGTTGTCGAAGTTTAAAACGTTGAAATACAGATATTTGCGAGCTGCTGCTGTTGGTGCTTGATAAATCTAGAAATATTTGAAATGTTTAGCTATGAAACCGAATAATAACCGTATAAAGGAATCTTAGCCACCAGATGAAATTAAATTCATAATACCTTTATTGTACAACTAGTATAATAATTTCCTCACATTATGCCTAATGATATTCTCTACCATTCAACCCTTAGCTATGATGAATTTGTGTGGCAAACTTTAACATTAGGTAACGTAAAATATAAAGAATTTGCTATGAATCTATTTATAACAAATCATAAAATTCAATTAATTATACAAGTAAACAAATTCAATACACACATACAGATTTACTCTCAAAAACAAATGCATACGTCCATAAAACATACAGACATACAATAATGTTTTATTTCAATAGTTCCGATTTTTCTCAAAACAGTTAAGACATATCATTCACTCATGCTTGTAAATTATAGAAAACTCGGCAAAATGCCTATACTAGCCAATGTGGACGATAACCTGCTCGATAATGAGTCATGCATTGCTGGCAGTACGAGTACCTCTACACGAGCATAAGGCACATTTGTTTAATAACAACATCGATACACCGCATGCGTTGATAAGACTTGAATAAAATGGTATGTAATGGCGATTGATAGAGAGAAAGATTAGTCGAGTTATTATAGACTTCCGTGCAATGCTGTAGTTGTGTAATCTGGGAACAATAGGTTCACCAAGCCTGATTACTCATTTGGGCCGTTTCATTTCATAATTTAAATTATGTTCATTAGGTATAACAATTTTCTCATCAAAACTTTGGTGCTTTTCATCAAAATATACTAATGGTAAACAGTATACACCAACCACCACCAACCAATATTGAACAACATTGCTCGAAAGTCTAGCATACCGATGCAATAATAAAATCGGAAAATCAAAGCTTGAAAATGGAAAAAGATTTTCGTCGTAAATAATTCGTTTTAAACGGTATTAACATACAGTTCCGGGGAGCTGGTTCCAAATAGCAGCAGCGAACCGGAGTAAAAGTCAATGCACAAAATTAATTTATCTCGAAATCGTAAAGTTTTTGAGGATTTAATTTCATTATCAAATCCCTGATAGAAGAATATATCACCATGATAAATCAAAAATTATTGTCGTCGTATCTACTTATATAAAATTTTTGTTGTAAGTAAATTGTTTTTTTTTAACTTCTTCACTGTATTTGGTTATCTACTTCAGGTTTAACTAAAGGAAAATTAACTTTGGCAAATTTTTTAATTCAAATAAACAATTATAAGTTTCTATGACATATCCGGCCTTACCTGGTTCATATTATGTTGTATGATAACGTCCATAGGCAGCCTCTCTCGCACCAAATGCATATTCAATATCTCGACCAGCTTCTGATGGTTCCTATAACAATAAAAGTTTATTATCACCGAATATCGCTTGTGCAACTCATGAATAAACGGTTTGAATAGATGACAGTTCGTAGCAATTGTCTGTCTTACATCATGTGATGCTATAGGTTTATAGAGATTACTATCATCACCATAATCAGATTTAGTTAAAAGAGAAGGATTAAATCCATATAAATGCTCACTAGTTTGTAATCGCAATACCATCGCAATCGTGCAAATAGTGATGCATTCATAAATACAGCCTTTTAAAGTGTAACATTTCAAAATGGAAAATATCCGACGCCGCGATGTATCTGCAACTAACGCGTGGAAAACAGCATTTTGCGGCTATTGTGGTTTTGTAATTACTACAAATCCCGGTACATACAACCAGTTCTGATATCGTTAAATTCTCTATACAGTTTCTTTTAAGCTCTGAGTTCGTCTTTTTTATTCCAACATTTTATTCTGTGACTTCGAATCTACAGTTGAAAATTCTGTATTTGCTACCAATTATAGTTGAATCAATATAGCAAACAACTTTTTTTTATTAGTCGTAGGTATGTAATTATATTACTAATTTAATGTATATTTAATTAAAGACTAAGCCCGAATAAAAAATAATGGACTTTGATATATTTCGTACTTATTTGCGGTCCTTTAATTTCCATGCTCTGTTAAACTTTCAATATATTATGTTCTCGAACATTTCGGGATATAAATTTCAAAGCTGCTATTCATGAAGAAACATAAGATAAGAGTATTCATTAGTATTATACAATTCTATTACCAGTGCTAATTATAAACTCTTAACAAGCTTAAGAAAACCAATTAAGTTAAGTGCTTAAAAATTAAAGAGGCTGATACATACCCGATCACATTCTGCACCATGTGGTCATTCCAGGCTTCATTAATAGGAGCAAACAAAGTTATATCTTTAGCTAACGTAAGTTCGTTAAGGAATTCATTGTTTGAGCCCAAGTCCATGATCACCTCGTAGAACTTACACAAAGGACCGTCGTCTTTTTCCTGATTGGAAGAATAATTTATTGGTTAGATTATTATCTTAAATTGTTTTTTTTTATATTCGAACACCGAAAGCTCGTTTATATTAAATTGAACAATTTTTGGATGGGCGGTTATGAATTTCGTTGTGACAATAGATTTCTTAAAGCCTTGAAAAACCGTAATCAAATTACTACAACCGAATAATCTAAAATTGATTAATTACGTAATATAAGGGAATTGATTGATATAAACTTTATTACAGTAAGGTCACAATGAGATTACCGCCCATCCCAGAAGGTTCATACTGAAAGTTATATCTTTGAGAAGTTCTTGTATTCATTCGAGCCATATTTTAAATCATGAAGTTGCGTTTAACTTTTTGTTTGATAACGACAATTGAAAATTTTGCAATTAACTGAACTCATTTATAATTATGACTATTCACTACTTGCGTTATATTGTAAACAGGTAAAAATAAAGATTTTTAGAAATATAAGTATTGCTTCCATAAAAGTGTTTTCATTCCTTTGAGTTTTATTTGAGGCAATCGACTAAATAAAATAACAGTTTCAAAGACTCCATTTTCAACTTTGGCAATTGGAAATCTATCAATTTGTATAGTACTCGTACCTATGTTGTCAAAGACAACTAACGGAAAAATCACAGAATTTTCCATCGTCGTCTGGTCCAGTATTGAATCTATTTTTCTAGTCAGTCGTTTCTTTCGCAGTATTTGAGTTTCATATTTAATATAAATGAGCATTTTTTACTTATTCAAATAAGGAACAGGGATAGGTACTATCATTTAAGATTAATCCATTATCCATAAATAATGGACACTGATGAAGAACGCCGAGCAAATTTGATTTTCTAAGGCGGACGGGGATGAAACCACACTGTTCCAATCAAATTGGTTATTCTTCCTAGCGGACACCGCTGGGGTTTAGTGCTCATTTGTAATGAAGATATAAATTATGTTAATATAACTAGGAATGAACTTACAGCGTTGAATTTCATAATCTAATTAGTGTATTTTTTTAACGGCATATTTATACGTTGAAATCATATTGTTAGTTAATAAATATATATGTCATATGATTAAGAAATATTTTAGTTCAGTGTTTTGTTAATCTGTAATTGTGATTCTGTAGATCTACTTGTATTATTCAGAGAAAGATTTGCAATTTCTGTACTATGTATTTGTGTCGGTAAAGTGAGATATCTGAATATATCTTCAGTTTCCCGACATGCTTCTACTAAAAGTCTGCTTTTTACAAACGTGTAGACACTACGTATAGGTGCGTTGTTTTAACCATTGTTTGGCACAGGACCTATCCCTTTCGAGCTTCATTCTCGCGTCACTTTTTTGGTCCTTCATTATTTTCTATCTGCTTTCCAACTTCCCTAAAATTTTCAGTAAAGTTAAGATCATTAGGTAAGCTACTATTATTCGATGATGAAACTTAGTTCGTAATTTATTATTTTTAATTTGTAACTATTTATTATTGTTATTAGTTGTTATAATAGTGATTGAAATTACGAGTACGTATCTTTTTTTGGTATTCATATAGTTAATTTAATTTTGATCTATAGCCAAAGCATAAATTAAGGATTGTGTTCGAGCTTCTGCACTTTTAGCGCTGGAATTCTAAATGCAGATATTTTATGAAACCACTAACGCTTCGGTCACTTGATTTCGATGTTTGATTCGAACGTGTGTGATATAGGTTTTATTGAATGTTCATCGTTCATGTATTATTTAGAGTTCAAAGCAACTTCATAATTTAAAAACCGTCACGATTGCTTAGCAAAAATACGCTTTAATTAAACTATTACATACCTAAAAGTGTGGGAAAAGCCTTCATAAAGTCAGTGCTCAGTTACAAACGTGAATATTATCAATAATATTTGATTGACAATTCTTAAATTGTCACTCACAATTAAATAAAATGTTTAGCAATACTTTTATACATTACCTGTGAGCCTAAAATATTCGAAATAAATATATAAATATAAGTTAACCTATAACAAATTAGATTAATGATAGGATCAATGCAGAGAAGTACAAAAGATAACATATAGGTAAGTGTACATAGTTTTCTACAGATGCATTGCAATCGTGCAGTTCATGAAATACTTACAATCCCCTAAAGTTGATAATTTCATGCAGGATCCATGGGAGGGTCGCAGAAACATACAAAACACAATCAAGGGTAGATAAAATACATAATATTATACTATAATTAGTGCATGTAAGATATTATTAAAATATGTTCAGGAAAATTTTAATACACCTAATAATAATGTAGTGGCACTAGTAATGTAAGCGTAAAAAATCTTAATATTTCTATTAGTGTCATACTGAATATTTTTTATACGTAAGAATGGAACTCAAGAGTTAATAAAAGTTATTTTTGCTAGAAAGGTGATGATAAAAACTGTTGGTGATAAATGCAGAAAATCATTGCGTGGCTAAAAATTTAAATTAAGAATTTCAAATATTGTTCGAAGATTGATGAATGTTGAATAGTACCTCATACCATAATATAGAAAGATTCCGTAAAATACTATTTCTATCAGGTTAGTAGATTTTAGTTATAATAATCATCATTAAAAGTGACGATAAATCGCAAAGAAAATCGCAACTTACTAATGCCATTACTGTGTATTTAATGATAATGTTGCCTATGAGTTCAAGTTTCTCATCTCATCCTAGAAACGCCCTAAATAACTAGGTTTAAATAATTATCACTAATTTATCTACTTTTAAAAATACATGTCCCACTAGATACTATACCAATACGTAGATTTGTATTGGTGATATAGATTATGTGTATACTTACGCAAAATAATACATAATAAAATTAAATACATGATAATAAGCTGCAGCGCTCTTATTCCTGTTACTTACTATTTCACTATGGTAAATTGTATTAATATAATTAATGCATTACTTGGGCGAAATTTGATTAAAATACTCTAAATACTGTTAAGTAACAAAATAAATAACATAAAATTGTTGTCATTAGAGTAGCTCGTGGAAACGAAAATGATGATCAAATGTATTTTTCATCCAATCATAAATAATAAGTAGGTATTACAATGTTCGATGTGTGGAGACAATGTGAAAGAGATGACAAACATTATGATTTAGAGAATGTTAAAATTTTGTACTTAGAAAAAAAGAAAAGTAAAACGTGCGATTATGTTTGTTACATAAAAAGAATAGGTCGTAAAATTGGACCACATAATGACAGGGCTCCGTAGCATAGTTTCTCCGAAGCATAGAATTTATACATACCTGAAATAGTCCTTTTTAATTATAATTAAAATGCTATAATACCGAAAGTAACATCAAGTAATTTTGATGAACTTATATCACTTATGTCGTCAATTTGCAAACATGTACTCGTAACTTATATGCGAAAATATTATTTATTATTTCTAATAAGTTTTAACTCAGTAATCTACGGAACCCTATCAATTATAACCCGTCACAGAACATTGATAAATACATAACGAAAATGAAATTCGATCTATGCAGTTTTACCTTCATAGCCTGGTTCCGATATAAATGGAGCAAAAAGTTAATGACAGGAGTCAAGATATCATTTTAGTTATTTTCATCGTTGCCCTTATCCATAACAGTTTAACAACATGTAGTTTCAAGTATTACATTAGGTTTCAGTTTAGATATTAATACCTTAATATTTTATATAATAAATTTAATTTAATTTAGTTAAATCTGATTTAATAGAATTAAAAAAATATTAAGTGTAGGAACGACATTAAGATATTACGAGTATGTCGTTAACATGTGGTGTATGGGCTAAATGTAAAATGTAGATACATAATAGATGTATAGATATTAAAAATTGTATTAGTTTCATAGATGTTGGCTGTTGGATACCTTGGCGATGGTAGTGTAGTTGAATGATAACGCTAAACCGAGTCTACTAATTAGCTTTTACTCCAGTGTCGATTTAAATAAACAATGAACGATGAGAACTGGAGGGATGAACCAATTAACTCGAACAACGCGCATGTGGTGTTTTGATTCGATATCCGTGCCGTAATAGTATGCTCGTGATACTTCTATGATATGAGTAGTAAGTGTTGGTATGTCACCTTTCTTATAATACACACTCTAACTCCACAGGTTTGACGCCGCACAGATAGTGTTGCCCGCGAAGCGTGGTAGGGTTGCTAGTGTAGAATAAAATAAAATTTCGCAACTCGCAAAATCCCGACTTTTGCCGAAATTACACGGTTTATTTCAATGGCAGATATTTTTATGTTCGATTTGGGCGCGAATGAGACGGCAAATAATTATTTTAGAGACGATATAGATGCATATAATGTAGCCTGGAACACTTGTGTCGATTGTTAAAGTTATAGTTAGTTAGTTATAGCATGTATATCATTGGTTTATTTTAGCCTTTTATTTTAATGGTAACTAATAATAAATCAATAGGTTTATTTTATTTTTTGGGGCTTATAAAATAAATAACTTTATAGCACCGTGTAATTTCAGTAGTTATTATTCGTAATCTTAAAGAATGACCTCACTAACGCATCTAATCTAGTCTAGTTAGGACGGTGTTAAAACTTTACTGTAACAGGAAAATGTAATTTAAAGCGGCTAGACACACCATTGTACTAATTATGCCGCACACATACTGTGTTATTATATGATTTTCTTAGTTTTTATAAGAAGTCGACAGAATAATATTTATCAAACAACAAAATACGCATGCATTTTTAACAACTATTTAAGTTTAATGTTTTAATAAAATCAATTTCCTGTTTATTAGATGGAGCAAGTTATTATATAAAAAAATTAACTTATAGCCTTTTTGGTCGTATAATGACAGAAGTATACGTAGAACAACCGTCAACACCATAGCCAAGGTCAAAACCGCACCAATGCTTTAAGAAATAGAGATTAAAATAGCTTAATCACCCTCACCTTTAAGAAGTCGATGACAGTGGTATCCACTACCATGAGCGGTCGTTGTATGAGGTGGACTACACCGTTTCTTACTGGGATGTTCGCTCTCACGATATCCGCGAGCACTACTCCTCGACTGTGCTTTGTGTCGCCAGCAACCGTGTTGGACTTTACGAAAGCTGTGAAGCGATTGTCTTATTAATACTGCGAGATATGTATGTAAATATAGTAACGCTAGACATTCATCAACGTAAAAGTAGGATTCCGCGTCGTTGGTGCTAGAGACACAAGAAGACAAATTACTCACATAAATAGATAGAGATCAGATCACTGAAATCGAACCTAGGTCTTATTAAATGGCGGTCTGGCATGCTAACCTAATGTCATTATGTCATCTCATTTAGAGGCAATTATTTTTACTACAATTCCCAAAAATGTATCTATACCCTTAATATTATACCAACCTACTTAAGTGACACTTCCATTCTCTTAAGGCCAATTCTTTAGTAAAACGACCTGACAACGAAAGCAGCGAGGGCATATTTGTATGAGAATGTATGAAATGTACTACATGGTGTCTCCCTTGACGACAATTTCGTGGACGACATTTTCACTTCCACTACTGTAGATGTTGCTAACCGGCCGACACGAGCGGAATGTAAGTTGTAAGATCCTTGGAAGGAAACGTAGAGTGTAAAATATGTGGGACCATAGGAAGGAAGTGTGAATGTTACAAATGGAATGACGGGATTGCCTGGATGAATTGAATGGAATAAGGAATGACTGAAATGGACCCGTAGGCGCTGTGGAATATCATATATTTTTATTTCGTTTTTCTGAATCCGAATCGAGAGCTTTCCGTTACTTATAAATGTATTATAATGTATAATGTCGCTTTTAAAACCTAAGCTTACCTTATCGTTGTAATTTTGTAATAGGTACATTTTAATTGACCTGTAAAAACATACGGGCATACGTGGCGTATCCATTTTTTATGCTTCTGTGTATTAATTAGATTTACGAGACTATTCATCATTTGCGGACGACATGCTTTTACGCTGATGCTGTTTTACCTGTTTTTTTTTTAATAATTACTGGATATATGTAGATATGATACCTACTTTTTATTAAAATATTTGAATTACATCGGGCATCCAACGTTCTGTTCGGTGGCACGAATAGCATTATTATGCTAGTCGTAATACTATAAAATTTAATTATCATGACAAGGATGATAATATGATGTAATATCATCAGCGTATCCCTACGTGTTGACCAGTAATTTATGTATGTTGTAATGTATTGTCAAAGGACTAAAACTGGATTGTGAAAGTGAATGAACCCCTGGGAAAATGCGATGTGATTTGTATAAGCGTTAACGTTTCATGATAACGGCACTCATTTAGTATTGGCCGTTCTATTTTGTGAAAAATCTTTTAGTTGTGGTTGGAAAGGCGAAATATTTATTTTACAAAAATAAACCGATGTACAAGGCGAGTTATCTAATAGTTAATGGTCACGGTCACCTATAACAGACTTAGATACAAGGCTTCATTGATTTGTTACAGGTCAATTATTGTTATGTAGCGGAAAAAATAAATGCTGGCTTTCAAATTCCCAGCCAGAAAATAAGGAGTCGTTCGGCGGTTAACTCGAATATTATATTCTTCTGTTTTAATTTATACAACTATTATAAAAAGTGACAAAGTGTGATGATGTATAGTCACAAGCAAAAAGTCACGAGCAAAAATTTCAGCTCAATCGGAAACAAGGAAGTTGGTTTTCAGGGAGGGTCAGATATTTATACTCGTGACTGTAAGTAAAAACAATAAATATAAGTTTTAAGATTTACGTAAAATTGCTTCAAAAATAATGTAGAAGCCTATATATTTGAAACAAAATTAATGGTTTCATTCTGTTCCTTTACACTCGAGATTCTGTAAATATTTACACAAATTAAAATAGCAAAATGATGAGTATAATGGGATTCACGGCGTCGAGAAGCCTAAACGATCCAAGAAACCGCTGTAAGAGCACATTTAAAGTAATTAATATGGCTATCACGGATATGATTGCATTCTACGCTGCCTTCAAGTGAAGTGCTTTAGAATAAATTGATATTTTTAACAAAGATCATTTATTCTGCTATGATTTTATTAGCATTATGATTTGTTTTTTATTTCCCGACAATGTTCGTCGAATTCCGCCAATTTCAAATTTTGTACGGACGTTTCTGTGTTTGAATTTGTTAACCCTATCCACAGCCCAAATTGCAGTAGAACTACCTATGCATGAGAGGGATACTGTTTACTTATTTAACAGTTTTTTTACCTCCGCACCGATAGGGATAGTTACAGCTAGATAGTTTCGTACAAGTTACAAGGGTAAAGTCATTTTGCATCATTCTCTAAACCCGTAAAAACAGCGGGTATTACGGAAATAAGAGTCAAATTTTATTTTTATACCCACTTACTATGTATTTGAAAAAAAATGAAACATAGCTTCTATATTATCAAGAGAATTTAAAATGAAAATAAAAAATTTGGTTTTACTGGACCTGGTATGTACCTACTTACTCAAATCTTACAAATTAAATTTGATCGTCTCAGCGATGTATAATAGAAATTGCTAAATCCATTTCCCGGTTTTACCAGAAACTACGATAGAAATTAGGGCAATAAAGAAAGCCATACTTACTAATATCTTCGTTTCCGTTCTTAGCGGTGCTGAAGGATATAATGACTTTGACATTGTCACTAAAAGCCATGGACTTGAATTCCTCGGTATCAGAAGTAGCCTCCGTGAAGAGAACGTGATGGGGAATTATGTGCCCATCGACTACCTTTCCGTCTATCAGGTCGGATCTGGTTCTTGGCTGCAAAATACTTTATCTTAGATCCCCTACACACGATGTTTTTTTCACTAACGCAAATGGAAAGTGCTGAGAATGCGCGTTCAAAAACGTAGCGTGCAAGTGCTGTTAGATATTCGTTAAGTTACACATAAATATACGATTTTTTGCGTAGGTATATATAGCTGTAAGCAAGTAGACGTGGTTCCAAAATAGACCGCGATCGACATTAGGAGCACAAAGACATTATTATTTCGACCGCTTCGACGACCATTTCACATTTAATTTTAGTTGCAAAATAAGCTTACTTACTATAAAAAAATATTATAATTTTTAATAACAAAAATACTTGACAGTGAGTATAAATCATTTTACGCTAAATTACACTTTTCTGTTTTATAACTGTTCACTGATATTTTATTGTTCCTTATGCTATATAATATGCAAATATTTACCTTGAAACCCTCGTCAACTGGGATGAAAAATGTATGCCTCCCGTCTGCATTGAAGACATCCTTCTTTTGAAGTTGGTTTACCTTCTGACGGAAAACCCTACAAAAAACAGAGTTTATATTGCCACATACTGCGTGTTATACTTATTGGAAATTCAAAATAATATTTTTTACCTCTCTAGGTATACACATAAAGTTGTAAGTACCAACTAATCGGTATTGGAGCAACATATATAACCAAGTTGCATATTCGACGTCCAGTAAAAATACGATTCCATTATAACATTTTTAAGTTATTTCAAAAATATATTCAGTATGCAATTCATAAAATTTAACATAGAATTAAACGATCAAAATTACTCTTTGCTGGATAGGTTTGTAAGGTTAAGCAATTTTTTACCTCTTTACCCTTTAGATAATGATCTAGAACCTTCCCTCGAATTAATCTCTTAAAGTGCTTCAACTTCAGTTCAACATTATGTTAAGTTATCTACAAATCAGAAACTAAGCTGATTTTTTATATCTGCGCATTAGGTGCTATTATTATTTATTTTATATTATTATGTGTTTTCTTTAAGGTTTTTGCTCGATTTTTGTAATTAATACTAGTAAACTAAATAAATGAGTTTTTGAAGTGCCTATAATTATATCCTAGTTAGATGGATAACTCGTGTCAATATTATGATAATGTTGGTATTAAATAATTTGTGTAGGTACATCGAATTTTGCATGTAGCTCGTATATACTTAATGTGATACTTATTTCTATATGCACTTGTCATAAAGTACTTAAAAAAAGTGATAGGTATTTTATGTAAGTGAAATCACATCATGCAATATTTAAAAGGGAGCTAACCTATATTAGCAAACCTCGATCCATTAGTAATCTTAACTGTTAATGAGCCGGCTATCTGCTGGCCGGCTCGACGGTAGCTAGGAGTGCATTGCAATTCAGTTAAGTGCCGAGGCTTATTGGATACTAATTTATTTTTTACTTGCGCTAAGGAAATTGAAGCACGCAAACACCTAATTACGTTAGCTTAACATTCTTATGGGCCGTTAATGGAACGGTTAAAAACAAAATAGGAAGTAGTTTTTTACAGTTTAAAACTAATTTAATTATTTTGTATATTGAACTGAAAGAAACGGTATAGAATTACCTACTGTAAATCTACAACAATAAATTTAAATTAATTTACTTTTATTATTATTTAA
Source organism: Lerema accius (assembly GCA_001278395.1). NCBI lineage: Eukaryota > Metazoa > Arthropoda > Insecta > Lepidoptera > Hesperiidae > Lerema > Lerema accius. The sequence continues at coordinate 79,223 of LGAG01000088.1, forward strand.
AACAATATATCGATTTTAAGATTACACGTCATTATATTGAAATCAATTAATCCATTTGTGCCAAATATTCATACATATTAAAAAATAATTACCTTCTCATATTGTAGGGTAATAATGTCAAATTGCGTGCTCATAATGGTTCAATCCATGAAGTATTCGAAAATCCTAAATCTAGCAACCTAACTGATTACGAGCTGGCCATTATCCAATATTCGACATCTCTTGGGAGCTCTAAAGTGCATCGCTATTCAGTTAAGCTCGGAGCTCAGTGGTTACTAATTTTACGAGTATAGTTGCACGACGTAATTGAACACGCGAATATGTAATTATGCGAAAGTCCTTGTGAATTGATAAAATTAATTTCGATACTGGTGACTTGGATAACTGTTTAATAACTTTATAAGGTACTTACTGGCTGAATATGAGTAATTAATTTCGGTGTAAATGACAATTTAATTTTGATAGGTAGCAATATTTTTTGCTGTCAATCACCGATGTGTAAATTAATCACACTTAATTGCTCGTTAACAAGAATGAAGCTAACTGTAAGTGATCAATATTGTCCATGAATCAGTAACATAAAAATCATGGACGTGTTGCCGAAATAAAGTTAAAATTTGTTGTTTTAATTATATATTTATTAATTAATAATACTAAGTACTATAGTAGTCCAATTAGAAGATCTAAGTAGGTATATACAAAACACAACAAGTGTTTTGTTTTTTCAGCTGTGCGGTTGCCTCACGAGATAAACTTTAATGGAATTTTATACTACAAAGCTGGAGATAGTAATGAGAATTGCTTCAGGACGAAGATACAAATGTCTGTCGCTGTTAATCGTGAATGTAAGCATTCTTATAAAATAAATAAGTAACGATAATGGTATAAAAAAGCATATAAGAATTAAAGTACAGACATGTATCTTTCTACACCAAGAATTAGCTATTTTCTGCTTTTTCTGATCTTTTTCCCTATTGAAATAGAGCTTTAGTAGATGTATAGTTAAAGTGTCTGTCTAGGGATAACAAAAGCTTCTAATCTCCTGTAACTATCGACAGTTCAGACTTAATGAGTCTACCTACATTCCTATTCATGATTATTGACAGACTTGTTAGAATGTGCCGCCCCCTATTCAAAGCCGCAACCTCCAATAATTTGGTTATTTTACATATAGAATTAAATAGTCACACATACATTTATAATAAGTACCTAACTCATTATAAGCACAGAAATTAAACTACTTTTTGTCATTTTTCATTAAATTATTTTCACTTCGCTGGAAATCGAATCTAGGACCCATTGAACAGCGGTTCGATATGAAAACAATTCTTCCATGCGGGTCTTCAATTCTTTCAAGATTAACACTTTACTATGACATTATTTAATCACACATGTATCCATAATGACCATACTTGAACGTCAATGGCTAATTATCTAAACAATGTGGTTAGTTTTCAGTAACTATATTAGTGTTATGCCCTATCAACATGTAGATTGGTTAATCAATTTACCTTAGTCTGTGCGTGCCTATATCGAACACGTCGGAATGCTCTAGAAATTGATAGGCGTTAGGATTGTATGCTGGAGATCCATTGGGGCTTGGAGCATGCGGTTGAAGAGGCTCCAATACTTGATCAATTACGTGTAGTACCTAAAAAAATCTTAGTGTTATTATTACGCTGTAATCTCTTAAAACTAAAAGATTTGAAGCGTTATATCAGTGTAGTTAGGAACATGTTAATGTGTAATAAAAAAGCATACATAAGTAGGTTTGTTATTTCCTTCTACAAGTGTGAACACTGAACATTTCTGGCGGGCATATTTAAGAACAATATGGGAAAGTAACCAGTCAACATACGGTCAAAGTAATGCGATTAATTGCCACGTACCATAAATATTTTTGAAATTAAATTGCAATTAAAATTAAAGGTGTAAATAGACATTAAGTATTGTTTATAATTCTATAAACAAGTATCGAGCAAAGCTTGATGCGCTATTCTTTTCTTTTAAATAAAAAGTTAAATAAATTTTGCTTCTTTATCTTAAGTATACCCGTCAGTTTTATATCTGCCCTTAGCATAAATTTAAATACAATTTCATCAAGATAAGTTTTCCCTTTTTGACCAACACCTAATAGGAAATTGCTACTTTATCCTGCTCATGATCGTGTCGTGAAAACAGATGGGTACTGCTCTAATTTCTTTCCTTAAGTGTCGTTACACTTAAATGAAGTTGTTCACTTACGGCTCTGCACGCTCAACATACTGTCGTCTAGACTTTTAAATGTAATAACACTATAATCTTTAAGATAATGGAAAGAGAGACGAAAGTCGTCCAACGGTAAAAACAATTTTTTTACTTGTTCTATTTTAGCACGCACTTTTACGTAAGCCTTGAGACGGAAAATGTATAATAACGTGTGCTTAAATATTGACAAAAACTGCTTTGAAAATGATAATTTAGGTATCCAATTTTAATACTTTTCGACATTATTACTGTAGTAGATAGAACAATTTCACTTACCTGAAGTTTTCCGTTCTTATTGGGTGCCTGATACGACCTAGACACATCTATTTTGGCATTGTTGACGAAAATGTCATCGTGCATGGGGTCATGACGACGTGTTATCCAGAGTGGCGGGTTACCTTCCAGTTCCGATGATATGGCATTTTCCAAGTTTGTTAGTGTCGTAGCTAGATTTGCTGTTAAACAATTGTTGTAGTTAGAAAATAATTCTTTTTATTTCCGATTTCATAGAACACCTTTTTTAATAATGGCCTTCAGTTTTCAATAGAAGAACTGTACAATTTTTTTCATCATGAAAAGACTCTGAGTTTTAAAGGTTTACATTTAAGTTCTAAATCTAGTCACTTATTGAATGTTTAGTTAGTATTGACATAAATATGTTTTGTCATTTAGGTACCTATGTAATTTTCACTTAAATTCAGACGCATAAATAGTCCAGCTTATTTACAGCCTATAATGACAGAATGCTATCATAATTATCACACATCATAAAAATCCAATAACATCACAAGAAAACTCAGTTAAGGTGGCTTTCTCACAAATGTTTTACAAAAACAAGTAATAAATCAAGTTTAAATACGAACATAATTTACACTTAGTAGTAAGAAGCATAAACGAATACTTACCTTACTTACCCTAAGCTGGCTTAGTAATAGGCTTTTATCATTATTAAAGCATGGGTATATTATTGCTTTTTACATAAATTTACTTACACATGTGATAGAGAACCAAGGAGTCATCCATTTCTCCATTGTACCTCTGGAATGCCTGGTTGGTCGGCGCAAACAGAGTCAGCTGCCGGTATTGCAGACTCATATTGGCCAACACACTCCGTTCCAGAAGCGCTAGGAACTGTGAACAATACAAATAACGTAATGATATATGCAAGCTGTAGAGCTGTTATGAACTGTATACTATAATATACGACTCTTGAAGCAATGTACAGAATCACGGAATACCAAAGTTTGGGGGTCGTTTCACAATTTGGGGTAGGAGGGGTCTTGTAAAATATTATGATGTGTTACATAGGGGGGGATCTAATAACGCGTTACGTTACGATGTTTTTTTTTTAATAAATAAACTAGTTAATAATAACTCTCCTAAGTCGGTAAAATGGCAGCCTTTCTAGGCAAAATGGTCATTTGGGTGTTACATAATATTTAGTTAGGGGGTGAAGGGTACAGAAAAATGTCAAGAATGAGACTCCCTTGATGGTTTTTACTAATACCTAACATAACTATATTACGTACGCGACGTCGAATACATTATGCTAGACAGTAGTATTTATGCACAACATAGTATTAGTACATTGCAGGCAACATTTAACACTATGGGAGATTTGTGACGAAATAAAAGGATTTTATGTGAAATTGTAATATGCTTCGTTCACATACTGTATATTTGCTGATCCTTGCGTGCCTAATCTCTACATGAAATTCAATCTAAAGTGTAATGTGACTGTCATCACATGGACTTGAAAGTTGAAAAAGTTGTTTTTTTCGACGCAAATGTAATTTACGACATACTAGACTCTAGTAACTAGAGGGTTGCGGAGACTTTGTTCTACAATATACTTTATCTCTTATAGTTTAGGTCATCGCTTAGTTTTCTATATCAGGTACTGCTGACTTTTAATATTCGTATATGTCAATTTATTTCTCACCACGTTAGACATTTTTTCCTATGAGGACGTTTCAATATTTCTAATAGTTTAACTTGTCCCTTGAAGTAGGGTATCTCAACATCAGCATCACCAGCCGGGAACGATACTGCGGTCCTAAACTTAAATGCCCTGCAAAATATTGCTTAAAATCGTTCTAACTGCTTAGAATGAGTTCAGTGGGTAACACATGTACGCTAGGATTTTATGTATAAACAAGATAAGCTTCTTAACTTCCGGAGCAGCAAAAAGCAACACGCAAAATTATCACGCTGCGAACCAGTGTTATTTATTATTAAAAACCCATTATAGTTCTTTACAAGCTTCGGCTAGTAGTTCCTAATAAAGTAATCTTTTTGCGAGTACATATTGCGCTCGAATACGACCTCAGTTTTCCTTGAAATGGTGAAACACACGAAACCGAGCAATAACCAAATGGAAGCGGGATTTATTTGCGGTTCGCCGGTTAGCGCCAGTAGCAATGCATGCGAGCTAATACTTCAACCCCTAGAGACAATTTAAAATTCATACCACTTAGTATCTGGCCAATTAAAAGCTTCATTAATAGCTAATGAAAACGAAATGTTTATCCGGCGCTTTATTACGCGAGGGGGACCATTATATCGTTAATGGTCACGTGTTTACAGCACTTAGTAGGTACTTATTATCGAGGTGGACGTATGAAATTTTCATCCGGCAGTTTATTAATTATATATGTTTACAATATAAATAATAAAAAAGGTTTAAACAGCTTAGTATAGACTTATATAGAGCATAACATGTATCAACTTCATAATTATTGTACTTATTTAAAATTTATTTCAAAATATTCCTTGTATGTTTTAGGATAGCAAACGAGCTTTTATTACGAGTACAACCATCCCTTGCCCATGGAAACCGAAATAATAAATCCATTCAAAAACAAACGTAAAATTTTCATACTCTTACTTTGGATTTTTAAATTAAATTTTCTATGCTAGTGAAATTGTAGAGATTCGCTGGAAATGGAAGGTAAACAACGATCTCGGTAATGTAAACACTAGGTGCGCTTCAAACACTTCCCTTCTCCTCTTAGTAATAAGAGCTACAGTAGGGAGGGTTACGTGACTCATGCACTCGCTCCTCTATGATAATTCGATATTGGATTACGTTAGTTTAGCCTTAGCTTCTAGAACTTTCCGTGTTCCTCTGGCTGTCTATTATCCTTCCTCAGATTAAATTTAGTAATTTTCTTCGTTTCAAATATAGTGTTTTTTGAAAACAAATATACTTAATAGGTATGGAATAAAGTTTATAAGTAAAGTCTTCAAGTTACAATTCTATTTTGTAACAAATACTTGTCAATAAAATAAAAAAAGCTTGTCATTAAATAAAATTAAATGCTATATAGCCAACACGTAACCCAAGTACAGATATCAATATAAGTATCAACGTATATTACATATTTTATAAAATATTACAGAGATCTCATCGTATAGGTAAGTTTCTAGACAATATTTTCTTTTACTTAACCAAGATGTTGTTACAGGTGTGCTGGATTCATATCTTGAGATATTGACATTCCATTCTCTCATAGAAAACAGATAAAACGATAATCTACATTGAGAAAATTATATAATCATTATCTTTTATAAATAAGGTACTATAATACTATAAATCATAAAGGTCTTTATCTAAAACCATGATTTATGTGAAATCCTTTTATCCAAATCCCTTTAACCTTCCCGTATGGAATTCATTTCAATAAGCGATAACAATTTATATTGGCACCTGGTTATTTATCGCAATATATCTCTTCGGATCCAGCAAATTGGCTGTCGACGTCTCCGCAAACATAAAATGGAAAATCTTCGGTTGCTTTCCTCGGCTATTATTCGTATCGGTTTCACTCACGTTCAGATCCCGATGTATTTCAGCCTGAACATCTTTAACACAAACTACGCTTGTTTGATTTTATTTCTGGGAAATATCGTTTAATAAAAACTGTTTGCAGTCGTTATTCCAGATACTAGGTATTGTTTATTTTTGATTTAATTTTAGCAAAATTTTTTTGTTTACGATTTAAATGAAAATGGTGACTTTGTTAAAAATGCCGCATTTTAATGAGTTTAAAATATAAATTAAGTTAGGTATTAAGTTAGGTCTGAATCGTGTTAAAATATAAATTAAGTTAGGTATGTTAAGTAACATAATATTTAGTGGTGTTTTCACTGTTAGATCTTTAAATTAGGACGGTATAATGACGTGCCTATATGAAGAAAGCTCCGTAGAAATTATCCACGAAACACGAACACCGCTGTACCTACCTCTATAAGCCATAAAGTTTATACTGATTTAAGAATTGTATTGTAATAATACTAGTACTGTTTCATAACAGTCCTGATTTTACTTAATAACTCTATCAACACCAAAGTATTCTTTATCCCGACGAGAAGTTAGGTTAATAGTTTCATTATTCCGAGAACAGTATAATATATTTCCTACATTTTTGGCAACATTTTTAGAACAATGTCTTGAAAGGTCATGTGTCTAGCAAATAGTGTCGGCAAGGCGCCGCGACGTAGCCGACAAAGACTTGGCAAGCTTACCAACGATCGTGCTATTCTTTCAGTGTTACATGGAAATGTAAGAGATTTGTTAGCCGTCACCATTTTACGACAATGAAGAGATTTAATACACGTTTCTGTGGCCTCATTATTTTGTTTACTGTAAAAATTAACTCTAAAGCTCATTGATGAACTAGGTTAAAACACCTAAGCTCAAATGCGTAACTAATTTGCTTTTAATAATATAGGATGCCTAGTTGTCGATGAAGATAATTGTAAAGGCTGAGTGGTATGTGAATAGATAAAAATACGAATTTAGAATATACAGAATCTTTATACAGAATATTATGAAATATATCATTTTAGCAAACAGTGAAATATTAATTTAAAAGACAATATTTTTTTTCGATTTCCCACTGAATATGTGACCTCTAACAAAAATTTTTTTAAACTAAATGATTTCAAATGCCAACCAGGAAATAGACGGTGGCGGAGGTGTTCACTCTAAGAACCACTATCGGGAATACGTAACGTTCGAAAGATTTAAACGAATAATTTTGGAATCTCGTGCAAAGAATCGCTACGAAAGTACGAACATAATAATAGGAATGGCTGTAGGATATACAAAATTACATAAACATCGTTCATGACAAAGGGTCATCTTGTGAACGAAACCAACACATTGTCAGTTGCAACTAAATAGTAAAACTTTATAGACAGTAAACCTGTTACGGTTGGTAACAAAGGTACTATCAACAAATTGTGACGTTAAGTAGCTTTGCGTTTTGTCGTAAAACTAAGCCTTTTCGGCCTTTATACGAATACTAGTTCATACAGAAGACGGTTTGCTATTAGACTAACCACATAACCCAGTCATCGCCTGCGGGGTAGAGGGGCGCTTGGCCTAATATATGTACATAATGTAAATAGATTATACATATATAAATAAAGCCGCCTATATAAAATCCTAATATTTGAGTGACATCACATAACATACTAACATACCAGAGCTAAATGTGAGTAAAGTCTTTAGTATTTATATAAAATGAAAAAAAAATTAAACAATTGATTTACATTAGGATTTGACTATGAAGACTTAAAAATTTTATTAAACTATCCTAATTTAAGAAGCGACCGTGACAGGACTCGAACCTGCAATCTTCGGATCCGAAGTCCGACGCCTTATCCATTAGGCCACACGGTCTCCCTAGTAAGCGATGGTAAATGGATACTGTAGCTTGTCGTAGCCCGCTGTATACTGTCATAACATTTTTATTTAACTAAAAAATAAACTAGTAGCCCGCCCTCGTTTTACTTTGGTAAACATTTTATCTGTTATTTCACGGGAATAAAACCGCTTTTCAGGATCATATGTATTTTTTTAAACATCCCTGTAGTATGATAACCAAGGTAGACGGATACAGAGAAAATAATAAAAAAAATGTTTCTATTTCTATATCAAAAATTAAACTTTTCTAAATTAAAACTAATATTACACGTACAAATTGCCTGTCCTTATAGGTAGAATAATAATTCATTATGATACAATAATATAAATAACTACAATTGAGAAATATTAAAGTATTAGTTTACTATTAACAAAGTCCCTTTGAAATTGAAGTATTGGAATAGTGTAAAAGGCGTTACTGTTATGCGGCCAGAAGTGATTTGGCGCCGAAGCAGCCAATACCCCGATATCACAGCAACCAGAATTAGCCCGATGCCTTACATTTGAGAACTTGTTGGCTCAACCCATATGTTATCATAACACAGCCAAAATTTGGCAACTGGCTGCGCGTAAAACGACTCTGCAGCAATGTTTCCTGAAAATATTACGCAATGCAAAATTTAATCGAGTACAGACTGGAGCAATGTAATAAAAGTAATATATCGCGCGTATATTTAATGCCATTTATGTAAGTGCGTTGAAAATAACCCTATGAAATTTTAAATCTGCCATCCTCATTATGAAGTCATTATACCCGTGATTTAACTGTTAATCGACAAAAAATGTATAGTGATCAACTTCAATTATTAATGCTGTTTTTAAATAAAATATCAAATGTTTTTCGTACCTTAGTAAGATTAAATTTCTTTTTGTGAAGTGGTGAATGAAAAATTAGTAAATACTTGGACAAGACAGAAATAAATGCAAGATTCAATATCAGATTCAGTTTCGTTCGCTAGGAGTTATAATGACGTTAAAGTCTGCTAAAAGTTGAGTAATGACCGAGTAAAGTTCCTCTTTGCTACGCTTGGAACGAAGAATAAGAAGTATCTTGATGGTCTTTGAATCTTAAAATTAATTTTATATGTTGAAGTTATTTTCGACAAACCATTATCCCGTTTTAGAAACTCAATAGAATAACAATGTTAAAGATACGTACTTTAGATTTAGCAATTTAAATCGATTTTTGATGTATTTAAATTAGAAGAACCTTACATAATTATATCTTCGAACAAAAATATTATAACAATAATTTATCAACACGCATCGTAAATTAATAAAAACAATTTCGCTTCTTCTCGAGATTTTTTTAGAAGATTAGATTCGAGATTAGATTTTCGAAATTCACTAATGTAAAAGACATTGATACTTTATTTAATTTTCGTTATTTTAAATTCGGTTTCCTTAAGAAATTGGTAAACGGAGAGATAGGTATATGAACGTTTCTTAAATAATTTTCCTTTCTCAGTAGAGGAAACCACAAAATGTATTAATGTGTGACATTTCAAGATAAGTATTGGAGTAAGTAATAGCATTAAGACCCTACGACCGTTGCGAAAGGAAGACACAATTGTACCTACCCATGTTACGGCTGGAATTTAAATGACCTCTAATATAGTCTTAAATAACCCACCGAGGATAACAAAATGATAGAAAAATCAGCAGAAAATGGGGCAATAACAATGTCGAATAATTTATATCCAATAATCGCGATAACAAAAAAACGCGCATAAACTGACTCTATGAAGTTTGTAACTCGTTACCGTTATATACTTCTACAACAAATTGCCAGTTGCGTAGCCGTCCGTTGTTATTAAATTAATTTAAATAATTTATACAAAACTATGTCAGACAGGTGAACCCTTTAACCCTGTTAAGGACTACGCAGTAAGCAGTTGTTATTAGAACAATTTATTTAATATTTAACAAGCGACTCACCGTTTAAAATTAGCTGACTTTATTTTTATGAATAATATTAAAATTCGTGAATATAATAGTTTTTGTCACTTAAATAATAATTTCTGAGGATTTACTTAATAATAAAACGCAAAAAATAGCCTTAAAGATTGGTAAATATGAAAGGTATAAATTAAGCGTCGAAAAACATAATAGGTATGTAATAGTAGAAAATATTAGTAGTTATTAATAAGGCATTATTATGTTTTCAAAAATTATCATAGAAAATTTGTTATGTTTAAGAAAATTTGTTCTTAGGAAGAAACATTTAGTAAGGTCCTTCCAGTTATGAATATTCTTGGGTAGCTCCTTATTACGGTCGGCTATTGTTCCTTTCGCAATAAGTACGTACCATTTGTGGGTAACCCTTGTGTGGCCACACACTGTTTCTATTTGCGCTTCCTAATTAGAAGGGCTTACCGCGATTACTAATGTTACGAGGGCGAAAAGTGATTCAATCTCGAATAAGCAAAATTTATGATTCAATTAAATAAAACAAAGAAGTTATTGTCCGGGTTTTGTTATCACTAATCTATTAAATTTATTATTACCGCTTCTTTTGTTTAGGTCCAAGTACGAAGGACAACAATTATATCTTCTTTTATTTGCATAATGTTTTGTGTTGAGATTATAACTGATACCTATATAGGTACCTATACTCCTATGACGAAACTTCAAATACCTAATGGATTTTTATTTACATAAAGAATACAATCATGACATAGGTAGTTATGAAATAAAGGAAAATGGATTTAAATGTGACATTATCGCCAGTCATTAATTCTCATAATTATTTATCAAGTAGGCTTCTGCGCAATTGACTTTTCAAACTTTACGTGTCCTCGAGCAAGTATAATTATGTCTAGCTCTATGATCTACATGTTAACATGTACCTACCTCCGTGTAGCAATTTTGATGGTTTTGTTTGATAGTGAGAATATTGGCTTGATGAAAACATGAAGTTTGAGGAGGTATGCAAGTTAGTCTATGCAGCCGCTAACATTTAAAACAGGACATAGAAAAAACTTAGACGCAGGACGTAAGCATTACATAGGCGAATGGAATTAGTGATAAAACAAAACATAACAATGTTATCAATTCTAAGGACAACATTAAAAAAAAACTTCGTCTTCATTCGTCGCATTTCTTACGTAACAAAAAAACCACCAAAACCCACAATTTTGTTATTTCAAGTTATAAATTTTCATAGACTTTGATCCGCGCTTTTATTTATATAGACAACAAGCGCTTTCGTTCCGGTTGAAACGAAACATAAAAGTTTTCTCTGTTAAAAATACGGGATTTGCATAGATTTAACTCGTATGCAGATAGTGCTTGTCGTGAATTGGACAGTTTCTTCTTTAGAGATGTAGCGAAAGTATAATATCTGCATATATCCTTGTGATTTACACACGAAAGTATTTTACAACAACGTCTATGTACTATGACGACGTCAAAGTTTAAAATTTTGTCGAAATAACCATTCATTAATTTAAGTAGATATAATAAATTTACCTATCTAATTAAATTAATATCTATTAGATTGAACTCAAATATTGTCCTTAGGTAGCTTTGAAATCGGTAGATAAACATATTAGTCAGTAGGTAAGAATTTCCTGTACCTACTTTATATTAGGAAACAATTTTAAAAGAATGCCTAAGATATCCAATTTGGCTTTCGTTGCAGAACATCCAGCAAACGGTAAGGTACGTAAAATCAGAGAAATCATATTTTTAATATTGAATATACTGTTACTCTTGTACTAGTATTTACGCCTTCGTAAACATGTGAACGCGAGAAACGAAATCATCAATTTTTATTTGTTCCGGGCGCGACAAGGATAAATTCATGTCACATGTCGATTTGGAAGGCGACTAATGTCATCGCCATTTCTCGCTTTTACTCAAATTCCATTCTACCAATACTTTTTTTAACATCAGAAAAACGAAAGCAAGTACAAAGCCCGGAAAATAAAATTCCAGGTATTTCCGGAATAAAAAAATCTACCGGATGCGTAGCTACGAGTATGCGCATTGTCAGGTTTCGTATTTATTTTTTTCAGATTTTTTCAGCCTTGAACTGTCTAGGAATACATTTCAACAAACATATAAGCAAATAGATACTTAAGTTTATAGTATTTTTTTGTACTCTTTCTATCTTGCTTCTAAGCTTTCATATCTTGAATTAAATGTTTCACATGTAGAATCCATATAAATACCTAATGTTATTTAAGTTCCACTTCTTAACGATATAATATGTCTATCAAATCTTAAAATGGTACGTGCCTGCATTATTCTTAAAATTGCTCCGAAAGTTCAGGTTTTAATAATATCTATAGATTTTACGTTATTTAAGTACAGAACATTAGGAATTGGTTTAATATCATTTTAACACGTCCGTGTTAATAACACTGTGATATAATTGATTTCTACCTAATTTAGTTAATGTATGCAGCATTACGCGAAATTGTATTTCTGTATTTCCACTAACGAGGCAGCGAGGTCACTAGGGATAATCTATTTATTAACTCTATTCAAAGAGTTGAAATTATTCACATCGGGAATTTGACAAAATTTTCACAAAAAACAGTTTTTTTTTTAATCATAAATTAAGTACTTATATGATCTTGATTTTTATCTTCATTATAACTTAGCTTATATTTTTTTTCTTTTAGTGACACAGTCAACATAAAATAATAGTGATTTATAAGTAAGCGACATTTTTAGATTGTTAGTAGAGGTGGCGCTATTCATCAACTTCACAACTTAATAATTGCCCCACAGTTTTTTCTCATAATATGAAGGGCACAGGTATGAGGGATACATAGTCCACCACGCTGGCTAAGTATGGATAGGCACACTTTACACACCTTTGAGAACTTACCTATAGGTGTGCAGGTTTTTCATATAAAGTTAGGCGTATGGTATTTATTAATAACAATATTATAACATTATACTATGGTTAGGATTTTTATTTCTCTCCTTTTGTGAGGATATTTTAAGAAAGAAAACGGCGCGCATGTTAATGTCTCTGACTATAGCTTCCTTATAGCACGACATTATTATGTTACTGCGTGATTCACTGGAATGAATACCGACCTAATGTACACGATCCTGTTTATTAGGGTTCGCTTTAAGAGAACATGATGAGTTTTAAGTGTAATATAAATACGAAAAAGTAGTATAAAACATGTTCAGATTTACGTATAGGTACTTTATGTATCTTTTCCTCAAAAATTTGATTTTATTTAAGGCAAGCTTACTTATATTATAACGGAAACCGACGCAAGTTTATAATAAAATGCTTCATTATTGTACTACGACTCACACATTTAACAATAAATACGTTAAAAGCTCGCAACTACAATGTCAACCCCTCGATCTTGATAAGACGGTTTTTAAAAACACGATATGAAGTGTAAACGACTAAGTGTTAATCTGATTTAATTCTATGTAGTTACACAACGGGGATCCAAAGTGACATTTAACGGTAGCAGGGGGCCCATTTAAATGGCAACAAACGGTGTTCCAACACATTCACTGTAGTTCCCTATTATTTATTTAAATTTCAAAGATTAACAGCTTAATTCTGACAATAGGAGTTAAAAATGTTCATGTTCATACTGCTATAAAAACGGGAAAAGAATAGTTAGTTACATGGAATATAAACGCACACAAATAAAATCAAAATATCAGAAGTTAAAAATGTGTCATAAGCATAGTAATTGAATAACTGTAACATCGATTTTTCAGCGAAAAGGGACGGTAGATAAATTGTGATTTAAATGAGTTTTCTACTTTGTTTTTTATCGTTACGGAATACTACATGTGGGTTACCTACTCCGAAATTAAAATGATGGATAAGTACGCGTCCAAATGAGTACGGATTAGCTTCATAACGAACGAGATGTTTAAATATTTACGAAATCCTCGTGGAATAATTAATGATACTTCATGTCTACATGATCTTACATTTTGGTATGAACAAAAAAAAAGGAATAAAAAAAACCGACCGAATTAAGGAGCAACTAACGAAATATAAATTCGCATAGTTTTATCATTGAAAAGAAGAAACATTCTTAGTTTCATACATTACCGTATTACCTGCATTACTTTATTATAATCACTGTATTATATGTTACCGTCTTTTATAAATACCATCATTATTTTTCAGTGCCTATAATATTCCGACAACTCTGAAAATACTCCATTCTTTCAAGCATAATTTTGTTTCCAGATATGTTTTCATTTTGTATCTCAATATTCCTACTTGAGATAATAATACAAATCGCAAATCGTTTGATGTAGTAGGTATTTCTTAAAATATAAAAAATGTTTTCATAAACGTGCCGCTTCCATTTTTATTCCGTGCAAATATTTTTATTTATAAAGCTATTGAAATCCATGTTCTTAAAATCTTAGCACAGTTAAGGTAACTTGTAATGAATTCTTTGATCGTGTTTGAAAATTTCTTTTGGAAGTAAACCTGGAATTTTGTGATGCAAAAATGCCACAAATGTACGCTCGGAGCACGTACAAATTAAATTTTACCGTTCTTAGAAGGTTTCAATTTGATTAAGAATGTTTTATTTGACGCGGAATGCTTTTAAAAAAAAACTTTTAGCTATCCCTTGTGTATTATATCTGATTATGTCTTGTATAATTTTTATTGTATTTTTTTGTTTTTAGTGGTAATAAAACCAATTTCATTTATCAATCATGAAGTACATTTTCATTATACTTATTACTTACTTTTGTAGTAGTAGCAAATTGGTTGAAATAAATACCTAATGTTTCCTTGACCTACTCTTGCTGAGATTGTATACTTCCCTACTTAAATCAACATAATTATAATTTCCTAAAAAAGTCATCCGACGAAATCTTTAAAATTCTCATTTTCGTAATTTATGCGTTTTAATTAATAATAAAAAACTGGAGAAATTTTCGGCGTGTCAGCCTAATTCGTTATACGCTACTTCGTGTCTTCCCCACGCACATTTATTTTATTTTGGCCGTTATTATTTATTTATGAATTAATTCGCTAAGAAACCAGCCAAGGACGTTATTAAGGTTTACGTCGCCGCCATAATTCCGCATGATTCTTTAAAATTAATTCGGAAATAGCTGTCTTTCTCGTATTTCATTTTAATATTACGTTTTCACTTCTTATTGGTAATTTAGGACAGGGAATAAGTTTGAATATATGCAAACGTAGTAAATAAAGACTAATAGAATTAAGCACTATTTGAAACTGAGGAATAATTAAAGCCTCATATATATCTCCGTCGACAGTATAGTTTCGGTATACATGGTCGGTATAAAATTACGAGTACTCGTATAAAGAAACGTCGTGATCACGTATCTTGTCCGTGAAAAGCTGTTAATCTGATTAAAATGTATTCTCAAGGGGTATAAGCGTGTAAGCTTCGACACAAAGGTATTCGTGATGCCAATACAAACAACGCTTTAACGCGTACTTATACGAGACTAACAAGTCGCCTTACATTGCTTGTGTTTGTTTTTTTCTACACGAGTGCGTCAGAAGAAGAGTAGTTTTTCGTCCATTTTTTTAGCAAAACCTTTACATTAAAAATTTAAAGCTAGGTACTAGAAAAAACTAAGGGCAAACATTTAACCCTTATTTCTACGCATTCAGCCTCTTAATAAAAATAAGAATTTTTGCTAGTAGACGCTTTTTCTACAATCCCAATTGCTAAAAAAATTAAATCATCGACTTCAAAATGAATTTTTGTAAGACTTCGTAGTAAAATTAATGCTGTATTCAATGTAATACAGATAGGTACGAGTTTTTGTTGTAACCTAACACATCCCTTGGGTACACTCTTAAAAACATCAGACGATACAAAAGCAAAACTAGAGTCGCGAGAATCATTTTGCATAATATACACATTATGAAGGTTGCACAATGGTTTCGATAATGTTGTAACAAAAAAATCTTTTTAGTAGCATAATTTACGTCGTAAATAAATATAAATGACAACAATAAGGTAAGTAAAATTGGACGAATCGTTAATAAATAATCATACTTTCCGCTAAGATTGAGTGGGAAGCGTTTATAATTAAATGTCTGTCTACGCATAATATTTATACTGATAATATTTTAAGTTATCTATTGCCTCTAATGGCATTATATTAAATAGTATCTGTACATGTTGTTTTCAAGTCAGAAAGTCACACAGCACGAGGCAAGCAAACAACAAACATATTGTATTTCGTAAAGACAAGATAAAATGATGAATGGAATAATCATAGTAACAAAAGTCAAGGATTTAACATAGTTATTCTAAAACAAGTGATTCATTCGCTAAATATTTTATTAGCCATGTATAATTAATAAATTAATTACATTTTTTCCACATATTACCCGAACAGACAGATAGACGATTATTATAAAAATAGTTTTGGCTTCCAAAATTTCCAAAATACTCGTATATTCAATGGACAGAATTTACTCCGTTAAAGTTTTATTATTAGTAACATAAGCTCATTAAAATCATTTATAATTATCTAAAGTACCAATGTTTATTCTACGAAATTACGATACTAATACACAATATTAATTACAGAATAATCTTCATCAGTGTAATAGTCGATTTAATTAAACAGATAGTTCTATGATAGTACGAGTAGTAGACGAGTCACAGAGTTTCAAGGATTAAACATTATTTGATTAGCAAGTTTGTTCACTACTAGCTGCCAGATTCTTGGTATATTATAGAACATTCCTATCTTTCTAATAGAATTTATTATAAGATATACTGACTTGAGTTATATTCTTGTTACTAAACATAAGATATTTTTCTCGAAAAACTACATTCTTGGAAAAAGGATTTTGCTGTTAATAACAATGGAAATTCTTTAAAAGTCTTTATTCATAGTATCTTTAAGCTCTTTGAAGTCGTTCCAATAAATAAACATGGTCCTATTCAATATTCCATTTTCGACCCTTAAAAGAAGAATATGGAGTTAAATATACAATTTCCAAAACATGTGAGGGTTAATAAAGAAAATGGCGATGACTATGTATCTCACTTAGAATAATTACATTATATTCTAAGATATTTCAATAAATTGTTACTAACGCTATTTCGATAATAGTACCTATAATTATACAGTAACGTAATCGAAATGCAATAAAAGTGCATTAATTGTCACCATTAATAAAGCTCTCTACTAAATTTCATAATTTCATAGACAGTTAATATAAAAATAACGTCAGCTGTCATAAAGAACTTTATTATGAGACCAAAGCAATTTATATGTACCTGTCAGGTCTATTTTTAACTTGTCATAGAATAATAACCGCTGACATTGAAGCGACGGAGTGACCCTCTTACTCAGACCTTCCTACAAGATAGGTATGTACCATAAATAATAGATAAGGGAGGAACTCGTATACAAAAACTTTAGTGGGTACCTAACAGAGATATTCCTTTGTTCTCCATCTCTGTTATTGTACTATGAATACCTTATTTTATGCGAAACATTACAGGGGAGTCGCTTAGTTTTTGTTATTTATCCTGCGTTTTTACAAAATTTTGCTAACGTTGTAGGGGTACATAATACTTTAGGAAAATATTGCCAATGTCTATCGCTTAGTAAAAAAGATGTGCGGAGGAGTTTCTTTCCCCGTTTCTGCTCCTCCATGTCAAAGCACTTTTACGATGGGAGTAAACTAAATAAATACGTGTTTATGTGTATCATTGATATATATAGGAATAAAATAAATTGGATTTAAATTAATTACTTAAATAACAAAATATCAAATTGCTAAAAAGTGAATATCGTTTCTTGACCTTAATAATTATACTCTGATTTTAATTATACTTTCACATGTTTCTCGCACTTATTTTCAGATAAAAAAATTCTTTCACTCTTTTCTGGAATAATAAAAATAGTCTAGTTATAAAATTAACAGAGCCCATCTGTTCTTCTTTTTTTATCAATTTTTGTTACTTGTAGCAATCCTTAATTTGTCTGATGTTATGTTAGAACTGTATTAATAGTACGGTTATAAGAGAAATATTATTACGAAATTATTTAGTGTTGCCATTCAGTGTGGTTATTTTGGTTACATTATATTCTCAGGTCCACTCATTAAATCACATATTGTTGCAAATAGAACGTGGCAGATGAATGAGGATAATGCAACATCTGGATTTAATTAGCATAACGATTCGCGATAATGAGTTAAGCCTCGAAATTGCATCCTCGCGACGTTGGCGCCGTATAGTCGCGACATTTCGTCTCTCCGGCGCCAATAAAATGAGGAACACTACACCGCGATCGCGCTTCACAATCTCCCCATTCACCCCAGGTCACCCTAGTTCACCCTAGTTCTGAACCGGAGCTATTTAGTCCTTCCCCAATTATTTGCAGTCTTTTATACACTGCGATCTGTATTTTACACTCGCTTGAGAGAACTTAAGTGTATCTATAGAGACAATTAAAGGCTTAATGATGAGGCATCTTAGTTTGCAGCTAAGTTTCATGGCGAAATGGCGAAAATGTGTTAGTTTGTCTATTTAAACAATAAATATTAAGTGAAGACCAATAGTTCCCATAAAACTATATAGCATAAAATGTAGCTAGTTAGTTTAAACTTCCAAAATTAAAGCTCATAGAAAACAAGCGACTGATTGATACTGGAAAAAATATAGTTTTAAAAAAAGTAACTTTTATATTAAATCATTCTACAAAAGTTATTCAACAGTTTAAATTGAAATTAAATACGTCTATCTAAAAACCTTTGCGTTGCACCTTTACCCTTTTACCGATCGACTATATTCACCGATGCTAAAACTACTAACAAACAAGATCAATAAGCAATATATAGAGGTGAAGAAGCAAATTTCTCACGTTCAAGATTCACATTCCCAGTCGTGGTCCTCGGCGTCGCGGCGCCACCGTGTCGCGACGACCGTCAGCCTCTCTGGCGCCGCCCCAAACAACCTACGAGACTGTTTACATGGAGCTACGAACTCTTCATCTTCCCCAAGTTCCGGCTTTGAGGTATTTAAAGCTACCCTTTGTTGCACTCGGTAGGAGTAACAGATCAATAGCGAGCATACAAAGAACTTCAGGGGAAGACATTTTAGATAGGTATGATATCTATTAAAGAAATAGATTTTAGATTCGTTGTATAACCGTAAAATTTACAATCTCATAAAGTTTATAGTACCTAGTTTCGATCAATACATTAAAGTGATTTCATACGTGGCAATCGTAGGACCGATAATTAAAGTAAATTCATCAGTAACCGATTTTTATTTACTAGCCTCATAAAGCTTAATCCATCCATAACCATCATACTGAAGCATGATGTAATTGCATTAGTTACATAATAATATTATTCGTATCAATAGGCCCCATATCCATATTTAACACGATGCAAGTCATCTTAACGAGAACCAGGCACAAATTTGCCCGGTAACAATGATTTGCTCGACACACAACAAACAATTTACTACTCTGAAGAATCTGGGGCAAACATTACTAAAACAAAGCCAGAGTAATCAAGGACTTTAGCTAGTAGTTGCTTTGGCACTGCCTGCCAAGATTTTACGTAAGCAATAAGCTCCAATTCAGCCGAAATACATAAAATAAGTCTAATACAAGTGGGTAAGAAGACAAACGCTGGATAACGAAGATAATAAAATTCCTGAGATTTGTTTCTAGATTGTAGTAAGTTTTATACGATATAAAAATATCCGTATCATAATAAATACAACTTGGTTCTCATATAACAAATATAAAGGTGTATGTACACAGCAGGGGTTTTACAATCCATTCCACAAGAAGGTAATTCACACCTTGGTACAAACTTACACCTTACTACACACTCGTACTATAGCGGCTTTTAAAGTAAATGTTATAAATACACAATTTTTTTTCTAAAGTACATAATTGTCATTGGTTTCCAGTAGAACTAGGGAAAGAGGCAGATTCATTCCCAAAGTAAACAAAACAAAGTTCCCTTAATGACAACAAGAATTTTAACTTGAGAGGGAAGTAAAGTTTGAGTCCGTAAATCACTGGGTCTTTTTCCAATAGAAAATGTTAATGAAAGTACACTTTAAGAATTTATAATAACAAGGACCCTACCAACGCCCAAAAAAGATGCAAATTCTTATGCAAATAAAAGGAGTTTCATAACCCTAGAACTCATACACATAAACTTGACAACAAAGTATGTATTTCTAGAATGTTTCAAAGCTTTCAAACAGCTAGTTGAGCCAGCAGTCTCGTTTATGAGCACATTTTTAGGAATTTTATCAGCGCAGTTCACAGTTTTTAGCTTTTATCTTTATCCTTTTACAGGTCGCTTTCCAGGCTAAAACAAAGCGCCTGAAATTTCGTTACAATCCTAAAAGCAATCTTTATAAGTAGTAACGTACACGGATACCTAGTCTTTTATTTTTGTAAACATTGCTCAGATGTTCAGTTAAAATCATCTTTTTCTGTTCTGTTATATCTTCTGTTAAAAATGTGACTGATCTGAGTAAGTAAGTTTACTTTGCTACATTTACAATACACGTATTTTCTTTTATAGAACTCTGATAAAAGTAGTCAGCGTTAACCACGTACTTCAGTAATATTTAAAGTCCTATCAAATCGACTCTCGTGTGTATAAACCGTTTGTGTCGAACAAACACGAACCCAATCATCGTCGGAAAATAAATAAAGCAGATCTGTCCAAACTTGGGATAACAATGCAATCATTATGGAATTTCGGATGTGTTTGCACAACCAATTTGTGACACGGCTAATGATTTGGGTTTGTTGAATTGAGTCCATCGAGCTAATTTAATATCCCCTTAACTCTCTGTTTTGAATTAATTACTTACCTATAAATTACACTTTTCTCCATAATTTATAATGAGATGCACAGAAAGTCACTTTACATTTTTTGGGATTTTTATTTTTATTATATTTTTTATTACATTGTTTACTAATATACCTAAATGAATACCTACGTTAAAATTTATTAATATTATTCAAGTATCTGCGTTCAAATTGTTTTTCTTATTTGTAAGAATAACATGAAACATTTTAAAACGATTCGAATTTATTTTTCCCTTATCTCTTGCTAATAAATTTTTCAACAACAATCGTCCCGGCCTCGTTCGTCAGATCTGCCCTTCGCTTCCGCAGAGTTCTGAATCATTCATAAGTTCCCTCATACTTCAACATTAAACCTCTGTTACATTGATACAAATATTTTGTAACCTTAAATTTCTCCTACAGATACATTAGGTACAAGCCGTAGACTCATTACCCGACTATGGCGGAGCTAAAATAAGAGTAATTATTGTGATAGATAATGTATGCATGTATGTTTTTCTGTTCCCTCCTAACTCCTAAACTAGGTACTAAACTACTGGTCTTCATTTCATAAGTGGGGTATCATTAGAAGCGTCTCATTAGTCCGCTGGCTATCGGCTACATAAAATGATATGACATTCCATATGACGGCCTCTAGAGGCCAAAAGGTTGTGAATAAAAATAAAGTTTTTCTGATTATTTAAAATAACTTGTTCCTAGCGTTCAATATTCGAATTCAAAACAGGTGACACTAATTATCCGACTACGCCAAAAGATGAGTACTGTTTTTCTTTTCTTTGACACGCCCTACAGCCAACGGCTTGAATATCAACATTATGAGAACATAGTGACATAGTCTATAATTTTTTTTAAATACTCTTTCAATTTTTTATTAATTTATTACTAGTTTTCGTCAAGTATTCTAATGAGTGAGAAAATATAGTATTCCTTTATCGCAAGAACTCTAAAAACTAAGCGAAATATTCTTTAACTTTTTAGTACATCCCTTATTTAGAGACGCAGATTAAGATACCTACTTTTATTTTTCAGACACTGGAATTAATGTGGAATATAAATAGTTATTTACCTCAGACTTTCATTCAGTCTTTTCGTTATAAGCATTTGGTCTGCTAAAGCGGATTATAATAATGAATTAGTAATGTGGATTCACTTTTAGACGAGACTAAAAGGGGATTTTTAGATTAAACAATGTTTAAACTTTTGTGGCATTAAATGGAGTATGGAGTAACAAAAAAATTACGAAGTTATACAGTCTTAAAAAGAATCCTAAGTTAAATAAAAAAGAATACTGAATTCATTACATTCCTTTTATTTCGATGACTCACTGGCAAATACCGTACATCGTGAATTTGTGGATTTAGAACCTTTATAAAACATGTAGAGGGATTCGTATATAAAGTACTTGTAATGTGCGGGACAACCAAGTTGTGACGAATCTATATGTCAATACAAGAAGGGTTCAACTTTGGACCCCTTTTTAAAAATAATGCAAGCACATACGAGCTTGAGATTTGGCATAGTCAAAGTTTATAGGGATGAAAAATTGCAGAAAGCTTATTTTGACATTTAAGATCCTTTAAAAATAGATAATAGTTTATAAATAAAACAACCACGACACTTCCACGTAGCATTTGATATACAAACATTATACACATACTAGTCAGAGCGAAGACCTCGTCGGCAGATTGTTCATGTTGACTTCAATATCTGCCTGCCAGCGACATGGAACGGGTCTATAGTTTATATTATGACGTCATGAATTACGGTTGAATTTCGAACACAAAGTGTATTTTGTATATTATTGTGAAAATTGTTCCCGAAAGGAATGAAAGTTCAATATTTTTCGCGAGAATCACGTACAATATAAATATCACGGATAAGGCAAGTAATAGAAAACAAACAACTACTCGTATAATGATAAAATATTTTTAAAGGGTTGAAAGATTTAAAAGCTTTAAATAGTCTTTGTCACTCTTACAATATAGATAAATCAAATGACAAATCACATGTTGAAATCCGCCAAGCAAGCAGTTTAGGCTGTAAAGTGTGCCAAACACATACTAGTAATACATACGTTAGAAAAAATGACCTACGTTCATACGTAGTCGGATAATAATAATTTCTTAGTAAGTAATAGGTATTTTTTCATCTCTTATGTGGACTTTCTACTACGAGACGCGAAGTCTACTCGTAGCTCTCAGACAACTCGTCTGCATATCTGATGATACATTTTGTTTCCTTTATTCCCAACTCGTGGCCCGCCCTCGCTTCGCTTCGGTAGACTTTAACCTATTTTTCGCGCCGAGCACAGTTAGCAAAGCGCGATAACTATTTTATCCATGAATAACTAGTTTAGTAGATATCTGTGGTGAAACATAGATTAATGCAGCGAAAAACATTGTCCTGTTATAGCTACCCTGGGATAGCAAGGCTTTGGTGAAATCGATACTAAAAGATATTGCACGTAAATTACTACGCGGAAGAACTATTTCTATTAAAGTAAATAAGGGTGGTTTTCCTACAAACATTCCAAAACTTATACCTACTCAAACAACTAGTAAAATATTTCATAAGCAACCTGAATGCATTCCACACGCCCTATGTTAAAACATTACATAAAATATAAATTACGGAATTTCGCAACTCTGCGTGGTTTCTTTTGAACAAAGTTCCCTCTGGAACTTACGTAGAATGTTTTAACCTACCTCATATTAAACCTCGTAGGTGCTTCATCAAATTAATATTTAAAGAGCAGCCTTATGTAAAAGTATTATCATTCATTATAGCAGAAATATTAGTCTTGTCCGCTTACATCCACTATCAATTTCATTATCTAAGGAAAACCTCTCAGTACAAGAGAAAAATGTATATTAGGTCAACATAATAAAAGGAATCCGCAAGTAGACGGATTTAATACAATATTATAAAAATGTAATATTGACATTGCGTGACTGGATATAATTTCGCGTCTCATGGGTATGCATCTATATTAGATTTGATCTACTTGCAAAATGATTGCGACTATTCGTGTGCCTATTATCATTCATGAAACCCAGGGTCTTATCTATTAATAACCCATCGATATCTAACCCTTGTCAAACATGTTCATTGTAATATTATTGAAGGAAGGTTGATAATATATTAGATTTAACTAGTATTTCAGAACACGATAATCGTTTGATTTTGGAATTGATAAAGTCATTTTGATTGTCATTCTTGTAATTTTTTTTATGTAATTAAAAACGTATTTGTTGATTTAAATCTGTTTATATTACGGCGATCTTCAATCAGTGCTTACTGAAAACTGAAAACAATGGTTAAATGTACGAGTATTTTTTACACTTCGTTTTTTTACCCACGAGTATGGGGATGGCAGATGCGTTTAGGGTAAGATGTTGTTACATAAGTTTCATTATATTTATCTATTTAAACATCTCCATGTAACCAATCAATAACTAATAGCAAAATCATAATTAATGAACAGTAGCAAAACACTAATATATAAGATAATGGTTCTCTTTGGTTGGTTTCTAATTTAAACTGTACTTATCTGCTAACAATATTGAAAAATAGGGCAAAACACAAATTATAAAGACTCGACGGAGAGGATAAATTGCATCTTAATTAAGCATAAAAACTGTTCGCTGGCTCGTTATCTGCGGTATGAATATAGGACCACCGAGAGCGCTTCCTGTAGGCTGCTTTTGCTGTGCCGACGATGCAGCGTCGCGGTGCATTCAATATGAGCCGAAGATAAGCTCTATTGTTAATAGAGTTCATTAGGTTCTGAAGATTCCATTCAAATTCGCGTTAAATACACCTAATTTTTGACGCCTTAATATGGATCGTTGTGTTGCCGGTGGAAAAATATATCTACAATTAAAACGTATTTTACATTACTATGTAATGTCTACTCGTGACATTTTAACCCAAAAGCCTTCTTGATCCGAAAGCAAGTTCTAAAAACATAGTAGCTATAATACCTACGTGGAATACTTTTAGACAATTTATGAGGACGTAAATTTTATTAGCCTTCTGTGAATTCAAGTGACTGGATTTATATTTTTTATAGTCTCTAACGTCTTGCGAAATTTAGGTTTTGCCGTACAGAAGATAAGAAGTACATATAGGAATTGTTGAAAACATAATTTAAATCTTCTAATCTTAAATAAATGAAGCATATAATCCCATTAGGTAACCTGACGTGTCATTATGGATGTGGAGTAAGCGTAAGTTAGCAACAACGTTACTGCCAACGGCAACGGAAGCCATATAGAAACAGACGGGCATTCGTTCGAAACCGGAACACACGCTTGTACGGTTTCCCTCAATTCACCCACATTTTAATAGAGCACCATCGCATGCGTTAGTCCATATAGGAATAAATACAGAAGCTCTTATATTTGTGTATATAGAACTGGACGTTTTAAAGCAAATCCTATTGAGCGTACAGCGTACGTGTCACCCTGGTGTTTTTTGCAAAGCACTAAACATTGCGTGGAATACTTACAACAACATCTACAACATAGCTCGGAATAACACTTAATATTTGCGCTTGCTATGCCGTTGCAACTTTGATAAGGACTGCTATAACCGATCTCAAATTCAATTCATTGAAGGAAACGTTCGACTGGCGTGTTGCCAAAATCCAGAATGTCAGTTAGATGTGATAATTTATAACCAAAACCGTTAAATCTTGTAGTTAGAAAAAGGATATCTATAATTACAACTTTTGGGTACAGAATTGATTGTACCCGCATATTCGTTTACTCGACACAATGGGTCACGCGAGGTTTATAAGAGTCATCCGTGCGGTGTACTTAGTCCTACAATGGGGTGTTACACAACATCCATAATGTTATTATGGCCCAGACACAGAAAAAAACGAGAGATTATGACTCGAAGCGCAAAGCCATTTGCTGTGACAAATAAGTTGGCGGATTACACCCGAATTACTCTCCCTATGAACATTCTGTTCAGTTACTGCACCAGCTCGTTTACGCATTTATTTAATGGCTCACAGTGATAGTTTCCCGGAATTTAATCTCTGTATTTACATTGATTTATGGACGTTCGGTTTAGCAATCAAAAACCTGTTCAATATTGTATATACTCGTACTATACATATTGTACACAATCTGCTCGCTTATTGAAATGTTGAATGAAAAAACGTTGCTAACATAAATAAGAAAAAACAAAATTTGAATTAAATCCAGACATATTTACAAACCATAAATTGCAATTTAAAAGAAAATACGCACGCACGCTTCGCTATTCGACGCTTACTTTTGTCCAAGAGGGTTTACATAATTTCAAAAGAAAATTCGGTTTTTATGCAAACCACAAATCCTGTATTCAAATGCATACAAAAAAGACTTTATTTTCGCTACATAAAACAAGAGCGCAAACTTAAAAATCATACCTATGATATTAGGTATGTAAAGAAACAAGTAAATCACAGTCAACAGGGTTAAGATTTGTTTATTGTATTGAGATTTGAGTATTAAAAAAACTTTAACGTATATAATTATAAAGGCTTAATAAAGAATAAAATACGCGTTTACCCAGATTATCATTTCATTTTCTTCTTAAAAACGTAAAATACTCGTATATCTAATAGATACATACATCTGGATTCGTACATACGCGTTTAATTAGTGTAACAGCCCATTTGTTTCAGTTACATGAATATAATTAAATGATGTGTGATGTAGAAGGTTGTTATGGGTAACGTACCCATCAAAATAAGGCCCGCTGTATATTTTAATGTCTGAAATAATTCAGTTGAGTTTAATATGAAAATATACAATGTTTTTACTATAACCGGTAATAGATACTTAAGTTATAAATTGCCGTATTTGTGATACTAAGATCAACAATCCATTGCAAATTTAAAAAATTTAAATTTTGTTACTAAGTATACAATAGTTGTTGATTTTACAAGAAAAATGGCATGTGCCGGACAAATAAAGATTTTTTTACTGTGTATAAAATTTAATCGCTCATTATAATAGACAAAACAATAAGTTTTATAACACTATGTTTTATGCCGATGGCACCTATGGTGGTGGTCATCACTACAAAATTACATTTATGCGTTATTAGATAACGTTAACCACAAAAATCGTAATATGGCCGTATCATGTCCACAATTTAATATGCGGTGGGCGTTTGGTTTACCGCACGTTTGCTAAGTAGTACCAAGAATAATAAATTAAAATTACTTATTACTAGTACTATTTAATACTTTCGATAATAAAAGAATATTACTTTTATTAGCAACTCGATATAAGTATATCTATGTGTGCCAATCTGCAATTTAAGCCTAATACTAAAGTAATGGACCAATTTCTCTCGAGTTTCAAATGTGAATTATTTTATGGAAAAGTAAAAGGCCATTGTCCCAAACCTATCGCCTATTACTTTGCGGGTCCTAAATTCTTTACGTCGTCTTAAAATGTTTATGATCGGCTATTTTATTTAGTAGTATCATTTACAAAAGCAACTCCCTCAAATGTTTTTCGTTTGAACAAAACATTTTCGCACACGTTTTAGATGAAATATTAACGTGCTTATGAATTTTGTAACAAAGTTGTAAAAGAAGTACGTTTTCACATGGTTACATTTTACATGGCCAAGACGTGCAAATTAAAAAAATAATGTGTTAGAAAGAAATATAGGTTACGTAAATTTTAGTCGTCAAACTAAGGTCCCGTTGATAGTCAGTTAATATTGACATTGACATCTTCCGGCCTGATTTATCGAACGAATCTATGTAAGTAGGTACCTCTGTTAGAAATGACAAGTAATGGTCTAATTTCGACCTAAGAGAAGGTCATCTAGTTCTATTCTAGTAGAAGCAATAATTGTTCTAGTACTTAGCGTAAAAATCGTTCAAACCGCCTCCACTCTTGCAAGCGGCGCACTCTATCAATATAATCAATTGTCGTCAGCACAGATTAGTTCGTAACTTCTCAGCACCCTCTCATCATTCAACTGACGACATACGCAGTTTTGAAATGGGTTAGACGGGAGTCTTGAACAATAGATTCAGGAGCACGTTAAGTACTTATATTATTGATGGTTGGTGTAAAACTATATTTCCCGACTGTTCCACATCAAGGGTTTTTTCGAGTATATGTATGTCCATTTCATTAGCTTTCTTTTGTTTATATACAGCTTAAAAGATTTGATGAAGTTCAACATAAGAGGTGTCACTGAATTCGTCTTACATGGGTACGTACGTATTGTTCTTTCTTAACGAATAATACTTTAACATATTTAGATACAAAGAAACATTGTTCTGTGAAAATACAAGGTAAAACACATTTAAAAAGTAGCGACTTGGGTAACTTTCTTGTCACAATGAAGCCGTATAGTTTAGTTTAGTGTCCGAAGTCGCTTTAATATTGATCGCGAGACCTTTCTTAACCCTGAAATGTCCATCTTGTTTAAGGTTAAAGTTTGGAACAGGTTGAGGTATAGGTAGTGCTTGGCCGAAATCTATAGCTTTGCAAATATCATCAATTTATTCCAGTCAAACAGTAATCTATACTATAATAAAACAGTAAAATAA
>LGAG01000088.1:107728-120137 GCA_001278395.1 Lerema accius
AAGTGCTCACTCTCACAATAGAGACGCATTCAATGAAGCCTCAGTCGTTAAAAGCCCAAAGGCTGAAGAGCGTACCAAACACATGGACATAAATAATACATACACTCGAAAATATAGCCCGCCTAAGGCAGTCAGGTAAAAATACATCCATTTTCATTAACACTGTAGCTACCTATTTATAATTATGTTTTAAAAAGAGAAACAAACCAAAGTGGAACAATTATTGTTTCATCAGATAGTCATTCTACAACAAATAACTTCTAAATTACCTACTTAGCTTTCTTGGTTCCGCGTTTTATTCTTAATCGATTTTAGGAAATTGTTACATTTAATTGTATATGAAACATAAAATGGTTATTTAAATCCATTCCATTGTGCACTTCAA
This sequence comes from Lerema accius, assembly GCA_001278395.1. Taxonomy (NCBI): domain Eukaryota; kingdom Metazoa; phylum Arthropoda; class Insecta; order Lepidoptera; family Hesperiidae; genus Lerema; species Lerema accius. Next base: position 108,114 of record LGAG01000088.1, read on the forward strand.
TTTCCCGATTTACCTATTTTACGTCAAAATTATTGAAAATTTTGGTCCTGCAATGTTCTCCATTATAAAGTAATAATTTAGTATTTGGTAATAGTGAGCACGTCATGATAGTAAGCATGTCATGATAGTTTATCGTTTTAATAACCGTAGGCTGTTGTGCCTCACTTATCGCTCTTTACTCCACGCGCAATACAATATGTAATTAAAATTTAACTAAAGGATTCGTCTGCGGTTGCATTGTTCAGGCCATCGTTTAGCTGGTTTACTAATAGTTGCAAATTTGGGTATAAATAAATAAATAATATGCATTATCACTTTGAATTTGTGATCTTCAAAGTAAAATCCATAAGACCTGTTACATAGCAAAGAAATTCGCGACTGTAGTTTATATAACGTACTTATTTAAAAGGTAAAACGAGTAATTAAAGGCATCTACGGAACCGTTAATTGCACGTGGGCTGACACGCACTTTACACTTTTTTATAAAAGAGAAAGTCACTCATAGGAAGCAGGTGTAGGCTGTCGTTGGTACTTAGTTGAATTGTACTCGTATCTTAAAGAAAATCGCATTATGAACTAACTGCGAAAAAACCCATTGAGAGATAGTTACAATGCTCTGTTTAAACTTCCCTCTTCTGAGATTTGTCACCCAGCAAATTGTCTTTTTAACCGCAATAAGGTAAGTTTTAAAGTCTTACTTGAGTGGAACATTGTTCACCAGTTGCAAGCGATTAATTTGAATTGCAAAGTTTGCTAACAGGCTAATCGCAAACCCGCTCTCGGGCACGACGACCACAGGCATTCTCTGGGCTTCGCTTTAATACCATCGCGACCTTACGACAACCTGCATAACTGTTCACAAGTTACATATTTTGAGCATAGAAACATGTCAGACGGCACATATTATATGGCCTTTGTCTGGCATGTTATTATGTAAACGTAATCCTACGTTCAGTGCCACTTCACAACACCACCACCAATTTCTGTTTCACATTTGAACTTGACATTGATTATATTAATAACATTATAAAATTAGCTTTAGTTACTAACTAGGATTTATTCGAGCTATGGTTTAAGATATATGTATATACTTTATTCAAGACATAAAAAGTATAATGAAACTTTTGGACAGCTTAACTGCTGACAGATCAACTGAATAATAAAAGAAGTCTTTTACATCGCTAAATAAAAATCTATTGCACTTACTAGATACTAGTGATGTAACGAATATTCGCATTCGCATTCGCATTCGCGAATATTCGCATGTTTTTAGATATTCGTATTCGCATTCGCATTCGCAGAATTTCTTGCGAATGTTTTGCGAATATTGATTATCAGAAAAAAAAACAATTTGGCTATGTTAATAGGTTAATAAATACAAAATCCGTTTATTTTTTATGTTTTTAATTTCAAGAAATAGTAACTTAACCTCTTAATCGATTCATTCCGGTCTGATCCCCAAAACTGATCTACTGCCAATTATTATTTATTTTAAATTCCGGTCTGATCGACTAAAACTTTACCATTCCAGTTCAAATTTTCAGCCTTTATTTTATCATCTTAGTCGGTTGAACAGAAAGGTGACGTAATCCTAAAAACAAGTATTTTACAGTACGGCCATTTAAAGTTTTTTACTTTTTAAATTTTGATATACTTATTTCTGAAAGTTCAGTAGTATATGTGTTATATAATTTTTTAGGTATTTGCGTAAATTTTAAGATAGGGTATGTAGTTTTATTAATAATTTAAAGGAAAGGGCAGTTCTAGCAAGAAATGTAATTTTTCTTCATAATTAAATAAATTTTCTGGTCATATTTCAAAGTTTTTGTGTATAAATTACAACCAAAATTAATAAAAAAATGACACTTTTCGAAAAATTACATTTTTCTCTATAAAAATGTTGTTCTCTTCACGCAGTATTCTGAGAGATGACACTATTCTTTAAAATTGAACATGTGCTCGTTTTCATCGACGTGTTGCAAGTGGCAAAGTGACGTTTTTTTTTATAAGACATAGGGTTTGACTATAAAATGCCAAAACGACACTTGCGACATTTAGTATGCTTGCAGTGCAATTTCAAGAAATGTCTTTTATCCGTATGATAAAACGTTACCAAAAGACTCGTTTTCAATAATAATCTCGTTTTTGAAAAATTTTGGTTTATGTCACCTTTCTGTTTAAACGACGATCTATTAAATCCTATGAAACAAATATTTTAATCCTAATTTTTTGCTAAATTTAAAGGAAATACTGAATATTCGCATTCGCATTCGCATTCGCGAATGTCGGTGGCAGATACTCGCATTCGCATTCGCATTCGCGAATGTTAAAAAAATGGCATTCGTTACATCACTACTAGATACTATTAGTAACTGATACTGTTTGCAGTTAGAAGTACCTACATCATCAACTTATCGTGCTTATTAGGAGCGACGTTAGCTGAAAGCTATTCATTTGAATTGCAAACAAAGCGAGCGGCAGCGCTTAAACGAAAATAAACCGCGAGCTCGTGGTGCGCTTCACTTAAGACGATCTGCATTTGTAAAGTAAAAGAAAAATTTACCAAGAGCTTAACGCGAGACAGTCCACAGACGACTATCTATATTCTATCCTTACTAAATGTATCGTATCTAAGCCTTATCAGCTTTATAACCGAAGAGTTACTATCACAATGTAACTTTTCTGTACTAAGTTGGGAACACGTAGTGGTTGATTTTTTATTACTATATTAACAGCTATAACATTACTATTTTTTCTTACGTACGTTGTTTTAAAGATCATTTATCGAAGCACGGCACATAATTTGTTTGTGTTAAAAATAGTTTTTATTGCCTGTTTTTGTTTAATTTCACCGAATAATACAAATACTGATATGCCATGCATATTTTTTAATCGTTGAAAGGGATCAACCATGCAGAAGCAAATGCTATAATATTTTATGCGGCGCTCATAGCAATTTATAGTGGATACCAGGAAGCGTTTGATACCCATAATGAGACTAATTTATAATTCCACTGTGGAAGTTTTCGCATACAGATCACGGCTCATCTATTTTTATTGGGGAGGGTAAGGGACAACACCGTAAATAAAATGTGATGACGGATTTAATGGACTGGGTGAAGCGGGACATGACAAATAACATAAAAAGTAATAATTTTAAAGTGCAAATAAATTTAAAGTTTCGAAAAATTTTGCTGGTTATTTTTTGTACATCGTGTATAGGAACAAAAGGCGGTTTTAATGCTAAGTGCATTCTCTACAAGTCAACCTTTGGGAAGTTGGAAAATAATGAAGGGTATAAAAATAATAATTAATGGTACTGTAAGATTTGGTGAAACACAACACATTCATAAAAGTATACCTACGTAGTTAAATTATATATAATTACCGATATATATCTATCCATACTTTTATATGGAGTTAAGTGATGGTGAATGGTTAAAATGAAAATTTGATTACTCCAATATATTAGGTAATTAATCATTTTTATTTATATAGGCGAATCTACCAGCTAAATTTTACTTTTAAAATTTTAATTCTTTTCAATCCCGATTCTGTGTCGAGTGATTCACACTAGAAAAGTAAAATGTGGTTTAAAACTTTTCATTCAGCCGTTTTTATTCCATTTGATATATAAAAGAGTCATCAAACTAGTCGAAGCCTTGAATGCCCGCGTAATATGCATGCATAAAAAGAGTCCACGTTGGACTATTTTCGTTTCATATCACGTATTTTAAAATTCACTTAGTAAAATGCAGGGGCAGGCAAACTCAAATACTTTGCTTCGTTCACCTCTATTGACATAAGTCTGTGCTAGCTTTTTAACATATTTACCAACGGATTTCTATGAATATTACAGACTTAGTCCTGCAAAATGTTAAACAAAGATTTGACTAGAAACTTGATAGGAGTGTATCGCGATACTGGTACAAAGATATCATATTTATCAAACTTTTCTAGAGATTTACGTACCCCTTACACCGAAACCTATCCCTTTTATGAGTAACGAGTACATTAGTTACATTATTAAAATCCAACTTTAGTTTTCAAGTAGATACAGTCAAAAGTAAAAACGTCATTACAAGACGAAAATCGATGATTTAGTAACAATTACTATACTCATGCCTCATACATATACTTCAACTTGCGCAGCCATATAAAAGACTGAAGCACGGTAACGCGATAAGGCCAACGCCAGGCGCCTTAGACAATGGGGACATGCGCCTAACTTGTCACGTACATCGTGACAAGACTCAACCCTCACTGCACTGTCACTACAGGTACGTGTTTATCCGCTGATTCTATACACACTATGTTAGAAAGTGCCACGTCATATGTTATTGAGCTTTGAGCACTCCAATAACAGGAAGCGCAACACTCGTAGCGATATCTTTCAAAGAATCTCCTGCTTCAAATGGCAGAGCCAGGTTTAGGGAACTTTGACTTGCTCGCTCGCGAATAACATGAATGGTAAACATGTTTGGATAACTTTCAAAAGTTAAACGTGAGGAAAGTCTTCTCAATTAAGAACTGCTCACCGTTTAAACATACCTAAGAGTTGTTCGAGTCGAAAATGATAAAATTAAAAATCTGCTAAGTACGAGTCGCTGTTAAACTGTTAAGGACAGAATAGGTAAAATAAACCGAATTAAAAAAATCCACTTTATTAAACTTAATATATCACAGACGGATCCTAAAATCAATATTTTTAAAGGACCTATTCAATTATATCCCAAATTACCCAAAAAATTTTGATTTTTTCAGAAATCCAACTAAGAAAACGTGTAGGTACCACAGACATTATAAGGTGTAGTGTATATCACGTGAAGCATCAATATTAAGCGAGTTGTACACCGCAATATATTGTGCGATCCTTGAGTTCAAGTCAACCTACTCGTACCCCGCTCGTAGCTCGCACTGTTGAACAAAGGCGGGACAATAACTTTAAGACCCTTTATTTGAAAGTCGTTGGGAACTATACCACCGACCTTAATCCCGATGCCTAATCCAGTAATGCGTGGGATTTTTACTGGCTCATAAAAATGCAGGAAAAATATTGCTTATAGATAAAAAAGTTTACATATTATAAAGATAAAGAAAATAGAATTATTACACAGGACGGTTTTGTAAAAAAAAAATACTTTTTATTGAATTTAAGAAACAGACAAAATTGGCAAGGTACAGAGTGGGATAAATTAGAAATAAGATAATTCCTAAAAGCAAAACGCTAAATACTAACACTTAAATACAAGCAAGAGCTAATTCCATCGTCATCAATATTTTAGGATTTATATCTTAAACTAGAAGTCTACCTAGAAAACTTAAACTAGAAGTTCCCCGTTTCTGGAATTTGTTGCTCCTCTCCTTTTCATCTTAGCGTGATGTTATATAGCCTATAGCCTTCTTCGATTAAGGGGCTATATTATTACACTAAAATAAATATTCAAATCGGTCTAGTAGTTTCTGAGATTAGCGCGTTCAAACAAACAAACTCTTCAGCTTTATATTAATTATAGTATAGATTAATGTGGAGAATAGCATAAAGGTTTATTCATGTCGGTTGCACCCGAAATCTACGAGCGCAATACATAATGAAATGTGCATAAGCAAAAGGGTCTTTCAATAATTATCTCTGCATTAGGCAGATGACAAGAACAGTACTCTCGCGTGTTCCTCGTGAACATTATCAGGGAAACGTCTATTGTGTTCCGCTTTACATAAATACACGTATTAAATCCAGTATTCATAACCCACATTCGTATCACAATGGTGCCGCAGAATAGCTCTTCAATCATCAAACAAAAAGCACAGTTGTGCTTACAATTAAAACAAGGAATATAGATTTATTTTTCGAAAAAAAAAAAACAACTTTTTACACTCTTGGTCTGTCTTTCTATCCTTGTAACAGTGCCTAAAACTTTAAGCTAAGGATAGGTGACAACATTATAAAATTATCTTTGTTTCTTTTTTTCCAATCTTCTATCAATTTTTTAAAGGCAGCAAGTTAGAAGACTCAGTTTGTACCAACTACATGTCGACTCATTATTAATCACCACTCATGCAAATCTGAAACACGAGTATCGCCGACGCGTTGCTTCTCAAGAAGATGTAAAGTAGTTTGAAATTAGCGCACCGCACGAAAAATTTCACACGCTATAATATTTTAAAGTAAATTTTTAATACGAAGGTAGACTATGTAGTTACTAAACAATGTTTAAACAGCAGTTATTCTGTTCTGATGTATTTATTGTTACGTTAAAGTTAAATATTAGGTTAAGAACGTGCTCGTGCACAATACTGAATAGACTCGCATCGTAAGCTCTGCAGTATTAAAATTTCTATGATTTTATGTCAAGTGACTATCGGATTTGAAGCCAAAGAGCTTTTGAGAATAGTTTAAATATCGTTATATTTTAAGATTTATTTTTGAAAACTGTACCTAATTGCCGATAAAGTTACTAATGAAAAAAACAATACATCGAATTTAACAAACAAGTTACAGTAAATGACCTGATATTGCCTTCTGTGGATTTATAGGATGAACATATTACGCTTCCTTAAGAGATATAATAAATATTACTTTGCGTTATAAAACTTATAACAATAATAGACTGCATACTTTCACGTCATCAAATTATTCAAACCCTGTATCTTAACCATTAATTTGTATTGGGATCCAGGGACTCCGCGCGAAATTGTGTTAAGTCATAATATTTTTCAATACGCGGATAACAGCGCTGTGTGCTTGAGTACCTTTCTACAATGTCATGTTCTATAAGAGGGCGAGAGCTTGTGTTCGGCTGCATAACGCAAAGGTAAGTGACAAGGAAATAAAAAGGTGAATGAAATTGACACTTGCAGAGTCCCGTAGACTCCACCTTAAACTCAACGTAAGTTTTATTCACCTTACAAATTGAGGGTTAAATATCTGTGATATAGAACAGCTGCAGCGACCGCTACAGATTGACTCAATCTCTTACAAGAGTCTGATTCATCACTCATTCAATAACTGGGCCTTAATGAACTAAAATCATAAGCTGTCCGCATGTGTATCTCGATCCGTTCAAAATGATACTTAGCTATATTGAGTACTATACTGTTGTAAAAGGAATCCTAATTATAACATCTATATTATGATTTTAAAGCTCCCAGCGATTTCATTACAGAGAATGTTGTCTTAGCCGTCTGTCTTTTATTTTGCACAGCTTTATATTCCCAGTATTTTGTTATTTCGCCATAATTTGTGCACATCTATATTATATTTAATGGATGTAGGGTTCGATCTTACAATTTAAGAGTCCTTACGATCAATTTTTCAGAATAATTCAGTTGATGAGTTAAGTTTCACACACACTTCAAATGGAAGGCTACGTACAAGGACAGTTAAAGTTGACATTTACATCTTTAACAGTTTAATTTTGACATATAGAGTTATGATCGTATTTCGACTACAGATTGCTACATATTATTTAGCAAATTAACGCGTAAAAATAGAAAAATAATAACCGTACCGCTTACCCATACATAAAAATCAGCTGCTGTTTGTAAGTCTCGCTAAAACTCGAGAACGGCTGGTCCGACTTGGCAAATTTTTTTTTGTTTTAAATTATTAGTTAGTAAACACGAAAAAATGTTCAGCTATTTTTATTAATTTTGAGGAAGTACGAAGTTTGCCTCACTAATAAGAAAGAAATTTCCCAATACCTTTACTGCTAGCTGTCATCATATCACAACCTTAATATATAGAGCACTGACGTCGCTAAATCCGATTTATAGATAGGATCTTGGATTATTTCCTTTGAAAGAGGTAAAAAATTACTTGTGGATTTCTTTTGAAAGCAGCGACGAGAAAAAATGTTTCTTTCCACTTCCGATGTTCCTGGAGGTGACAAATAACAATTGACTGGAATTCAATATAGGCATCTGGATGCGGGCTTCGCGTCGTGTCGTGATGTGACGCATCCTACCCACTCCCACTTACGTATTCCAAACTTGTTCGGATCATTGTCTTGTATTATTATCATCCCAACCGAATTTCTCCTAACGTGTTTTAAGTAACGATAACACTCGTAGAATTTTATTATATTCTAATGTCGACTTCGTTATGTTCTGTTTATATATCTGCGGTAGGTACCCATATTTGTTAAATTATGTCATAGTGAATTTATAAAGTGTTGTTATAATTATTATCATCTGAATGTATTTGAATCACTATCAGTCAGGTAGGCTCACTCATAATTGATCTTTTAGTCTTTTACGTCATGCACTTTACACCTTCAATTTTTATGTCCCTTTAGTAAATGTTGATAATATTATCATCATTAGTTTGCTAAGCCCTTGGAGCTAGGAGTTCTATCGTTTAGGATGAATTCAGTGTCAAATACACGTACGCAACGTTAATAAGAATAACTTTAGAAATGTACAGTATCACTGTGTAATTATGTTTATCCACCTGTTTCTACCCACTTTCCACAATGTTAGTGTAATTGACCCGAGTTAATCACTCAAACGTATGTTATTAAAGGAGTACGGATCATTAAACTCCGCATTTAAATATAGATACATGCTGTTAATTTACCTGCATCATTTTAATATCAATGTGTATTATTATCATAACTTAATGCTTAATCTTACTACAGTAGTGCAAAAGTAGGTGTCTCTTTAAATGAAATGTTGCAAGTCATCTTCGATTTCGTCAAATGAGACTCAAATCAAAAGTAGGTAAGTACATAGATTCCCTTATTATGCTTTGTTTCAACGAAGTAAGTAGTAATCAATTTCCTCAACTGTCAACCCACCAGACTGAAAAGATTAGTTGATTGTGATTGCGAGCGCTTTTAAAACAATAAACTATCTATCTCAATTTAAAGTATACATTTTACAAATATTATCATCTATCTTTGTTGTAAAATCCATTATTCTCCAAATACTCGTATTTGCTTCAACAATTTACACGTTTATCACCGTGTTCCCAATTTATGCACTAATTTGAAATATTGGACCAAGCAATAAATTAATGAAATTTTAACACTCATTACATTCCCTTTCATTTAGCCTCTACACTGGTGAATAGCTTGACCGCTAAATTCAATTACGTTTCTACGTATTAATCGGGATTTCGGGTACTGGTGAATTTAAACAGAAATCTCTTGTCCCGAACTTGACTACAAACTCCAGTTCCGTTTACTCTTGCTCGAATTAATTGTAAACTAGGACCTCATTATCTACAACGAGAAGAAAATCAAATACAGAAACTAAGTTATACCACGATTAAACAGTCTAATTTAATAAGGTTTTCATTAATGTTTGGAGTATTTACTTAAATGGATTCGTGTAAATTGAAATCTTAAATGAAATGAGATAAGTTTTACTTATACAATTACTAGGAGTTGAGAACGTAATAACAAAGTAGTGGTAGCAAAATTAAATTTATTATTTAAAACTAATAATCTCTACATCTGGTAGAGCCTCCAAAAATGTGTTAGGTAATTGAATAAATAATAGATATTGTAAAAGGTCTCAAAATTATTTACATGAGTAATCATTATTATTTAGATCTCTAATAAGCTGCTAGTACAGACAGCATTTTTCTTGTGTGAATCAGTCAGTTATTGATTGTGTTGTCTGTATAACCAAGAAAAACTGAAGCTATAGAAAACGAAAAGTAATTGTATAGGTAACAGTCAATCAGTCTTACATTGGTATTTAGTAGTTATGTATTGTGACGTCTTCACTTTCCGGCTTTCCCAGAACGCAAAGAATTCTGTTCCATCACTTTTCTATCTCCGTCCCCCATAAACATAAACAGTAATTTTTGTGGAAAATAAATATGCAAGCACATGTTTTTAAACATACCTACTACTACTATCGATAAACACTACTACTAACGATGAACATTGTCGCATTTTTATTAATTTAATGTCTTTATTATTTCCAATGTATATTTCTTTTGTACACTAAAATTATTAAAATACAATTCCACGTATACCAAATAATTTTAAAGTTAAAACATGTTGCCCCAGTTCTGCATAAGGTAACATGATATCCACCATAAGTCGCAACCTTCACGGAGGATGCTTAAATGAATTTAAACTGTTCGTTGACTGCCGAAGGGACCCGTTGTCCATAATAATTACTAGCTACTAAGAGGAAGTCGGTAACTTAAGACGAGTTATAATCATCCGAGACTGTTACTGGTCATTTCTGGTAGCTTTATTGATATCTTGAACTATTAGGATATTTAATTCTGCTAATCATTTATGAAATATTATACATATAAGTGCACTTGTTATCAGATGATTGGCGATAATGTCTTGAACCTGTGCCATTTAAATTCTTTTCGCAATGATAGATTATCCTAAGTTAAAAAATCAGTAGGTAAGTTAGCTCTCTAGTTAGTACTCTGTCGTTTTATTATAGGAAAGTAAATAATTCTTATAATCCAAAATACCTTATTTGCCTACTTACATTTTTTTTTGGTGTTCTGACAAAATTTGCATTCCCAAATAGTTTATTTAAGAATTTAATTTAGTCATTAATATTTAGAAACTTACGTCGCCACTCGCTTCCTGTGTCTAGACGTGATTTGATTTTGATGTAGCTCCCGTTTAGCATTGACTACTAAAGAGCAACGGTGAGTTTTGTATTACGTAATACTTCTAAAATCTTATTTGTTAATACGTGAAGTCCGGAAGTTAATAGTAGTTGTAGTAGTAGAAGAATTTTAAATAATTTATTCGACAAATCATTAATTATTAAAATTAAAATATTTATGAACTGCTTAAAGAATCCCTCGCTGCCATACTAAATTTTGGCTATAGTAAACAACAGAATAAAAATTTTGTATGTTTTATGAAAACGCTCAAGACCTTCATAAAATTTAATTATGGAGTACAAAAGTCATTACCGACCGCTTTTAATCAAACTTGAAATAGAAGATTAGTTACGAAAAATACGATCTAAATTCAGTTGATCAAACAGGTACTATTGTTTATATAAGAACGTAATAAAATATAACTGTTGAATCGCAAGGTAATTGAAGTCAAGCGGATGTAACCAGTTGAGACGTCTGCTCAATTAAGTAACCAAGAGCACATCAGAGCATTACTCAATCAATGTTTTCTTGTAATATATTGTCCGTTGGGCTTCAATCAATCGGTAGATACTGGAGAAACGTGGTCAAGTATACTTATTGCGTAGTTGTAAGGAGATTACGCTGGTGGTGCAAAACTCGAATCCACATAAAAGATCAGACTCAAACTCATACTCATATAGGTAGGTATCAATGATACACGTATGCACTTTTTTTTTATTTACTACCGTTTCGTAAAAGTGCTTTGATATGGAGGAAAAGAAACAGGAAAATAAACTTCCTTCGTTCGTTCTTATTCAGTATTTCTTCTTATGCAGTGTTCTGCTTTACTTTGTTGTTTGTATAGGTAATAAGCCAAAGTTTTACAGTAACTAACTTGTTTGGAGATGCATTGCAAGTCAAGCTAGCTCGAAAAGCACGTAGAGTCTTAACTCATAGCGTAAGCAGTGTAAAATAAGTATTCCGTCGGATTGGGGTAATTTGCGGAACAAATCTTTTGGATTCAGATTCATTCAAGATTCATGTAACGAAAATTGAATATTGTCGGAAAGAATCGACGTAGAATTTAATAAAACTTTTTGTAAACCGTCATTGAAATAAAGAATGAAGCGTACAAGAGTAGAATATAGAATTTAAGTATATGAACGTATTGTTTTATGTATGAAGCTGGACAAATATACAGACAGTAAATTAGTTGCGCACATTAAGTAACATCGTGGCTGATTTACCGATTAACTTGGCATGGACTCTAACAATGACTACGATAATATTTTGGACCACTGAATAAGAAATAAACGATTAGCCAAACATAGAACATCATGAATATATGAATGGTGCGGAACATTAATCACTAATCAATTAATATTACCTAGTAGTTAGGTACGATGGTAAAATACTAATAGTTACAAATTATTTTAATAACCTGTAACTGA
>LGAG01000088.1:120798-164922 GCA_001278395.1 Lerema accius
AGAAATAAACGATTAGCCAAACATAGAACATCATGAATAAATGAATGGTGCGGAACATTAATCACTAATCAATTAATATTAGTAGTTAGGTACGATGGTAAAAAACAAACAATCATACCTAATAGGGTTTAAAATTTAAATCTACTTTTGTGGTACTTATTTAATACTTATTTAGTTACCTAGTGTCGGCTAGTGTCTGTTCTAGCAGAAACACTTTTGGCCCATTGATAAAACAAACAAATAATCCTACTAATATTATAAATGTGAAAGTTTGTAAAGATGTTTGGATATTTGGATATTTGGATGTTTGGATGTTTGTCCCTCCTTCACGGTCTAACCGTTGAACGGATTAAGCTGAAACTTGGTACACAGATAGGTTGCATCCAGAAATAGGACATAGGATACATTTTATCCCGATTATAGGTTCCCTTGGGACGAAATCAATATTTTGTTTATCGACTTTTCCGCGGGCGGAGCCGCGGGCATCGTCTAGTAAATCTATAAGTAAAATTGAATATCATTAGGTAATTGGATAGAAGCCGCAACTTTAAAGGGACTTATAAAACGGGAGATAAATAATTCCTTTCGGCAAAGGAAAGTTATCATCTCATAATAATTGTTCTATTTGTTTCAAGTTATTCAAAAGGTAGGTGAATACCTTCCGCCTTTCTTTTACATTAAGACATTTTATTGCTGAAGAGGAAACGCGTTTTGCTCGTACTAAAAGGTGCCTTCCCTTTGAACATAAATAAAGGTTGTTGTCGGAGTAATCAAGGCTCATGGAATACAAAGATTTGAACGAACAATAAAATATCTCATTGTTACGAATCCAACGCTAAGTTGAAAATAAGAAGAGAATGATAATGATAATAAGTAAAATTAAAATAATGATAAGAATTAGAAAGAAAGAACAATTAAGCTTATAGTAATGCCCAAATTAAGAATTCACAGTGTTAAGTTATGCTTTACACGAAGATTTCAATTGTGTTAGTTTGGACAGTTTAGACCAACCTAATTGAATTGGGTTATTCTCAATTACGTAAAAGTAAAAGAATTTAAAATAGCAAAAAACTGGTGTTTTAAGAAATCTTTGTAAAATTTTTATACGATTTTAACCTGTAAGTAATTATGATGTAAAATATATGATACTACTTAACAAAATTTATTTAAAAAGCGTTGGTTATAAGAGCATCATATTTCGCATCCAATTGGCTTCAAATAAGATTCATTTCAATATGATTAGTTGGCCAAGTATAGCGCCAACGCCAAGAAGATTACAGTTTACAACAATCAGTACAGAAACTGGATAAGAATTAAGGTGATTTTGAACGACTAGATACCAATCATAATATGATTACTAGAGTTACTAAAACTGGTTTTAAATAAGCCAATCAAACACCTCTCACAATATTTTATAGAGCAACTAAGGTAAATCAAGATGACTGGAAGCAAAAACATGAATGCGAAACAATTTTAAATCGTATTCCGCTTAAACTTGAACCATAAAATAAAATAGCAGAACAAATAGTAACTAAGTACTTGCACTGTTGTAGGAGAACTCTCTAACTTAATACTTTGCTTTATTCAAAAACTTAGACACCGAATAACGGCCTCCTAAAGCACTTGGAATTGTTTAAAAGCTTTGAATTTAATTCCAACTTAAAATAAATGTTTTGTTTGGAAATCTTAAGAAACAATTTTAGGTGTAAAACAAAATAACAACATTATATAAGACGACAAAGTGACGCGAAAGTTCAAAGTTACCTGGGATAAGTCTGGATCTTCTTCAAGTTTTTCCAGGATAGTAGCCTTGCCATTGGCAGCCACGTAGCCTGCCCAGCTCACAAACAACAACACGTAAAGTGCACCCATTATTCCGGGTTACGCAAACCATCCAAAACCACAAAAGTACACTAACATACACTCGCGGAACACATCTGCGACGAGATTGTTTCGAAGCGAAGTGAAGTACGCGCGGAGAACGAGGGCGCGCGGTAGTAAATGCCGGGCGCGGGAGGCACTGACGCGTTGACGCAGAGGTATACCCTTCCCGCTCACGCACGCGTCCGTTGGTCAGATGAAATGGTCATCAAACCATAGGAGACCGTTCAAAAAGTAACGATGTTACCTCACAGGTAACCGAAAGCGTCTTCGCTAACTTTAAACTGGCTCGTCAGCTTCCTCCACGTGACTAATACGGCCAGATGTCTAACCGCAATGTCGTTTTGCGGTTTTTGTTATTGTTGTTATTTAAAAATGCTTGAGAAGTAGGTAAAGTTTATTCGTAATCTAGATCACTGACAGTGTTTAACCTGTGTCAATTGATTCAGTTCGGATATACCTGGGAATTGTGCTGTGACAAAACAAATTCGGTTCAAATCAATTTTCAATATAAATTCCGTTATTTGTATGAGAAAAATTGTAAGAAAAGTAATCTTAATTGAGTCCTATTTATTGATCTTTATTTATTAACGTGGTAGAAATGTTTTTCAACGATTTAAACACCATCAAAGTTGTGTTTGCGCTTTATTACATCTTAATTTGAAAGTTACTTTTATAGTTATATTTTAAATTTGAGCCATAAAGAACATTTACGGCTTTCGCTAGTAATTGTACAGTGCTAGATACAATGTTAGGGGTATAAGGATATTTACAAATGCAGTTAAGATTATACGAGCGGCTAATAACATAAAAAGTAAGACCCTATTCGAACCAAACTTAATTCCAGACTTCGATGCTCAAACTACTATTACTAGACTACAGCGATAGCCTAATTACAAGGTTAACAGTGGCCTTGCAAAATTTATAGACTTAACGTAACCTCATTAACTGATAGATGTTCCTGATATTGCTTAACTCTATCAAATTACATTTGTACGATTTAAGATGCTTCATCCATCTTTAAGATTCAACCATCCTTGTTGCTAACAATTTACATCCTCGGATTTACTATTTGAAGTTACGATTCTTAACGACACCAGAGATCGACGACGCTCAAATGGCGACCAAAACTATCTAGGTATATGAAAAGCTAGTGCATCAATTCTTCGAAATAAATGTTATTTTTGAGCTTAATTTTCAGTTAACATATTGTCTTTGTATTGTGATGTATCGTAATATTTTTTCAGTTAGAAAATCACAAAAGTCTCAAACTTTCTCTTGGTTGACAACGAGTTTATATTAGTTCCATTGAAAACTGTGATTATCTACCGTTATGATGTAACATGTCAACTAGTACTTGCAGAAAAAACATATTATCAGTGTCATAATATAAATATGTTACATTTGCGTGATTTTATTACCTGCTTAGTTTCGCTTATACTTCCCATTATTGTATTCTGTGATAAATGTGCCTGATGTGTACGTGTGTCTGTGTGTGTGGAGCTCTCTATACCTGCTTTCACACAAACAGTGTCGTTTCGGCAAAACGTGACGGGAACATATTACGGTCTATTGTTCGTTATCTCTCTAAAATCTTTGGTTCCATCGGTGTTCACATTCGATTTTTACACCCTTGAATTAAGTACACATTGTTAGTGAAAGGGCATGGCACAATAGAGCATCCTAGGCGAGAGATTCAAATTAAAAAAAAACTACACTATCTATTTATTTTGTTGTAAGTTGCTAAAAGCTTGTATTATTATAATACTTGTAACAACAAGAATAAATACTTGTATTTTATAAATGTCGTGTTAAGAGGTGGGAGAATATTATTGATTAAAAAATTAACCGCTAAATCAAAAATCCGTGATCGAATTTGCGAATTCTAGTCTGAGATCCGAATAACTATCATTACAGTTTCTTTAACGAATTTATTAAATACGGTATTCTAAACTCAAGTAATATGTGAGCATATTAGGCACAACACTAAATAGAATGTAAATAATATCCTTAAGCAATTTGAGCGGAATATACAGATATGGCTGAATTTAGTGTTCCAGCTAATAATAGTTCTAAACTAATACTAATGTTTCTCATTAGTTACCCTCTCCAACATGGAGTAGAACTTGGTTATCCTCAATCTTTAAACTGGCAGAGCTGGAATAATAAACGACTAAAAGAGGAGATGGGTACCTACATTTAGTAGGTAAGTTAACATACAAATCGATTGTACAAAAATAATAAATATATATATACTTACTGTGGGATAAAAAGATTTATTCTGTTTGTTTTCTCTCTTCAGTTATTACAAATTTTGCTCAAAAGAATTTAAATAAGAAAATATACAACTCAAACGTTGGTAAGAACTTTGCTCAAAGAAAACCAACAAATACTGAAATCGGGGGAAGGTTCATACTCAATGGCCTAGGGTAGTAATCATCATATAACAAACATGTATTGAAATGCATTAACAATATTTGCGGCAACAATATGATAACAGCTGTAACCCAGTTGGTAATGACTGTACCCTGAAGGGGTTCCGATTCCGTTTTGTAGCCGGGAAAGACATTTATGGGACAAATAAATGTATGTTTTCGTTTCTTGGGTTTTTGTGAATTTCTTTTGTGTGTTTATGCCATCTACAACACAGTAAAAACATCTATGGGTGTGTAAGCAATTTATTATTATAACATTACTGAAGTGTTGTAGCGACAGCATTTGTGATTTTATACTTTGTGCCTTGCCTTGTTATTTATAGAAGAATAAATTTTGTTACCTACGTCAATAAAATTATGTACTTAGCGTTAGAAATAAATGAGGAGCAAATAGTTGGGGACTGTGTACTTATGTATAATTTATCGAAATGAAGCGAGAGCAGGTTACTCCTAAAAATTTTAAAATATAAATTCCTACTACTTCGACTTAAACATTTAACACTTGCTATTATATCGAGCTTTGTCACCTGTCTTACTTTCCTTTGTCTTATCTCGTATACCTCTTATTTATAATAGCCGGCAATAGAGAAAATGTGCAATATATGTAAGTGGTTATACCAGGGGTCCATAATGTTATAGAGGTCAATGACATATTTCCGGCTCATAAGAAAACGGTGACCTCCCTAGTTATTCGACTGTTTAACAGTGCAGTCGACAGATAATGTGAGATTCAAAGACGCTTCACGGTTTATTTTAGTTAGTTCATTAACTTGCACAAGCAGCAACTTTGTATGGTTGGGATAATCTGAATAAAACTTTCCCTAAGAAGAGAGAGAGTTCAAGAACCAAAAATTATAAAAATCAGTCAATTTTTATGCCGGAGACAGCATGTAAAACTTTCTTGGACCCCCTTTAAATTTTATATTTTGATGTTTTAACAATAAACACACTGTACCTATTTGTAGGTACCTATCTACGTTTACATCACATGAAACCACTATGTTAGTCGAATACGGCTGAACAGCAAAGTCTTACTAATAGGGTAGGACCCTTTAGTTATCGAACCAAAAAAGAACTAAAGCGGAAGAAATTAAGCGAGAAAACAATCTCATTTAATCTTCTTCCGAATATTCTTGCCATTCGGCCGTGATCATCGCATGGTAAGGATGGAAGCTTATGTAACTCACCTCATGATGTATTGTTATGTCTATTTACTGGCCATTAATCTCGTGCATTCATAAAATGCCGCCATAGTAACCTACCGCAGATTTAATTTGGTCAGTCCAGCATAAGAATTTTACGAGATTTTACACCTTCCACCTTGTCTTGCATAACAAAGCTCTCGTAGTTTTACTTATTTTCATGAAAGGTGGCAGAAAAATATTAGACTAGTAGCTTCAAGCAATCGGCGCCGCCAGCTTGAAGCAGTTACTATGCAGTTTTATGCGGTAGACAATAGAGGATATTGGATATAGAATTTTGAAAGTAGGAGGTCAGTAGGTACTGAATTATGTCTACAATAATGCAAGACATTTTAAAGTGTCTGCCTTTTGCAACTCTCTTTTTCAACCGATCTTCTTTATTTTTATGAGTAACATACAAAGTAAGAAGTAACTTGACAATATACGTTTAGTTTATTTCGTTGCTGCAATAAAATCCAGTAGCTTGTAAATTTTTATAACCTGGTGTGAGTCATTTCAAACCATGTCATAACATAGACTTGTTTGTTTTCGACACCTTGCATTTAATAAAATCGAACGTGAAGTTGAACGAACTAAAAGTCTTTCACTCACTGTCTACCGGTCGTACGACCCGACCCCAATAAAATTATATTTACATTATGCACAAGGAACAGTTACCTTAGTTCTTAACTAAACTAAAAGTATCTTAACTAAACTATATCTGCAGGGTAGGTATTTGGAATTTATTACTTAGGGAAGCCCATAAAACTTATATTTAGAGTATGTTTCCTTTAGCATTCTGTTGCATGATAAACAATTTTTTTAGGCCGGAAATTATCCCAATGCCATCATAGAGTTAGAAACTACATTCTTAACTCTTTCTAGAACCAGTAACTGAAATCCAAAAATATTATTTTTGAACCAACAAAAACCAAAATGTTTACAGTTGCTTTTGCCGTGTACAAAGGACAAAAAAATTTCTTGCACGTGATCCTTATGCCTATTTCTTGCTCCATAATTCCATATTAATGAAAGCTTGGAACGCAGGTTTTCGACAACGCTACTACAGTGAGAATTAATGAAGATGAATTATAGGGTCTTAATCATAATAATAATACCAGTTTTATTTGTGACTAGTCGTTACGGACTCTTTGTATCTTAATACATTTATATTAAGGTTTGTACTTTACCTAGTATTTACAATAAAAATAATTAAAATAAAGTGCTAATCGTCTTCTTAATTTAATTATTGGTCACAAGTCTATACGTTTACCAAACTTCTGAGCTAGAATATAAATAGCACAAAAATCAAAGAATACAAAAAACAACATTTCTCTTGAGACAATACACAATTAAACAATATTAAGTAAATCTACTACTACTAAAACTAAAAATATGACTAAAAATTTAAAATTAATAAATATTAATTAATAATAAAACTATTCTACATATAAAAAATATAAATATTTTTAGTTTTAGTAGTAGTAGTTTTCGTTTTGATCTATAACTTAATTAATTGTAATTATTCGTGAAAAATAAAAACTTCGTTTATGAGCAATAACTAATTAAAATATTTACTATCACTGCATATCACGATAATAGAATAAATATTATGCATAAGTAATGTATATTCACACTTAAATAACTTCAAAGATAGTTATACCAATAATGCTTTAGTTACTACGTTTGTAATCACCACACAAATTGGGACATTCTCCTATCACTCAAACACAATTACTGCGATAATAAACTCTGCCGAAGAGATTTAATTAAACCGACCGAAGTATGACGAAACCCTTTCGCGTCTTCCTGTAAACTTCATCAATCATTATTTCATGGCCCATAATGCTTAATATGTTAATAATATTCGTAAACTTTAGAGAAATGTCTCTACAATAATAAATTATAGGGTCCAAGTAATATATAAGGAACATGGAACGATTAACAAAATATATTAATAATCATATCATTTTTTAAATACAGTGTTAAAACTTCATTTGCCAATATACCAAAACTATGTTACCCAAAATTTCACATTATGATTTTGGTGCATGGTAGGTATTCGTATTTTCTTGGTGGTACTTATTTAATTTTTTAAAGTATAACGAGTACTCACGATCTATTTATTTAGCACCGATATTTCGATCCGATTACATGGACCATGGTCACGGCGAGACCTTATTTAATTTCTTTCAACATTGTCACCCAAAAATATGTGATTGTATTGCAATAATTTTCAGACGTTCTAACAGCGCTGTCATACACTCGACAAAGCTCAAACCCACTCGAACACGAGCATGTGAACAGACGCCTTCCGCCCTTCCGTTTTCCCATATTGTTATCGCTAAAGGATGCAATTCAAACTCCGTGTCTGTCTAGGGGAAAATTGAAATGATTTCGTACGCGAACAGCAAATTAAAACTCGCCTACAAACCTCTAACAGGTGCTGAATACAGTTAAATTAAACAACTTTTAGTTAGACTGAAACACGGTAAAACACTCTAAATACGAGAGTGGTATTTTCGTTTTCACCTACCCGCCATTAGGTTAATGCTCAGTATTATAGGTACCTACTTTAAATATGGAACACTAGTACCTACTGCACTACATCTACAATATACATAGAATCCTATACCAACATAATGACCTCAAACCATTTACAGCCCAACACTAACCAAAAGTCTCTTCCTATAACTGAGAAGGCCTAAAGCATACTTCGCCACACTGCTCCAGTACGGATTGGTGGAAGATGGAATAACAAAATTTTACCTAATGATTTTAAATTATAATTCTTTTTTTGTATCTTAAAGTTTTTCTATAGGTAAAAAAGAGACAGAAGTAAGGAAGGTCATTTCTTTACAATCTTCCTGTTATCAATGAGAAATTCTTTCTAATTTGATTTAAGAGATTTCTTTCTTTGACTCGAATATAATAAATATTAGGCCATCAGTTAAAATTTATTGAGTTACGTTGTTTGATCTTCAGTTGAAAATCTGTGCAAAGCTTTTCAACAACCTGTTAAGCATTAATAACTAACTCTGTTAACCAACTCGTAACTATAACTATGCTCTTTATTATGTATTTTGTAGAGTTATTGTAGAAGGTCTCTACAATAACCAACCGCTCACTTACTAACTTTCAATATTACATTTTCATTACACGACGCTTCTGTCGTCACGCGTAGGCAATTAACAAGCTAGGAGAAGTTTTACTGAAGTTTTGGTATTGTTATGAAGAAGCCGAACTGAAATTTAGTTCGTGGCATTATTGGGCAATATAAATGTTTAATTTCATTACTAATGATAAGTAAAATAATGATTTTAAAATCATCTGTAAATGTCGTAGAAACACACTTGGAAATAATTTAATTCAGTGTTGAAACTTTAGTGTTACCAAGTACTAAGTAGGTAGCTATTAAAGTTGTTATTGAATTACAGGAATAAGTACACGATATACAAGTAGGTACCTACATGATTTCTGGTTTGTATATTCTCTAAAGTAATTTTCAAAGTATCTTGTAAATAATACAGTTACATTCCTACCAACAGGTAGGTATTTTTGTGATCTCTTAAATAACCAACACAGATTTTACGAGTCACAATCCCACAATATCTTTTGTTGGAATGCAGGACAAGTCGCCTAAAGGGCCGTATATATCTTGTTGAGCTGAAGCGTTAGATTAGACGGCTCTCAGCTGTGAGATTTATGACAGCAATACTAACTCGATTCACAGTACATAGAAATCACAATGGGATACTTACTAGAGATTCGCGAGAGAATCTAAAAAAATATGCTGTCAACATGACAAATACATTTCGAAAGTGTCTAACAACACTACATAATTATTCTTACACTTTAATTTCGACCATATTATATTAAAATGCTGTTTTTAGGTTATGTTACTGATATAAGATTGTAAAATCCTAAATTGAAAAACTGCGATAAAATATTATTTTCGTAAATCTTTGTCATCAATAACCCTAATAGGCTTATGACCCTTAGTCGTAATTCTACAAAATAATAATTTAGTAATAAAAGATACGTCTACAAAAATGACACAGCAATATTATGTAAATCGGTTTGATAACTATAACGCCTTGCATATTTTGTTAATTAATAAAAGCCTGCACATGTATTTCATTGTGCCGTCCCTACACATATTGTCACAAAATGATTCTTAAGACAACTTATATCTATCTGTAGTGTAGGATCACTGGTACCTATAACTATATACGTGGGGCAACACGGTTCGCTAAAGCTGCCCAATTTTCCCATTTCATGCGTGCCCTGATCAAAGGCGGTCAGCCAAGCGGCGACAGTATGCGTCGTTGAGTCCCTAAATTCATATTTTTATGCTGTTCTCTTTTATGCCATCCTATCCTGTGCTTTTATTGTTAATTTAATAACGAACTTAACGTCAAAAGTACGTCTTATATCACTACAGATATAACACGTACTTTTGAATAAAATCAGGACACCAATAAGTAATAATTACCTACAAAAAAGAATAAATTATATTAATAGATAAATTTAATTTAATCTTTTGTTACTTTAACGCTGCGAAACCATTTTTAATAATTACTTCAAAATTTTCTTGAAAAGAAACTCCTATTACAAAAGGTGCAAAATTAAATTGAAAACAAGAACGAATTATCTAGTGACGCAAACACGGTTTTTGTGTGTCCTTTGACGCCAAATTAAAAATTTCGAAGGGAGCAAGTGCAGCGAACAGGAAACGTTAATGCTTCTTTGAGTTACCCAACTAATTAAAAGTTCAACACCTCTTGTTTCCGTCGCCAGCTTGAGCCATAGCCTCTAGCAAATTAGTTTGAGTTTTATGTTCAAACCATTATCTTACAACGTCCTTAACAGTCTAAGATGTGATAAAATTAATAAGTATTCTAGTTAAATGCCTTAAATGGGTACAGTGTCTTAAATGACAGAAGCAGAATTTGGATTAAATGATTATTAAGCGGTCTGCTCTCATCCCCGGTTTAGGGTTTTCAGTGTCGCATATGGTCAAGGATAAAAATAACCGAAATGTCATACCTATATATGTTTTAGTTACCATTTCAGAAGAATTGTATTTCAGTATAATCGGAAGTACGATAACACTCTTTTGCTCTCATTAGGCATATTATTATAATTAGATATCTGTAGCATGATCTGTAACATAAATATGAATTATACCAAAAACCTAGGATATATGTATTATAGGTACTTATTAGGATATTTTACTGAATTCTTCAAATGGCCTGTTACCATCAGATGTGTATGAACGAGTCAATATTAATATGAAACGTAATTTAAATGGCAATCTAATGTGATAGCTGTACCTACTGGTAATCTACTTATGCGTAATATATTGTTACACACACACATGACCCATATTTTGAAACTACTCTCGGAAGCCTGAACACAAATTTCCAAACAGCTCATTAATCATTACCACAAACTTCGCTACATCCACGTCACTACAGAATCTAGTTGATTCCTTAAATCTTGATAAATTACTTTGTTAGTTTTGATTACCCGTGTCTATAAAAAAACAATTTGGAATAAGTGAACGAAACAATTTTACATAACTTAATGCGATAGGAATATAGATGAAGCTGGAGTAAGCAAGTTCAGATAAAAATACGTAGCAATAATAAATTTGAAGGCATGATTAATTTAATGGCTTGTCCATCGATCCGGTTAGTAAGTAAAGCAGAAACCAGCACATATTGTGTGCTACGTCCGAGGATTAGCATCACAATAGAGTGGAGAAGACGTTGTGTTTGTAAATTCGGAATAAATTATGTGCCGTTCGGAAGCGATGATTTGATTCTATCGGTAGCTTCAGAGTTTCCGATACACTCAATGAACCGTAGTATTGTTTAGTTTTCTGGAAACTTATCCAAAGAAAATTACATTTCTGTATATTTTTTTTAGAATACATTAGATTGTAGATATCGTCAGATATTTTTCTTATGAATATGCTATTTACGGTAAATATTTTACTCAATAATGCAGAATTCGATAACTTTATTTGTATAATCGTAAATCTAAATCTAAATTTTCTATTACCTGTGACTTGACTTTCCCCAAGGAAGTAATAAATAAATGGCATTACATTAGGAGTTTGTGCATATAACATGCTCTTAGCAGGTTAACTAAATAAGTAATTGCTCACTGGCTCAAGCCCGCATTAAGTATACATTTAGGGTAAAATATGGTGAAATACGGGACCGTACATGCCATAAAAGTTGAAGATGAAGATATCATAGATAAAAATAACAAATCTTTAAGTAAATAACCAGAAAACATCACTAAGATTTTGGTAAATTTCACTACAAGGTCCTTACTTCACTGAATTAGTTATAGAAGTGATTTTATCTTTTGGACTGAGATCCAGTACTACCTTTCTCCTCTCTACTTTGACCAGTACCACATTGGTCATGCCTTTTTATGTTATTAATAACCTTGGTCGTCATTGACCATTTACCATCACGTCTTTCTAAAACATCTACTGGTTTGTCAGCTACTTCCATAAAATTCTTTAACATTCGATTGTTAGAAACTCTAGAAGTATTTTTCCGAAGTATCCTCCTCAGCCCAATTTATTTCCGTCGCACCGCTGACAGCTGAACGCTCGTCTGTCAGTGCAGACTAAAGATAGACAACAAAGTGAATTATCGGTGCGACTACTTGCGAGATTTTTAAATCGACATTGAAGCTCAGTTTAAAGGTTATTTGGTGCTTAGTTACGTACCAAAGTTCTGAATAAAGATTTTTTATAATTTGTAGATGTAGAAACACATAATCAGTTCTACAAAGAGTAAATCAGGATCATCTAGACATTTTGAGCATCCATATTACCTACTCGTGATTGAGCTCGTGTTTAAAGCGATTTAGAGCGTAATTTTCCAACAGTTTAATTTTAGTTTTTGAACTTATTGTCCGTTACCTTATGCCTTAGGTACCGTGAAAATAAGTTCGGATAAATATAAGGGTTAGAGAAAATTTATTCATCGAGCGGAAGTAAGTTTACGGCTCATCGTAAATGAGATGGAGGCATGGAGGTGACGGTGACCGCAACTGATTGTTGTAAAGCCCCAATTACTTTGGGAGCGGCCTTTATCATACTGTGCGGTAAAAGGGATGACTTATCTTTAACTTCGGAAGGTATCTCTAGTACTAAGTAAGGCCACAATACACATATTTTCGTATTACTAGTCAGTAGTATTGGCTGAATTATATAGATAATATATGAAGGGGCAAAATATAGAACGTTTTATTTTTTCCAACACGTTAAGATGTTCTCAATGATCATTCATTTAGACGAGTTATGTTTGCTGAACATCAAAGGCGATACGATGCGGGTAATATCGCACATGAATACGCAAGTGATACAGATGTTAGACGTGAACACACATTGGAGCTTGAAATACAAAGAAAATGTTATCATAATAATTGCACGGAAGAACTCAGCTACATCATTATGAATTCAAACTGTGAAAAACGTGAATTTGTTATAATTCATGCACCTATTATATTTTTAAATTCAAATCTTGTATGAAAAACGACGAAATTTCTGAGATTTTTTTATCAGTAATGTTAGCAAGTAAACGTTAAACTAATTTTAATTTATACCATAATCTAGTTACATTTCGCCTTGTACTCGTACCTACAAGTTAAGTGAAGCCATACCTATACGTGAGTTCGATGCTAAGAATTGAAGCATACGCTTAAATATATGAGAGTAGGTACTTTGTTATATGTTTTAAATTAGACACGTTACGAGATCTGTTAAAAGAGGAAGCCAAATTTTTCCAAACAACGTCTCTTTAATTTTCCATGTCTGGTTTCTCTAATCCATAAAAATTCATTTTTATATTTTAACATTATGTTAATTAATAAAGTGTAACTTTTAATACATGGTTATTCATCTAAATGGAAGGAACCACCAAGGATTTGATCATTTATATTTTTAGTAACGTTCTTGGGTTTAGAAAGTTTAAGGGTCAGGTCAGGAGAAGGAACAGAAATGTTTCGTTCAGTAATTTATTACAACACCTTTAAAAGAAATGGTTTTTAAGATTTTTTTGGGGGGAACACACGTTTATTTATACTCGTATTTCTAGCTAAATATTTTCTCAACTTAATATCATTGAAATATGCTTATAAAGCCAAGTATAATTAGCAAAAAAGGCAATAATTTTAAAGAACTATAACTTATCGATTGACAAAATATTTTTTCATTTCGAACTTAACATTTTGTAACTACTAACTTTTTTTATTATCCACTTTTCAAGGCTTTACAGCATTTTTTTATAAACACATTAAATTACCTATTGCCTTGTAATTTTGCCACAAATTATATTCGTAATTGCAGAAACAATGGAACTGTAAAATGCTGTTTATTGCAGCGTACACTGATTGCAGCATTTAAAATATATAGACTAGACTATTTATCAAGTTTACAGGTCCTCTCGTATTTTGTTAAAGTTTCTTACCTCTCATGTTTATTTTCTTTCGACTTACCTATTTACGAGTACCAACTAGTAAGTACTGTTCTGCTGTCACCATATGGGGCTATATCTCGGTGTATTACCAAAATATCTATTAATATATCAGATGTCATATAATATTTAAATGCAGGCATTTATTGTCATATTTAGTAATAGTATTTACGTATATTTGTCACTGAACTTCCCCCAAATGCGGTAATTTGGAAACACCTAATATCGGAAACTAAATTATCAACCAAATTATAACAGATAAAATAGGTTACGGAACAACGTATCTTTCTAGTATAATTATAAAAACCGGTTTATTAATGATGAAATCTAAAAACAACCGAAGATGGACATTATTCTCTGAGCTTTTAACAATACGTAGGCATGAAACTTACAAAATTATGCAATACAAATGAAATCAACACACTCTTTGTACCAACTAAAGTATATAAGACATGGACATAGATGAGTGTCTGACATTACTATAACGATTGTTTTCAGTAACAGTTTCACAATCAATCATGGAAAATATTTCTGAAGATTTCAATTTTGACAAGTTATTTAAAATAATGACTTTTGCCATGAAGATAAACAAATGCCATCCAGACATACCTAAAGATAGAAAGTGGGCGTGTCAGTTCTTTGTGATGCACGGATCATTCTTTTTGATTTTTTGTCTTCTTATTTATAGTACCATTTTCTTTGAAATCAGAAACGGAAATTTAAATCAAGCCTGTGCTAATGGAATCTTAAGCATGGTGTTTTGCGTGGTGACTTTGAAATATTGGGTTATGTTGTACTATCAAAGTGTACTAAAAGACCTGATAGATGAAATGAATTTAGATTATAGAATCATGAAATCTTTTTCTTCTTCTGAACAACAGATTATACATAACTACGCGAAAAGAGGAAAAAAGGTTGTTTACCTGTGGCTGATAGTTTCTATAATAACTGCTAGTTTGTTTGTGGTAAAGACTATCTTTCTCATGATTTATTACGCGATTAAAGGAGAATTTCAATTAGTTCCTCTTTTCGACATAACCTATCCGAGTCCAATTGAAGAAATAAAAAACGAACCACGTGTTTATTTTTTTCTTTATTTGATGTTTTTATTCTACGACGGTTACGCTATGAATATGTACATTGCAATGGCGGCGTTAGGACCCGTATTCATGCTCCACGGTTGCGGACAATTAGAGCTAGTGAATAGGAGGCTTATGAAGATCTTCAATGAAAATGATACCGAACAAACAACATTTAAAAAACTAAACGACATTGTAAAACATTTACAAAATATTTACAGGTAAATACTTACCACCTTCTGAAAAAGTATGAGCAATATTTAAACGTGCCATTAATTACTTTGTCTTCTTTAAAGCTTTCTCGAGCGCGTACAGAAAAGTTTCAGCATTCTGTATGAACTTATTTTAAAAGCTATCGCTATTACACTTCCTATTTCATTTTACCAAGTTATCCAGGTACGTAGAAACTACTTTTGATCATAAATCATCATTAGATCATCGCAATTATTTACAAGTCACACAAAGCACTTGAAATGCATTAGTGCAAGTCCTCCTTATAAGGAAATATACTGTCCAAAATAATCTTAATAGCTACAAAAGTAAATTAAATAGAACTTACTGCACTTCTTCTTGTCAGTTCAAAAACATAACTTTTAGTTTAGCCCCAAAGTTCTTTTACTTATGGGGCATTATACAAACCATAATATTAAATAACAAAATTGTTTATTTCTTGCAGTCTTATCACGACGGCGACATCAGGATAGAATTCATTACAATAATTTTTGGCAGTATCACTCTTACCGGTGTTCCTTGTTATTATGGAGACGAACTTATGGACATGGTAATATTATTTTTTATTTCTACATAAACCTTTATAATAGTTATTTAGACAAATACATTATTACTCTATTTATTAGAGACTGGGACTACACGACGTACAACTAAGTCAGGGTTGAAAAGAAACGCATATACGAGTAGTAGAAACTGCCATTTCAGTTGCAAAATTTATGCAATGGAGTTAGAACGTCTGAATCTGAAGACAAAATGTCTTGATGATAATTTAAGTCCATTATTGGAACGGGGCTGAGATCGTTATTTGTTTATACTTACCTCTCTATTAAACACTTGAAAAAAGTAAGTGTTTAAAAGAGATGCATATATTTTGGTCACAGTGGATGGAGAAATATGCGGCACAAAGATCAGCGCAATTATTCGTTGCGTTGCTTACCGATATTAGCACTGGTAGGCGCTTACTTCTTAAGCAGATTTTAATTAAAAGAGCCTTATTTATTTCATGGTTGCATAGATATATTTCTTACAATACTTATAGAGATCTTGCCCAAACATTTTGCACCATTAGGCTTATTTTAAACAATGAAAGTATTCTAAGCAACAATGAGGGAAATTCTATGTCTAATAAAAATAATACTAAGTACTAATATTTAAACTAATATTTTTACTAGGGAGAAAATTTGCGTCTAGCAGTATACATGTGTGGATGGGAACGACACTTATATAAACACAAAAGACTTCGAAACACGTTGCTTATTATACAGTTGAGAACTGCGCGTTCTGTGGCTATCAGTACCATGTTTCGTACTATTTGCTTGGATGCTTTAACTGATGTAAGTATAACTCCTATCTTTAACAGTATGTTGTTATATTGTGGCTGTGTTAATCGCAAAACTAAACTTCTCGTCAAGCCGTTTCTGAAAAAGCTTATGTAGGTAGGTATCTCTTTCCTGTATTTTCATTTTGACGAGTACCTACATTGTTAAGGAAACTCAAGCTCAGTGGCTGCACAAATGATGATAAAATTAGATGATAAATTTATATAATGTTTATGTTCATCATAAATACAGAAAAACTCTTACAAAAAATTACATATTAGCCTAATTGAGTAGAAAAAATATTTTTTTCAGGTATATCATCAAGCCTATGCAATTTTTAATCTTTTAAATGCAAGTGTGAGAAACCAATGAAGTATTAATTTTCACCTATTATCAAATGACGCATGCGCTTCGTTTCTATAATAATTCTTGAGCTCATCATAGTGCTCATAATACTCGTAGCAGCAATACTAAGGACGCACTATTATTCAACGCGATAAATGGAAGAGTTTTCAAATAGCTTTTTAAAATTTACAAATCTTCTTCTTGCACAATTTTGTAAGAGATTTCACCTGTACCAAAATACCTTTTTATTTCGCATTACTTTAAATAATTAGTTTAAATGTTTTTAAGTGTTTTTATTTTTATTATATAATAAGTCATTAATTAACCTACGTACGTCTTATCGTCAACGTGTTATTAATAGGTATCTCATCTAAAATACTTCACGATTTTTAACTGACTTCAGAAAAGGAGGAGGTTTCTAATATGACCGTATATGTTTTTTTTTTCGTCGATGATATCCTAATAGGATCTAACCCCAAACAGCACTCATTATGTTGTATATAGCGTATGACTGGCGACACGTCTGGAAAAAAAAACAAAATTAATCTCAAACTCAATTAATAATAGGTAGGTAATTAAATTAGTTTAGCCAACTAGATTTTACACAAAATTTTTTAATCAACCACGTATGTTATGCTGTTTTGAAAGAAGGAAGAAAGGTTAACACAAATTAATTCACAGTTTACTCTATGCCCGGTAACGCACCAGAAACGTGGCTGATTTTGCATGTAAGTTACAATTACAGATTTTTGATATTTTTGGCTAAAAATCGTGGGATTAAAACGACATTTTTCAATGTTTAAGAAGTCTATTAATGTCAGCAAAATGTAAATGTTACACTTGTATGTCCTGTAGATAGCGTACCTCAGCGAAAGTTTCAAGACTTAAAGGATAAAATATAGTGCGAAGAACGACGGGTTTGCTTGTCCTGGTCAGCATGAAAATCAACGTCTTTCTTATTCGTAGGTTTGGATGCTTCTCCCAGCCGCAAGAGTAAATCGCTTGCCTCATGTACTCACTCTGTATAAAAGTTAAGTTATTATCTTTTATTTACCTATTTCAAGTTTATTGAACCGTAGAAAATATAGGCCCAAAAGACAAACGTTAAATGTATTCTCTGCCAGTCTAACTTGGCAATAAGGATGTAATAAGGATGACTATTTCAAAAGTTTCTGGAAAATCTATACGAAGAATAAAAAATAACTATGGTTATACATATATTATATGTAAATAATGTCGCTTGTAATACAGAACTTAGATAAGTAAAAGATGCAATTGATAACAAAGACAGAATTAACACAATGGAATTGTAAGAGAATAGATGGTCAATGTACAAAAGTAATATGATTTTTCTACTTGCCTTTTCCATTAGAAAATGACTGTAGTAACAAGGCATATAAAATTGTAAAAGAGCTCCAAAGAGCAGGGTTATAAACTCAATATTTAATGCATCTTGGCGTAAATCCTGTAAACATTCATTAAAACAATTAATCAAATACAATTGTAAAGTATCAGTTATGAATCTTAGCTGTATACTTGACAAGAGACATTTAGTTCTAGCGCGCACTAGGCAGCCGAAATATTTGAGGAATTCGTGACTACATGCGTATGTACGCGGGCTCCTATTCAACGTCATGTTAATGTTAATCTGGCTGCGGCAGCTTGGCTGCCTAGTGCTCTTTAGTAGTTAATAGTGTAGTAGTCTTAATTTCCCACCTGAATAATCTGAAAAACTGTGAAGGGTATCAGTAGTGTCGTCGTCTTCATGGTAAATTCAAACAATGTGGCAAATGTAACTTGCACATCGCTTGTTAGTCTAAAACACAATGTTGATATTTAAAACTACTTTTTTAAAACATAAGAACCAATCAAATTTACGGGTTAAATTACTTGTAAATAGTTTTCAGTCCTACGTTGATTTTATTAATCTTATTGAGGATTTCTTGAGGATTGTTAGTTTCAGTAAAAATGTTCCTCATACGAGTACTAAGAATTTCCATCTGCCCGCAGAAATTTAACAAAAATATTGATAGAAGAGGTTCAAAACTAACGTAGCCTATCACTGTATAAATGTCAAAGGCCATCAACAAACAATTAATTCCAATATATCCGAGAAGTTCATTTTTATGACGTTCAAGAAAACTTGGGTATACAAGCTCAAATATTTGTACATATCGAACTTCCCCTTTACAGTAACTGTAAAACGTAGGAAACAGAGCTTTGACAATGAACAGGGATCCTGATAGCGATGCTATAAATAACCAAAACTTAACAACGAAAAGCCCTTTCTTTGTATATTTCGACATTACTTCACATTCTGCGATTGAATAATTATTATCTGACTCCAAGTTGTCACCGACATGTCGAAATAAATTGAGTATAATTTGTCTATTTCGAATCATGATAACGTTTTTGCATATAATAGTAAAAGCCAATACTATCATAATAGACTCCCTGACCATATCACCGTAATCGGAATTTGGTATTCGATGAAACAAAATGGAGTAACACAGTAAAATGAAACATAAAATGCATATTGACAAGGTTCCCAAATATCTTAAACGCCAACCACGCGAAAGAGTTGGATGGGATCCGATCATCCACAATCCAAAATTTGTAAATTTAAACAATTCTTCAAATTTTGTTTTACTGTCTTTCGACATCATCTTCAGCTTTTCCATTACTAGTAGGGTAAGTGGGAACGAAGTAATTTAAAAATCGTTGAATTCACATGAAAATTGTATTATTGGTAATATGAGTAGGCGTGACGTTGTTGGGAATATAAAACTGCAGTTGACGACAAAATAACAAGTTTGGATGATGCTCGTAGACTTGTAAATTGTCCACAATATAAGAAATATTTTCAAGAAGGTATGTCTCTTACATTTTTCTAGTAAGCATTAAATATTTTTTTCAGTTTTGCTTCGTTCTTTATGGTTCTGAATTTCAAGTGCAATTAGCTAAAGGCAAATATTATTCTTAAGGTAAATCTAAATACTCGTAATATAATTTTTTACCTCGTGTTTTAGATTCATTAGTTGATAGAATAAAAAGAGCCTGTTAAAAATTTACTGTAAGTACCTACCTACTTCCTTTTATCGATATGAGGTCGTAAAACTCCATGATTTACACCAGAGCTACTCAAACTTTGTGCAATACTATACATACTATATTTATGCCCTACTTATTTTTCAAGGCCATTGCAAACAATTTACAAGTAGATAATAAAAAAGAAACTTAAACTTACGCACAAAAAAACAGTATTTACATTTTACAATTAACAAATGAGAGCTCCTGAACTCAATCTGCCGACATGTCGCAAATTTAACACAAACCCTAAGGGTTCGCGAATCACACTTTGAGTAGCCTTGATCTACATGATTAAACTAGGGAAATTGGGGTACACTAACTGCTACCAAACCAATCATTTGGGGTCTCCATAACCTTCACAACGTTTACGATATGTCGTAAACCTCGATCTCTTCTAACATACCTACGTTAATTATCACCTATCCCATACCTACACCGCATTTTGGTAAATGTTTTATTAGTAAATGAATGGGTGAGTGAATGGGAGTCATAATATATAGTCCATACGTATCCCAGTAGCAGCTATAACTTAGTCGGTACTGACCCTATCTTCAAAATAACGGATTCTAAGTTCCATTCTGCTTCTTATATAAAGTAACTCTGAAAAGAAATACACACTATCTATGTAACTATGTATGTTCTTACCCCACAGGTTATCTTTTAAGTTAAATCTTTAAGCCTTTGGCGTTAAGCGTTTGCGCTAAGGTAACGGTGTCAATACTTGATATTGAAATAAAATTGAATGAAATTTTATTATAAGTTAGTGTTAAGAATACTTTTCCATGCGTGTTTTATTATGAAAAAAAAAATTGTTAACTGCTTTTGTATAAGAAAGAATGAAAGAAAGAGAGAAATCAAAAACAGTGTACATCTCAACTTTACTAAATCGAACAAGCAAAACAACTAACCCTATATCGACAAAGTAGCCTTATATCCGTGGCAATGCATAAAAATCTAAGAGACACTCAATAAGCTCAAGGTGATTGATATTCAGGGCGAAGAGTTGTATACAAGAAAACTTCGAAGACGTAAAATACCAGTAGAGAAATAAATCCTGTGTTCAATAGTGTTATATCACATTCACATCGACTTGGGAAATAAAAGTACATTCATAGATACTTGAAGATATTATGACGTTCATGCAGTCCTTTTATCCGACTGCGCTAGAGGGAGGCTGATGTTTTTCAAGCGTATGTCTATTTCTATAGCATTCTGCAGCCTAAATGGCTAGATGAATTTCAACATGTGATGTGTCATTGGATTTGTCTTCCCTGTGAGAGTGACATGGCTGTAATATTTTACACACTCAACTCCTAAATGTTAAGCAGTTGCATTAGCAAAATGTAAATATTAAATGAAAACTTAGTTGCTATATACCAAGTTAGATGGACTGAGAAATACGTTGTTAAAATTAGGCACTAGTAATAAATATATTTTTCGGCAGTAAAATAATTAAATGGGCAGTTAATAGTGGGCAGTTATAAAGTTGCAATTGGTCGGTAACTTGTGAGCAGCAACCTGAGAGCAGTAACTCGTAGGATTAAAATAAAGATTTAATAGGGCAAACGAAATTTAAACCTAACCCTTACCTAACACACCTTCACATTTTAGTGTTCGTCGTCAAATAACGCGTTTTTTACTTAACTTTTTGGTATGCCATTTTATAAGTTTTACTGCCCACTTAATTGAAGTCTACACGATTATCATTATTGTATAATTGGATTATGTCACAGATGTCGTCGGAAAGCCGCTGACGCGGGTTTCCTCCTTCCGAACGAATAAAATCATACCAACCTAACCTAACCCAACCAAAGACCATTAAAAATGAGATTTTTGTCAAATTCTTTTCATTATTTAAAAATATTAATTTAACTGCCCACATTAACTGCTTATAATAACTGCCCAATGTAACTGGCCAATTTGTTTTAAATTACTGCTCATGTATTACTGCCCAATTACTTATTGAACTGCTCCTTTTATGATAAAATTACCGCCACTTTGTATTTTTAGTACTGCTCATGTTTTACTGCCACACTTTTTATTTTACTGCCCAAAAAATATTTTACTGCCCAACTCATTATTTCCACTGCTCAATGTAACTGCTGGGATTTTTAAGTTACTGACCACTTTAATTAGTGCCTTAAAATTATACCTACCTAATATACGAATATTACATGAGAAAATTTATAAGTGATAGACATCAACATTTCTAACCAGTATTTTAACTAAATTCATTTGAACATGACTGCGTGCGAACGAACATGTGATAATGAAAGAATTTCTGCATTAGCCATAAATATAGTCAAAACGACCGACAATCATGCAATTTTCTACTACATACTAAGTCTTATAGATTGTAAAGGCTATCATTCACATTATTTCCATTTATCAAAGCTATACATCTTACATTTTAGAATAGTTTTTTTTAATTGCACATTTAAAAATATTTAAAAATAAAACATCTCATACTAATAAACTCAATACCTACAAGTATAGTACCCACTCGGAATAGTCCACATAGATAATTACCACTCTAAAACTCATTCTAAGAACTTAATTAGCAGAAATGGCTTCCTTAGCTGATTTCGTATTCAATTGAGTGGTAGAACAATTCGCACAATTAGAAATGAGAATTTTCGTTATTCGAATGCTTAAGTAGATGAAAACACAATTAATCAGACTCTTAATTTACGTTAGCGCTTGTATTTTACCACAGTATTTTACATTACTTAAGTAAATGAAGCCAAAATAACTTATGTTTTAGTGTTAATTAATTTTACGATGTATTGAAACAAAACAAACCAAGATAATAGCTGAAATTATGTGGTAATTAAACAGTTATATAATTACTTTGAAATTATCAAAATAGTTATAAAATTAAAATAAATTTACTCTAGTACAACAACATTATACTTACTTAACGTCAAATTAACTATGACAGGCTCTTGCAAATAACTTTGTACCGAAATCCAAAGAAGATCACTTTGAGATACTTCATCTGTATTCTAAAACCGTCTTTTGACCGTTGCCGACTCTCATCTGTTATTCAAATTTTAGCATCTACATCTTTTTTTCAGGTAAGTAGGTACCTATATCTCTTACTTTTGAATGAAAACAGCAGGCAGAAGTGATTTTATGTTTGGGTTTTTAATGGGTTCTGCCAGGACTATGATAGGAATTATGTAGGAGTTTCAGCCGCACTTGATAATAATTATTCTGCAAGTCAATATGCAAAGGCAAATGTGCAGCTCTATCATCATCCGATTGTTTTCGAATTTAGATTGTTTCCAAGGTAATTAAAAGGGCACTTTTCAACCAAAGGCATTTTTCAAAGTTTTTAAGTATTGTATTTGTTACATTTCTACCTAACCCATTTTGCCGTCGTTGGGTAAACTATAAACTAGGTGTATTTATGGTATATTTAAGTTGTTGAGTCATAATGACCTGACATTATGTCCGGGGCGCGGCTAGGCTTAGGTACCCGTTGTCTAGAATGCCAGAAATGCCATTCACTAATCGATTCCGCACCGCACTTCCATCGTGACTTTCAAGAACGTAATTGGAATTGAAAGGGTTTGTAATGCTGCGTAATGTAAAGTGTTCCATTTTATCTCAGTTAAATTACCTATCTTTGTTAACAGTAGAAAAGTATAGGAACCGAATCAATGAATATTTACTTAGCCATTAACGGGTTAAAACCAATAGAAGCTTAAAAACATTTAAAATAATCTTCATTAAACATATAACTTTTCTCTAAACTACTAATTACACAGTAATTACATTGCAAATATCTGATTGTTCGCTTTTGTAGTAAAAGAGTAAATAATGACGTTATCTTTCGTGTATGAGTACCGGCCTACATATTTGTATGTAGGTACGAGTAGACAAGGGATCTGTTGGATGTTGTAAACATTTCACAAGCCGCCTCATTGGGATGCTTTAAATAATTCTAACGTTACTCAGATGCTCACTCGCTTATTCCAGTATTAATTAAATTTATGACAAAGGTTCACAGTGCCTTGCCACTGATATACGAGTATATTCCCTAATAAGTACTTACTCTTCCTCATTTCCATATAATCATATACGCATATACTTAATTATATTTAGAAAATAAAATTAACGACTCTAAAAATACTAACAACTTTCAAATTCAAATTCATTCATCAAATTCAAAATCATTTATTCATATAGGTATCAAAGATACACTTGCACGTATTTTTTTTAATCTACTCTAATTTCAAAGCTATTTCTATTATGTCACGTCTACTTTACATTTACGTCGACGTCTACGACATAAAAAGCACTTCATGCTTATAAGATAGTTCTACACATTACTGCCATAATATCCTTACTACTCGTTTTATCTTGTAAGTAAAGTTATAAATGTTTCCACTACACTTATGCCGGACAAAGTACGCGGTTGGCGGTATTTACCGAAACTTTCCTTTCTGGTCACCATTTCCTTGGTGGTGTAAGTGCCGTTTACCTGTTGTTTGCGGCACTTAACAAATTATCCTCATATATCAAACTTTCTTTTAAACTTGTTTGTTTAAAACAAAAATTCAGGCAGTTGTTATTCTTCGTGTGTTTTGGCCTAAAATATTAAATAGGGGGTCTTAAAATTGTTCAATATTTTGACCTATTTTGACTACGCGACTTAAAATCCGCAATGAAACAACGCGGCGTAAATTGGTCTAGGTTTTCTCAGTCATGTAAAGAAACCCGTGCTCGGTAACGGACTGATAATGGCTTGAGGCCACTGTTAAAAAACCATGAATTGAAATTGAAGAAAATGTTTTTCAAGCAAAAACCTTTAAATCCGGAGATGGCAGATAGTCTGTACCTGGACAGAGCTTAATTACTAGATGGACTCAGCACTCGACGTCAGTACTGCACTGTGATGGTAATTGCGTTACGTGTGCGTCTTTCAGGTTCATTTACGCTTCGACCTATAGTGCGAACGATAAATGATTTTACACTTTATTCATGACCCAATACAGTATTTTTTTGAGAGTTATGTGATTTCGCTGTCATCGTTTTGTTGGATATAACAGTTTACCGAACGACAGTCAAGATTGAAGATTTCAATTAGGAGATTAGGATTTCTCGATTTCAGATTCACTTACGCTCGTCCGTACATTGTACAATCGTAAAGACGGACAGGTCTGTCCGTCAATTTGCTATCTGTCCTTGGTAGTTTATCTAAACATCTATCGAAAGGCTACGAGTTAACAAAAAAACAGAAATCTTTGTAGTACCTATGTGTGATGGGAGTATGTGGGCGATGGAACCCACAAATATTTTTTTTTGTTTCTATAAAAATATAAAACAATTAATTGTTATTGGAAAAAATAAACTAGATACACCTCACAATTTATATACATCTTGTAAGTTTAAACGATATTAGTAACGTTCAACTTAAATGTCGTTTGCATGACAGGACGAAGTTAGTTATTCTTGAGCGATAGTGGCGAACTACGCGAAGATACGGGCCACAGCATCCGCTCTCGCAAATTGAATTGTAGTTTGCTGAAGAGTTCGCCAGTTTCTCGGGCCGCTTAGCACAAATTGTGTTAGAAGTCAACGCATACACGAATGCCAATTTCGAGAGGATTGTTGTCCTTATGAATATGCAGAACGGATGTAAATCGATCCGCTGCATATGTTTATCTTCGAATCACTCCGGGCTGTGATTATGCAGTGATATATAAAGTAGATGGGCAGAAAAAATTAGGTAAATATTGGAAATCATTGATGGGAAAATATGGTAATAAGCGTTTTTATTATGTTTCATTTTCACGACACTGTGCCGCAATGCCGAACTGCCGGATAACAAACCGGGCCGGGCC
The DNA here is from genome assembly GCA_001278395.1 of Lerema accius. Taxonomy (NCBI): domain Eukaryota; kingdom Metazoa; phylum Arthropoda; class Insecta; order Lepidoptera; family Hesperiidae; genus Lerema; species Lerema accius. The sequence goes on from LGAG01000088.1 coordinate 146,716, forward strand.
ACCTTTCAATAGGTCCTGGTTTCGATTTCCAGGGACCCTGAAATTTAAATGATGAGTTGTAATTTTTATTCTCAGTCTGCGTGTGTTTATGTGTTCGTCCATAGTACCTACGATAGGGGGAATCCTGGCGTGGTGCTAGGGACGTATTAATTACCACAAATCTGATGTATTTTACTTGTACGATGAAGCTCACGACACCGACGCCTGCTTGTCATCAATAAATTAGACAAGCTTCTAAAAATTTATCCAGGTAATATAATAAAAGTAATTGTTGTAAAAAAAACATAAATAAACATAAAGTTCATAATCCCTCAAAATAAAAACAGATGCTGTATTATGCAAATTGTTGTTTTATAGCAAAAAGTCCGACGTATTTTTATATTCCCTATCTCGTAATTTCAAAAACCTCATTCTACAACTTCGTAACGACTTTTTTATTCTGTTAGCTATTAAGGAGATAAGTATAAAAATATGGTCCGTCGCAAACCTCGGGAAATACCAGCGTTTTCAAACATAGTAACCATATTTTATCTTGCCCTTCCTATCATCAATATTTACAGTATGAAAAATGTAATATAGGTTAAGAAAGTTAGCTACTTAATAGATATATTCATATTTTGAAATGTAAAATACATCGGACGCATTTACAATTTTATTTTAGGTATTACATTTTGAGACAATAATAATAGAATAGATAGATACTGTTGTAGTCTATCCGTATGCCAGAACAACGATTATATCGATCCTAAGCGAGACATTGACTTATCTATGGTCGAAATTTGACTACAGACAGAGCCCTAGTAGACATAACATATTAATTTCCGATAGGCATTAGCTTACGAACCCTCACCTTACTTGTACACTACTGTTTACAGTACCTACTTAAAAAATGCATTTTATAATCCTACTAATATTATAAATGTGAAAGTTTGTAAAGATTGGATGTTTGTACGTCCTTCATCTTCTAACCGTTGAACGGATTATTGGTACACAGGTAGTTTGCATCCAGTAATAGGACATAGGATAGATTTTTTTCCCGATTATAGGTTCCCTGGAGATAAATCCAATATTTTTTTAATTACTTTTCTGCGGGCGAAGCCGTGGACGTCGTCTAGTACTTACATAAATAAACACGAGTCTGTGCGGATAAGAAATTAAACCAGAAAAAAATACTCTCCCAGAGCTACTCAGAACTCAGATGCATTCACACGGAAATGATAGATGAGTTGTTATCGCGTGTTCCCGGCAATTTCTGTCTTTGATTACTTAGTTCCGTGGTTAGAAGTTGTCGTAAAATACGAGTATTTAATGGATTTAGGGCCATTAAAATTTTCTCAATAAAATTTTATACAGTCTCAAGATTCGAGGCCCTTGCATGTTTGGGTATGATGAAAATGAAACTAGTACTTCCAAAATTTAAATTTAAAATATTGCTAATAAATAGGCAATATACATTATGTCAGTATAAATCCACAGTAAATTAATCTGATTTCTTACTTACGAGTACACCAAAGTTTTTTACATAAACAAAGCATAAGAAGCTTGATTATAAGTACCCAGATTATGTAACCCATACGAGTATACAATTACTTTAATTTACTTCTTTGGTCAATGAAGGTAATCAAGGAAAATAAACTACAGGTTTTTTGGTATTTAATATTTTTGTATCAACATTTGTAAACCTCGCATAGGTACCTACTGACAAAAAGTTTTTAGTTGTTTGTAACAAAATTACGTAATGACATTTCAACGCCGTCTCTTGCATTATAGTATGTGATGATGCAAATTTGTCTCTAACTTTCTATTGCCACATTACTACGTTCCTTGTTATTCACAGAATATTGCTAAAATTTACGAAACTGGTTTGCATCAAAGGACGTACAATTTCTCTAAGCCCGTTAATTGCCTACGCGTGACGACAGAGCCATCGTGTAATGAAAATGTAATGCTGAAAGTTGGCAAGTGACTGGTTGCTTATTTAGGGTAACACGAGTCTGGGTAATGCATAATAAAGTTTTTAGGAGCGAGTTCGGAATCTCTGGCGATTCGCCAGTATTAGTGCACAGCCCACTATCACAGAACAGCGATAAACAGCTACAGCAAAATAAATTACATTCACATTTTTGGTCTCATGTATCGTTTTTCAAACTTTCCTTTTCTAATTTCTGGAAAATTTACCAGTTTACTCACCTCTTTTATAGTTATAAACGACAATTAATATTTGTATTTATTTCATCACTCGTCATAATAAAGATTTGGAACTTAATACATCGTACTCAAAATAATGTAGCGACCTTGTAATATAAAGATAAAATTTTGATTATACACATATTAATGGAAACCCTCAAAACATATTATACCCAATAACAAGTTAGTATTTTCCAAGTTTCAAATAAAAGTAGAGAGTTCAGAATTGAAAAATAATATTTTAATTGAAATTAAAAAATATGACATTAATATAGGAACAGAGTTCATTATAAATAGTTAGATCAGTCTTGAATTTTGATGTGCGCGAAAGAATAAAATACACTTATGTTTAGCAAAGTAACAGTAAGTAAATGTAATTAAGCTAGAAATTCCCTAATAGGTATTTACTAAATTCGAATAACCTAAGCGTCCTATGATTTCTTCTACGAGAGAGTCAAAGTACATTTGATGGGTGAGGGAAAAAAAGAGTTTTATCCATTTGGTACTTGCAAGTTGTAGTTGTAACTGTAGGTTGATATTAGTCATTTTCCCATGTGGTCCAAGTATAGTTATGAAGGGCAGGCGCTGCTCTGGGATCCGAGTAATAAGGGATTTTCCTTGGGATCGTCCTTTGAAGTTCCTTTTGTAAACGTAAGTTCATAGTCTCCACAATGTTTGGATAGGCTGTGGATATATCTCGAAACTCACAAGGGTCCTCTTTTATGTTGAATAAACACATTTTGCCTGTAATAATTAGTAATTGTATATCATTGAAATAACATACTGGAACCATATAATTTGTTCTGAAAGCCATTTAGTTGTAGGTACTCGACTTTCCCTCTTATACTTTAAAAGAAAAAATTCTTAGAAGGAAAACGCAATATAATAGCCGAGTAAAAGCCTTTCACTTTTCTCTTCAAGCCGAACAACTACATCATAGCGAGTTGTTGCAATGCAACCTAGTTAAAATTAATTTAAAACGGTAGACGCCGCAAACTAAATATATCTACTCTTGTCAATTATTAAAAACATAGCGACAACATCTGTGATGGCAACTTCTTGGCTAGAGGAATAGTATCTACGACTCTAATAAATGTAAATTATGAGTAACGACATAATACGAGTATCTAACTAAGCTTGCAATCTATTCAAATAATATAATTTACTAAGCTCACCAGTTTCCTTGCTAGGATAACACAAGTCTACGCCACTTTCGTTGCAGGTAATTTTACTTTTACTTCTGTCTTTAGAATCTTCTATGACAAAATTGTACCCAATTTCCTTTAGAACAGAGTACACTGTACTTTTTCGTATAGTTTCCGTATAGGAAGGCCCAACACCAATGATGCCTGAGAGACTTTGTCCTTGATGATCACTTAAACTTTCGTCAACATTTCCAGTAAGCAGCTTATAATCGCCAGAAATTATGGACGCGAAGCCTGTGTAATCATCTATTTCAAATATTAGGTCTCTTTTTGAGCTATTTTTTGTAATGATGTTTTCCCAAAGATCTAATCCGTCAATATTGTGGGGTGGTTCAGCACCAGCCGCCTTAAGTAAGGTTGGAAGCCAATCAACAACATGCATGTATCCACTCCACGAGTGTTTGTCTGTATTCGTTAAGTTTTTACTCCAGATCAAGCCATTTACTCTGATACCGCCATCAAAAGGTGTCATTTTCATTCCTCTCAATGGCCTATTTGAGGCGCAGTTCATGTAACTCCCAGATGTCCTTCCTCCATTATCTGATATGAAGGCAATTATAGTATTATCGAGAATTCCTTTTTCTAACAAAGCCTTGACTATATCGCCAACGCTATCATCCAGTTTTTTCACCATGGCTGAAAATAAAAACAATAATATTGATTATTATTTCATACAGGAAAAATTACGAACATAATATTCCAAAATTTATCATAGGAAGGTTTGAGATTGAAATGCGTATTTATATTTTATTTTCATTTAAAGATCTTAAAAACAGAGTGCTTAGGTAATAATACTGCAAAGTACCATTAGTAGTAAAATTTCTTGAACAGTTCCATGATCCAGAAAGCATATTGATTTAAACATTGGTAGTGTTTATACAATTAAAAAATGATAAGCCATGTTGAACACTTTTGTATACATAATTTGTAATTTTAATCTAACGACAAGTACCAGCATACATTCTCCTTCCTGGCAACTCGACATGCCGCATTTTTCTGATTTCCTCTGCCGGAGCTTGAAGCGGGGCACCAGCGTTGGCTGAATGTGGTGCATTATGGGCCACCGTTAAAAACAGGGGTTTCACTTCATTATGCTCTTTTATAACTGAAATAGTGTGTCATATACAATCAAACATAGTGCTATTATTATCTCCCCTTTAAGTATAATTTGTCGACCGTTAGAAAATAAACTTTCATCAATTTAATTAAGCAACAATTACATCAACGCTCTGCGATTAACTTAACGTTTGAATGATGTATCTTAATAGCTATCGCAACATTGATACACAGTAGTGTCAATTCTACGAAGACCTCAGATTATATTGACAATTGACATGAGTTAAAATTCTGTAATGTTAAGATTACGACTATCATCGTCGGTATCACTTTGTAGATATATCAATGTATGCTCGTAAGTACGTACTTGTAACAGCTTCATCGTTATATAAGTCCGTAAGATATTTCGTAGATTCCCAGTCTGGAGTCATGTTCCGATACAAATCTAAGCCTGCCATTTCTCCAATTTTCCACTAGAAATTTAAACAGATATCACTTAAAACAGTCTTAAAATACCATGTTGTTTTTTGTTTTTATTTAATCATTCGTGTTTAGCAGTTTAGAAAACTATAATATTTTAAAAAATCGTATTTTTTATTCATTTAAATGAAGATCAACTATAAACTACTTACCGTTTCTTCTGCAGTATACTCATAATAATCAATATATCCAGTTCTGTGACCGTAATGTGTGTCAAAGCCGCGAAAAGTTGGCAGATATTCATTACGCGAATGACCCACGTGCCATTTGCCTACCAAATGAGTTGAGTATCCCAAATCCTTTAAATACTGAGGCAGAATTTTCTCTGTCAAAGGCAGCGCTCTATTTTCGCCATTTGTTAAAGGATATCCCTGCATGCCTGAAAAACAACAATAAATATCATGTGAGAAATTAAATATTACAACAAAACCAATTTTCTATGTATGTAGAGTTTTTGTCGTTTATCTGTGCATTTATTCTCGGAAATCTCAGAAACAGCACAATCGGTTTAAATACAGTTTTCATTGATGCGTTGTTTGTTACGTAGTTAGTGTCATGTATTACTAAATAGGATGCGATTGATAAGTGTGATATCTACCTACTAAGGGTGGTAAGTTTCTGAAAATGAAGAGAGGGCAGTAGTTTCTAAACTAAAAAAACTAATAAGAAGTAGCAAGACAAAACAAAAGCGTTACTTACATACCTAATACATGTCCGAATTTCCCAGTATAGAGAGCTGAACGAGAGGGCGTGCATATACAATGAGTGTAATATCGCTCGAGCGCTACTCCGGAGTATGCCAGCTGGTCTATGTTGGGGGTCATTATTTGATCCGAGCCGTGGTAGCTTACGTCATCCCAGCCCTGATAAAATTCAGAAATATTTTCAAAGTAATTTAACATTGTTATAATGTAAAATAATTCTACATCCAGAATCTAGGTTCCTCACTTCTCTTCCTGGGGGTATTTTCATTTTAAGAGGGTAGCAAAGGAACTGATTATAAGGATCATAAAATTTTATAAATACAGATAAATCTTAATAGTAATGCTTGTTTTGACAACATTTTATAGACAAGAGTAAAACCAGTTTTCCTGAAAGGTCATAGGGGTAACTGTTGAAAAGGTTAGGAACCACTAATCTAGAAGCTTTGTTTATAATAGCTCAGAAGTATATTTGCAGTTAATAATAATCCTCCCAAAACTTGGATAATGTTACGAAAATTCAGCAACTGTTTTGTCCAATACCTCAAAAACTATCAAAGGAAGAAATCTAAAAATCTGCCCATTAATTACAGTAGCTAAATAACTAATTATCTGTTAAGATCAAATGAAAAAATCGTGATTTACCTGCCAGGGTAACGCACGCGTTTCCTTTATAGACCCATTTACCTATTGAATGCGAAGTATTGCTTAACCTCCAATCAAGTTCAAGGTAAGAATTACAACAGTGTATTTGGATTTGCTCTACTTGTTGGGCAGTGTAATACTTTTATAAGACAAATGATTAGTTATTTCGTTTGTAGTTTGGTCATAATCAAAGTTTAAGGTTTTTTTAAGAAACCATGTGCTATAACTTGAACTCTTTAAACTTATGAGGGCTGACGAATCATCCGTCTATTATGTGCTACCTTCGCATAGGACAGGGACAATACCAAAACCACCTTTACAAATTAATGAAAGGAGCTCTTTTAATCAAAATAAAAAAATACCAAATTACACAGAAGATAGTCATCCAGTCATTTTTACGAACATTTTCTATATTATAAACTGACGATGTACATACTTTAAATAACAGAAACATTACAAATACTGAGAGTATTATTTACTCTACAACTTCCTTCTGATTCTATATTGTCCAAGCTATTGTAAGGTACAACTTATTAGGTCTTGTTGCGCAGTCAACGTTAGAACTTCTAACAATAAGTTTGGTTAGTAACCTCATAATAGGTTACTAATGGATTGTATTGCAGGTTGCCGCTGTAACCAGCAACACTTTATACATAACCAATGGCCTGTTTCTTCTACAAGGTTAATCTAGTATTTCAAAATCTTTGATTTTTTCAATTTAATTTATTGTAGGTAATTCTACGTGCTTGGGTCAATGACATAGTTATCGAAAGTCGTATTAATTAAATACTGGCTTATTGGTCGCTTTCACTTCGAAAGCAATTTTTTAATGAGGCAGTTTTAGGAAACATTTCAAAAATGTATGTTTAACAGTGACGGTAATAAATTGAAGATAATTATTAACTTCCCCCTCCCCCCGTTTTCACCAAAAATAAACAGACTTACTTTTACTTAGTCACTTTATAATAAGCAAAACAAAGGGTCTCTATCGGTGGTCAGGTACCTACCTAATATTTTAATGGCCCCAAATCAACAAAGTCAGAAAACGCAATGTATTAAGAATTCTTTGGACTATCCTATCTTGGCATCCACGAAACGAGACACTCACATATCCAAGACTTGAGATAAAATTATATAATTATGTTAAACAATATCAGTAAAATACCTACTCATGGGTAGGTTAGGGTACTCACCATATCGTCAGCAATAATTATGACAATATTAGGACGCTTCCATTTCCCCTCAGTATATTTGCACAAAATTAAAATTAATAGCATGTACACTGTTGCTAAATTCATTTTGTAGAGGAATACCTTCTTGAGAATGATAACTAAAGATTTTTGCAGAGATTAAATTGATTACAGTTATGTAAACACATAATATTTAAATGTCTAAAATAACGATATAATATTATATTTTATGTGCAAAGAATTCACAAACTTCAAGCAATATTTTAAGTTATTTTTCACCAATTTTACTTATAAAATTATGTTTGTTTTTACACTAAAAACGTAATACATATAATAAAGACGACTCGACTCTCTATTTCGCAAAGACTGACTGAATAAAATATTTGACGTCGAACGTAACATGTGCGTTTATAATGTTAACCTAATAAGTAGATAAGTAATTTTGTATAGACAATTTCGATATCAATATGTAAACTCATTCATAACTGTGTGAATTTATAGGTTAGTAAGTACGTAAACTATGTATAACAAAATTGTGTTACTTATACTAAATATATTGAAATGACTAAGCATTGTTATATTGTGCATACTATTAAAATCAATACCTCCTTAATATTAGTATCAGTAGCAGTGCACCTACAATTTTTTCTTCTCTGTTCTTCAGATTTGTCAGCTATTTTTTTTTAAAGTAGACAAGTAAGATCGTCAAACTTTATCAAAATAAAGGCTTGAGTAATACACACAGAATAATAAACAACACATGTAATGAACAAAAATAAAAAATAATGCAGACATTAACTATTGTCATCAAAATAACGATGAAATAAATGCCAGAAAAATTATGAAATTACATATAAATATCTACTATGTATTTAATAAATTAAAGACCTCTGAATATTTACGTTGTATTCATTTAAAATACCTATCGTCTATAAAACATACAAGACCATTAAGTCGTATAAAGTAAAGTAGGTCTAAATGATAATATACCTTCTATCTTTGAACATATTATTTGATAACAGTATGTATTTAACATTAATTCGGTTAATAATTCGCGTAGATGATCACATTTGCTCCACAAATAAACTTAACATTGTTCTTAGTCTTTCACTGTTTTTGATATTTGTTAAATAGTCAATTGATATTGGTACAGGATAATGACATAATACCTACCATACAAAAAAGTTAATTTGTTTCTACACAAAATTATTGAATTTTGTATTAAACATTACGAACTCTTAAAATAATCATACCAGCAAAAAATATATAGGCTCAATTATGAAAAACGCTAAGGATAAAGATCTGTAAGTTTTTCTATTTTCCATAAGTTTTAAACAGAACTGAAACAGTTTAATACTTATACTTAATTATATTTTCGATATTCGTAATGTGAATAATTCTCAAAGGTTTCTCGTGTATGATAATAGTTAACTTAATGTTTTATTTTGTTAACAAAATATTGTCATTACTTCTTAAACACTTACCCAAATATATAATTTGAACTAAAGTTGGTTCGAATGACAGGTTATAGCAATATAAAAAATCTTAATGAAATATTTGTAAATACAGGAAAGATTGACTACGTCTTATTTTAAAATCTATAATATTATCAAACGAACTATTATACTAAACTGCAACATACTCACTTGGATAAATAAATGCTCAATATTTCATAAACCCTTAAGTTTATGTAAAAAAGGAAATAGAACATCTCGTCGCTATTTCCATAAAAAATACCTTATACATAACTATTTAATACATCTATAATTTGAACATCCTATTTGAACCAAAATTGGTTACCACATACTTTTTATGAGGCACAAGAAATTTCTAAATCCTACAGTGCAATTGCACTTACTGGCTCTGTCACCTATATTATTATTGCGAATATTCTTTTGGTTCAGCTTATCGTTTGGTCTTGTTGTAGTAGGGGCCGCTGTTTGATTTGCCGATCTAGAAAGTTCCGTAGTAGCATTGTTTATCCACGGTATCCATGTGTAGTCAAAGTTGGCTGGATCAGCATCCCCACTCAACGCAACTGCAGTTCTCTTCATTTGCATCGCCCAAATAGTTCTCAGTCTATTCGTCAACATAACAGCTATTTTATTAGCTTCATCCCACAGATCGTGACTTTCCATAGGGTCTAGTCGAACGTTGAAGAGGCAGCCCCGAGCTGGAAAATAAATGAAGTTTATTCAGTATTCTCAAACATTACATCATTGGATTTATTCTACGTAAGAACATTTCAGGTAGAAGAGGTGCTATCCGATTTGAGTCATAGTCTATATTCCCTATATTTGGTGCAACTTGCGGAATAAAGTCCTTTATGAAAACATCTTTGAGATGTTTTTGAGACTTATATTACTCAGTTTATGTTGAAAACCTGATGATATTTATGAACAGTCGTGGAATTTTAGGTGTTTCGGTGGGTATGTGTATAATAACGAACCAATGATATTGTCTTCGCTCGCTTTGGTAATACATGCTACTGCATCCCTGAACTTGAAACCATCCCCTCATTTAATTTTCGTTTAAATAAAAACATGAAACTATTTATAATTTGACTTACTAGCTGTCGGCACACAAAGAGTAGTATCTCTTTTCGTATCCACTTGTTGAACTAGAGCGGCACTACGAACTGCTTTAACTTCCTGTGGATCCAGAAAGATGCCCCTTGATGCGAATACTCGCGCTACAACACATGATGTCAACGTAGGAAAGTAGGGAGGTGGAGAGCCCTTGGTTGCCATGAACTCTGATCCGTAGTAATTATTCCTTAGTCCCGTTACATTTCCAAGAATGATCTTATAATCGCCTGCTCTATAAGCAGCGTAAAGATTATTTCCGCCATCCTCGACGGCTATCAATACGTCCTTTCTCTCCGACTCAGCGTCTAATACTATAGAGTCCCACTGATTGACTCCATCCATTTCCTTTTTGATAGTACCCCCGGCGGCTCTGACTAAAGTCGGCAACCAGTCTGTAATATGCATCAAACCCCGCCATACTCTAGGCGTGAATCCAGCGTGCCATATGAAAGCAGGCACTCTTACAGCACCTTCCCAAGGAGTTTCTTTTTTACCTCTAAATGGCAAATTAACGCCCCAATTACTAAAACTGTCGACTGTTGGTGCTCCGTTATCAGACACGAATACTATCAAAGTGTTATGCAGCATATGGGTTGCTGCCAGCGCCTCCACTATCTGACCGACGCTATGATCCAAAGCAGATACAAGTTCTGTAAAGAATAATAAACGTAAATGTAGCTCCAATATAGGATCACTCGTTTGTAATATGTAGTCGTTAGTCTGATAATTTGTAATTTAAGTTCTGTATTATTTATTGGTAAACTTTTAATTTAGATATAAAATGTATACAAATCTTTATGTTTTAAGTATACGTTTCAAAGAATTAAACTAAAAAATATATTTACACGTTGCAAATAACGTGTCGATATTTTTATGTCTTTGATGTCACCGTAAAAACAGTTTGAGAAGCTTAAAAATATTGTTAGTCACGTATTTGTTCCTACAATATTTTAAAAAGTAACATTTCACTTTAATAGAAAGCGCAACTGCAAACTACAGGCAATATTTTTATTTCATGTCGATGAAAACGCTTCACGGAAGATATGAGAGCAAAAACAGTTAGTTTTTTGGTTTCTTTTTTAAGTTTTTCTAAGAGACTTCCGTGGCAATATAACAATTTATGGAAATGATTTGTATAGGCACTTTTATACTCATCGACAAGATGAATAAACTTTGATAAGTGTAAGTAATAATAAATAAAAAAATGTTCACCAAGACTGTTCAACGTTTAAATAAAAGTTACAAAATAATGGCAAAGGAAATGTAATAAGTACGCGTTTTTGTCAGTCAAATTGCTTTTTTTATTAATAATTTAGTAAGTAATTAGATAGATACGGGATAGATATACCTGCATAAAGTCGACGATCAGAATGTGCGATATGTCGATGTCTAACAGGTCTGTGTAGTGGAGGTTGCAATGGCCCGCCAGCGTTGCCGGCGTGGGGCGCAGTGTGGGCAACATGCAGGAACAACGGACGAGAGGTGTTATGCCGATGTATTACTAAAGTAAAATAAAGAAAAAATTTGAAAAGAAGAAAAAAACATCTCATCAATAATTCTGCTTCTGAATTTGAAAAAGTAAATATTCTGTCATGAGCAACCTTTGAAATAAAGAGGTAGATAAATATGTTTAAATTTTAAATAGAGAATCCTTTACGACGTTTAGTTTTGCATTCCAATTTCGCATTCTCATTTTTTTTTTGCTATTACACTCATTCTTAACATCTTTTCCTTTTGGTAACAGTTAGGTTTAATTTAAAATGATTGCATAAAACACAATTACCTGCCTCAAAATTTGTTACTCAGCTCTCGAATATACATAAGTATGATAACAAAAGCCATTTGAAAGTAAAGTGTAGTAATCAAATTGACTGGCATTTGTCACTGGCAACCTAGCAGCTAGCTTGACGTCGACTTGATAGCGGAATTCTGAACGGTGACAATTTGCCTTTCCGTTCGTCTGTTTTTGTATCCGGCCTGATTGTTGTATTGACCCACGCATACAATGCGACTTCATTTGCATAGAAACTGAGGTTTTCCAGCTGCGTCGCTTGGAACTTGGTTAGCCCTAATTTATTTTCAAAGCCGCTAATAATTTGGGTCACTGAAGTTCATTCAATTTTTATTACTAATTTATACTTGCATAGATTGTAATTTTTCAAAGCTTTTCATTATTGGAAGTTCGTACACTGCGATACTTTTGAGATTTATACAATATTAATAATAGGTATTATGATTTTAATAAACTTATAGTAAAATAGACTCTACAAATATACAGCAGTGTCTTAATAAAACAAAAACTTGTATAAGTTAAAATATGAAAAAAAGATGACATGATTTTTTTGTTCTAGTAAATTATTAGTTAACTTACTATTAACTGCCCTTTCAGTAAGTAAATCTACAACATAACGATCTTCTTTGTCTTGTGGTATATCGTTGTCGAACAAATCCAATCCAAACATGAGACGACCGTTGGGCCACTGCAAAAAAAAATATTTTATTGTTGCAGTAATCACATTAAGAGCTTTACTACTGGTCAGCCGTGTTATTAGCAAGTTCATTCTAATCTTCTTTTTAGTACAATTAACTTTTACTCTGATGGTTAATATGACCTACTAACTATACAATAATGTTAGTCTACAGTTATTGAATTCAAAGAGAACTGTCGCTTAAACTTGCAATTTAAAGATGGGCACAAAGAAGCAGTAAATTTTGCTGCAATTCAATGAATAATAGTGCTAAATATTATCAACTCAATACTGTAAAGATTTATGGTTTAAATTTACTTAAAAAATACAATAATAGTTACCATTTCAACTTTGTTATATGTGTAATAGTCGACAAAACCTCCTCTCATGCCGTAATGATCATCATATCCTCGAGCAGTCGGCAGGAATTCCGGCCTAGACATCCCCACATGCCATTTCCCCACCAAATGTGTGGAATAACCTAGTTCCTTCAGATACGACGGCAACAAACGCTCTGATAGTGGTATACCACGATCTTCTGAATTGTATAGAGGGAAACCTTGCATGCCTGAAAAAATATCCAGGATATATTGGAATCATATCTATATTATACATTGCTAACGTAAGCGTAGTCTAACACGAGTGATGGCGAAATCAAATATTAATATAATCGCTTTGTGTAAAATAAAATTCGTAATATAAAACGGAAGAATAAGTTAACGCAGTCTATATTTCGTAATTGTAATAAAATATAATTTTTGTAAAGACCTCTTTGATTGAAGTCTGTCGAAATTACATCAGCGACCGTCAGACAAAGTTCGGGATTTATTATTACGTTCACAAAGTCCGTTAGAACTGAACGCAAGAAAAATCTCCAGTAAATCTAATAAGTATCGTAAATGTTTTTAATTTTCCGTTGTATAATAAATTAATTATCGTTAGCAAGCAGTTACAAAGTATTACAGTAGGTAGGTATATTGCGTAGATAACTAAAGCCAGCCACAAACAAATACCCAGATTTTACTACATCTAAAACGAGAAACCAATCGTATTTAGGAAGGTAGATAGTTACTATATTATTCTATATATTTTAAGTACATACCCATTCTCATAGGATATTTTCCAGTAAGAAGTGCTGATCTAGCGGGCGTGCAAATCGCTTCACTGTAATACTGTTGTAACACCACACTTCGGAGAGCTAAACAATCTATATTTGGTGTTAGGATTTGATCCGAACCATGGTACGATACATCATTCCAACCCTATAAAAAAATATTACATTATAATAGTCTATATATTATCTTTTTCCTGCGAAGGTAAAAGACCGAGATTTAAACCCAGTCTGCATCCTAGTCATTTTTAAGTTTAATTTCCTTAGTTACTAGCTTGTAGTTTAATTAATGTGATATTTGTGTCTTGGGTTTTACCTGATAATGCGAAAACACAAAGAAAACCATTGCGGAAACCGTCTTATTCAAATCAGATTTAAGATGGATAATAATTTAAAAAGAATACAATTTCAAAGTCAGGTTGTTAATCGTAGTGTACTTATAACTGTTCATCGGACAAATCCAAATGGAATTCTCAAATTAATTTCTAGTAACAGTAATAACATTATAATAGTCATGGAGCTAATCTTAAATAGTTGAGGTCATGTCAAACGCAAAAGTTAGACCCTTCTGGGACAGATAATTATAAACTTCGGTGACCTACATTACATTTTAGGTACATTTTAGTAATAAGTAGTATTCACAGACCAAAAAATAACGCAGTCTTCGGAATAAAAAAGCATGGTAGCGAAAACATAACGTTAATTACACATGATAACCTTCCTGGTACATTGCTTAGCAGATTATGCTCAGTGACATACATCAGATGGTAAAAGAAGAAAGAAAAAAAATGTCCTCCCTCTTTTGTACTGAACACTGACTCTATTATATTTTTTGGTCTGAGGGAGTACCTATTTTCTGTCTCAGTGTAATAAATATTTTTGTAATACACTATATTTTTTCTCTCTGTCTATTTTAACAACGGATAATTTTAACGTACCATATCATCAGCCATGATGAACACAATATTTGGTTGCGTGTACTCATAATTTCCTGACACCGATGCTACAATATATGCAAGCAGCCAATATTTGCACCTGTAATTAACGGAAAGGTCTAATGTAAATATGAGCCAGCTTTATTTAAACCCTAAAATAAAAGTACTCGTAACAGACTTAATTGCTCATGACGACTTTGCTTTGGAAAATGTTTCACTTCTTATCTCGTGGGGACATTTTCGTTGCCTTTTATAAAAATATACTAGTTATACAAGACAATATGAACTATAAACATGCCAAGTTTCATCTAACTCAGTTCAACGATTCTATTTTTGTAAAACTCATTAGTTTCTTTCAAATTAGTTCACTTATATCTAATTGGCATTAAAGTATCAATTAACTGTATAGTTATAAAAAAAGTTTTTTTTTCCACTGAACCACATATTTTAGTGATAAAATAAAAACCTTTTTCATTTGCTAATTTACGAAGCCAAAAGTGTTGTCATCATCGGGACCGCATTTTCGCGCTATACTCAAATGTTAAATGGCTTTTAGGAATATTTTGCTCCTTTCACTACAGCTTGACCTTAAAATATATGTCACGCACGGACTTTAATTTTACTTAACTTACACAAAAGATGAATATCATCTACAAGTGCATCTACATATGTTATAAGTAGATACTTATTTTCCACACTTACACTTAAACAACTAATTTTTTTAACATTAAATAAGTTAGCACTTGACTACGATCCTACTTGATGGTAGTTGTACTATAGTCCTACATGTAGAAGTTTATTCACTCTAGACTCTAGACTAGACTATAAGATTAACTGTAACTTAACAATAAAATATGATTAAAAATAAAGATCTTAAACACCATAGACTTAAGTAGGCACGTTTACAATTAATCTTGTCATTAAAAAACCATAAAATAGTAGAAAAATTACATTTTTAATAAATATACGGTCAAGGCCCTAGATATTTATTCTGCGATAACAATTGTAGGACAATGTTATGAGGCGTACTTAACCTAAAGTATTTGGAGTAGGTTAAACAGTCGCCCATAACTGCAACATTAGAGTTACCTTTAAGATTACATGAACGTTTGCCATACCGATAATATGTCTAATTGTTTATACTACTATCGTAAATCGTAATGTCTTTGTAATACTCGACTACAACATAATAAAGATTATTTTAGAGCTTAGAACTAACCAACTACAAGTAGCTGCTCTATTTATCGTGAACATCCCTACGGGAAGTTTTGGTCTTCGATTCGATTCTAGGCTGTGCTAAATTAGAAATAAAATAATATTAATAGGTAAGTGTTCGAGTCTACACTCGCGTTTAGATATTTGGAAATTGACTAATTTTCCAAAGAAATAAATTAATTTTTTTGCTCGATGCAGATGTTCTCTATAGCATAGGTATAATTAAAATCATTATGTTGGCCCCGAACTTTAACTGATCTGAGAATAACATTTATTTCATGAGAGTTAGGTAAACATTCTATTAGAACAGAGCACAGTGTCTAATCGTTAATAGTATAATAGGTATCAATTATTATGTAGATACTTATTTGATTTGTTTTTAATGTCGATATAATGGGGTCTAATGCATTAACAGGCATTAGACCCCCAGTGTAGCTAGTACTAGTGAAGACTTGGTATGCTTCTGCTTCAGTTTTTTTTCGCGGTATTTTCAACACAGTTATCTAACAAAGGTCAAAAATTAAAAAGATGAGACTTCAGCATTCCTTTGTATGACCGTGATTTCAATATAGGTATTGTCCCTATTTGTCGCGCGTACAGTTCTGCGGCATCGCACCTTGGCATTTTACGTTCGACACGTTGAAGTTGAAAACAAGGAAGTGAGGAACTATCTTACACTCACGTAGACCTTTCACGGTTGATTGCAGAGAGTGGGCGGATACTGGCTAGATAGGTAAAGAATCCTTGTCCCTACCAACACGAGAACGTCAAAGTTGAAATTCGCTCAGGATTTGTGTTGTATCGTTCGGCCCGTGGACGTTTACACAAGAGTAGGACGCATTATCACACTTTTCCAGTTTTTTACGGAAAGTACTTTGAAAGGTAAGCAGAACATTTAATTTGGTAGGTACCTATAAAGGAAATACTGTAATACATAACGAATTTAAATTTTTGAAAATAAAATATTATAAAAAATGTATAAGTGCAATTGCATAGTGTTTCGGGAAAACGACTAAAACATCTTTACTGAATCTATAATTTGCGATGCCTTTTACTAAAATTTAAATGGCAAAAATATATAGTAGATCTGAAATAAACCAAAGGGTATTTGTAATGTACTTATATTGGTAATTACTATTAAACCAAGTACCCACTAAAAAAATAGTTCCGTACAGCACGGTAATTAAAGTACGAGTAGGTAACTACTGTATTATATTTTGCGCTGGAAACCTTAAACTTCATTTGCTTATTATTTTGGGCAATATCTAAAAAATATAGAAACTTCAACTTACCAAATTAATTCTCTTCTGGCAAACATATTGTGAAAATATAATTCTAAAATAAACAAAACACGAACGCGCTACACTTGAACAATTATTAAAGATACTGATATGGATATTTAATTCACTGGCATTTCAGACAAAATAATGGTAGCCGGCTCTACAGTTTTTGCAGAACACCGTTCTACGCGAGCGTTCAAATGACACAAAAGTCTGAAGGCGCGTGAAGGTTCGATACTCTTGCAAAATATTTCACGTAATTGTTATTGGGCCTTAAGTGCGTTATTCCCATTGTTGATTTTTTATTTTATACTCTCATATGCCGACTCACTCGCACTACTATTTCATGTGTTGTTACATTAGGCCTAACCATGAATTAATGTCACATCACTATCACAGTATTGTAAATCTGATTTAACTGTAATTAATGTATGCTCTGTGTTAGCATGTGAATTGATGTGACCGTTAGTGGTAAATATTATGGAGTGTTTCCATCCTTTGAAGAGCACGTTAAGCCGTGGAACCCGGTTCTTATCTTTAGATGATGGTTTTAAGCCATTTTGGAAGCATAAAAACTTCCGACACTTAGTTATCACTAACTCCTGTACCAATTAGTACCGAAGCAGCGTACCTAACGGCGTAATTTCTAGGCCTCCTCAGTTATGAGGAGAAACCCGTGCTCAGTAGTGCTGCATTAATGAGCTGAAGCTAGTAGTGTCTGCCCTAGCTGAAAATCGACTTCTGTATCCCCTACATGAACTGACCTGAATTTTAAAATTTGGCATTCTGATATTAACAAACCTGCTAATATTTTTGATTAAAGTTTGTAAAGATGTTTGGATGTTAGTAAGTCCTTCACGCTCTAACCGTTGAACGGATTAAGCTGAAAATTGGCACACAGATAGTTTGCATCCAGGAATAGGACATAACGTAAATTGTATCAATATTATAGGTTCCCTTGGAATAAATCCAATATATTTTTCAACTACTATTACGCGGGCGAAGCCGCGTGCATCATCTAGTATTATAATAATAATTAAAGACCAGGGTTAACTCAATTCGACCATAGATAAGTACCTTCCTCTAAATAAGTAGACATCCATGTCGAATTCATCACCGATGTGTAAAATGATTGTGAAGAAGGAA
>LGAG01000088.1:202274-232257 GCA_001278395.1 Lerema accius
ATTGTCGGCTGTCTAGATGAACACAGTCTTGGCATTTGTTTCACCACCTACACAATCAAATAATACTTAACAATTACTTGCCAAAGATTTATTTATTTGAAATTGAGGGTATTCTATATGTTGCTTAAAAGAAAAAAATAATATTGGATTTCATTTGAGTTGAAGTTAGTCACTATCGTAGAAAAGAAAGAAAACTATTTAAATGTTGATTAAACTACTAACTTTGTAGTAAATGTTACCTGAGTATCGATACTATGCTGGCGTATGTAAAGGCCTTCAGACATTGTCCGTGTCAAACCTTTCTCTTCTAAGGCCTCCAATGCATCTTTCACATCTGTTTTCGACCATTTTCCGACCCTAATAATCAAAAAATAATCTAAGTATAATTTAAGATTGACATACTGTTTGACGCAGTAATGATTAGAGATTACTTGTAACTGAAACCTGTCCATTAGTAAAATTAGTATACTAAATAAGAGCTTAATATCATTATATTTAACGAATTTAACATTTTCATGATTGGGTATAGTAATAAATAGGAAACGGTAAAATATTTGCAATTAATAGACCATAAATATTTAACTACACAACTTATTTAAGCTCAAATAAGGATTTATGTATGTAATAAAATTAATTACAGTTATGCAAACAACGACACAGATACAGTTACAGAACTAATACTTACGTTACAAAATCATCAACAGTTAACGGATTAGGGTAGGCATTTTCAATCATATCCAACACCCTTTGTTCAGATATCACAGGTGTTTGATTAACTGCAGTATCTTCAATAAATGCTGCAACACAATATTAATATTACTTAAGTATTACAGGTAAATGGTAATATTTCAAATTTTCAACATGCCAAGCTGTCTAATGCAACACAACATTTACTATCTCAGAAAGGTAATCCTGTTAACTACATACAAGTATAAATTACATGTAAAAATAAGGCTACTTCCTCAAAATCTTCATAACAAAAAATTAAAATAGTTCAGTGTAACTTTTACTAATAACATAGATATCTAGTAAGTTACTAATTAGTAGCTTGTTACTGCACAAGCAAAAAGGTGGTGTAATTTAGCTATAACAATAATGTTATGCTTTTGATAAATTCCTTGGAATTTAATTTTATGATAGCATTGGAATGTATTCAGGAAAAATCTTTATTTTCAAATGACACAAATAGATTAGGACTTAAAAACAAGGTAAATAAATATTATGGCAGAAAGATAACATACTAAGTTATTTTTGATTTCAATTAATTTTGAAGCAAGAAACTGTAATTAATTTAAGATACCTAATTATAATTTAAATACATGATATAAATGTTATTATACCTATGTAATTGTCCACAACCAGCCTTAACTAATTATCCTCCTAATAATATACTTGTCGTCAAGGAATGTTAATATACACAGTAATGCATAATAAAATATTTAAGTTTCATTATATTAGTAACTTAATATGAACAGAAATGCATATTTTTTTAATAATACATTAAAAAAAATTATATTTATCATTGTATTATTGAAAAGTAAATTGAGTTTGAAAATTATAATAAATTAAAAAAAAAATACCACTGCTCATATTTTTTTCATCACTTCATTGAGATATGGATAAGTGCGAGTTGATTTATATGGATATAAATAGAAATAACACATAATTATGTAATAGGTGTGAATTACAAAACTGAAAATAAAGTGCATAATATAAATTGGGTGTTCCATCAAGCATATAGTTAATAAAAATACGATACATTATAATGACCAAATCTAAACAAAACAACAAACAATCTCATGCAAATAAGGATGTGGGTACCCCTATTTTATTTTATTATTGTAATGGTTTAGACATCAGTCATTGCCTTATGAAATTAAGTGGCTAAGATGACTCAATATAACTCATATTCACTATTATGCCATACATACAAATAAATACATTATTACTTTTTTGGAGTGTGACATCACCTACAATGTGTTCATCATAAAAATTTAAATATACAGGATGTTCAGAACTGATTATTCTGTTCCATTATCATTTACTTGTTAGTTTTTTACATTGCTATGTTTAGAGTGTTGAAAATCAAACACACATGCAAAAATTACAAATTAAATATACTATACATACAGCCATTTAAATACTTGTATATAATGTTCTTACTGGTAATATCTCCATTTGTTTCTGTACCATAAATTAAAAAATTATAGAGTTTTATAGAAATTCATAAATAATTCAATTAAATAAATGTGAATAGAGTAATGAATAACAAATTTAAAGATTATATATACTATATTGTTTTTTACTTTTTTATATGCAAAAACAGGGTATACAAACCTTGTGGTGGAGGTCCACAACCTTCTTGCCGTAACTCAACCTCTAATATCTTTAACTGGTGGTACTTATTTTGCATCAGTTTTATTATCTTTTTGATGAAGCCAACATAGTCTGAAACCATATTTAAACAGTTTATATCAAAACAATAATCAACATTATTTTAATACTATTACTGTCATAATATTTATAATGTCTGTAACCTAATCTAAAATCCCTAAAAACCTACTATACATGTGTTTATATCACTAAACCCCTTATATGTGCTTAAAACAATTTTACTGGTTGAGTATAGTTCAAGATCACAATTGGATCCAGTAGGCAATGTTGTAGTCGAGATACTTCAAAAGACCAATAAAACTATTAGTTATTAAAATGTCCTCACAACTACTGTTTTCTAATATAATAACTATTTATGAAAGGTAAATGAAAACTGAAAGTCAAACATACCTGATGTTAACTAAAAGATCAACCAAACTATACAAGGTACAATACACTGCAGCAGAAAATCAGGCAAATGTATACATTCATTTATAAATAACCTATAATTAAACAAAAGGGAAATAATGATTCATTGATACAATACCTTTTGGAAAGTCCTGAGGGCTCACAAGCTCTCTGAAAAATGCTTGTGCTTCATGTGGACAGTCATCTAGATTTACTTCCGGTTTAAACCAAAATCTCAAAGCTCTTGCCTCTCTTGTATGAGAACCAGTCGCAGCTGATACCAGATACACACAAAACTCCAACTGGGCATGACAAGGTTCACTAACTCCATTTTCTGGAAAAAGTCATGTGTTTAAATGATCTTGTATTTACATACTTCTACAACTAATACTGCACTATAAATAGTATTCTTATCTTGATAAAAACTTACAAAGATGAATGGTTTATATGTACCAAACATTAAGAAAATATTTTGTAGGAGAAACTCCTTGATACAAATGTTTAAATATTCTAATAAGGATACAATAACCACTAATAAGCATACAAAAATACCTAAAAGTTTAAATTTAATAATAGAAGCTTACCATACACTTTTTCTTTGTTAATTATTATCCCTGTATGATCACCGCCCGCAACATGGATTTTATCGCTTGGTTCCGCCTCTATAACTTTCCTTTCAACTATCAGGGTAGTGGATGTAGCTGTTTTACTTTTTGGCGTCATAATAACTTTTTCTTCCAATAAGTCCCCCATGGCTATAGATTTTAAAAGACGAATGACAAACGGCGGCAATCTTCAATGCCTGTTAAAGAACAAAACATGAGCAAGCAAATGAGATGAGATGATATGACTCATCCAAATAACGTAAGTCACCGTAATAATATTATACTTACTACTTATCACTTAGCTTCTTATAAGTTTAAAAATAGATACAAGCTCACTTTGTAGTAGATAACTAAGGAGATACAGAGAGCAACAACTAATCGAGGTTAAAGTGAAAGAACTAAGGTAGGTAACAATTTAAGTGAAGGCTAAGGCAAAATTCTATCCGCCCAACTGAACTACTGAACAGCTTTACTTAGATGATCTAATTAGATACTACTTATATCTATATACCATACAGGCATACACTAAGGATAACAGTCAATTAAAACATGTTAACAAGAAGATTACCTTGGTATTTAAAATAAAAATATTTTAATCTTTTATTAATATTTTAAACAACAAAACAACAATGTCAATGTCAACAGTCAACAAATAACAACCACAAACTAGGTAGTACAGATATAACAACCAACCACACCACAGAACACTATTTTCCTACCGGGTGACAATAAAACTACCACAGACTTTTTTTTTAAAGGTTTATGGCTTGGATGCGAGTCCTTTAAGCCAAATTACCACAAACTATGAAGAGGAAATCACAGACTAAGTAGACGAAGGACAGACATAATATATATTTTATTTTATAATTCAAAACGGAGTTGTGTTGCCAACCCGTAAAAAAAACAAACAGAATCATAGATCAAAATAAATTAATATACAGGTGTCCGGTAATTAATGGATAGTCTAGAAATGTCAAAAAAAATACCCAAAAAAATAAAATTCTTTTCATATGAACAAAGGTAAATGTATTATACCATTTTGTAAACTACACTATAAAAACTACTACTATATTTTATAACTGCGCATATTTTTGAAATAGTTGGTCAATCATGTTTTCTTAAATTGTTTTTTACCAGAGGCCCTCAAACTTTAGCTACAAAATGTTTTTAACAAATTTTATGTAAAAAATTTAAGCTTAGGTGTTTGTTTTTTTCCAGGAAATTGTAATAGGTATTCATACAAATGCTTGCATTTCTGGTAGAATATATCTTCATGAGGAATAAGATAACATCAAAAACGCGCCAAATTTCTTCATAAAGGTGCAGTAAGGTCAATAAAAACGTGTTTTTTTTTAAAACCTTCATATTTTGGACACCGATGCCGCGATTTTTGGGTATTTTTCCCCGAGCGGCCGAAAGCTGTGCTATTTGACATTTCAGGATTATCCATTAATTACCGGACATAAATAGGATAAGCCGTAAAAATAAATCGCACCAGGGTAACACTGCCTTTTACTTATCATCATGACAACTTCACAAGTTTGATAAGTTTTGCAATGTGGCACTCTTCAAGATAACTGACTCGACTGACAATGACACTAATGACAGTATGTATCTTTACTTTATCTCTTTCTATTTTCTACATTGTTGTCTATTGGTGTTATGGTGTTGTATTGACCTATTTTCATTTTGCTTATGAAAAATGAAATTCATGAATGCATAAATAAAACATTTTTATTATTCTTCATTTGCATACCTTTATTGAACACTCATATAACTTAAGAATATATAATAATACAAAAATGAAATTATTTGGTTATATGAGTTGTATCTTAATTTTACTTAGCGTTTGTATAAAAGTGGAGAGTCAAACTTTGTCAAGTGTGAGCGATGATGACCTGTTGCAATTAATCAAAGAAAAAGAAAAACTAATAGTTTTGTTCTGTAAGTATTGATACTTTTATCTTTCAGCTTTGTTGTGTTGAAATATTTTCATTTTAGTATAACTTTGAGTTAATAAGTAATTTATATATTTTACAGCAAAGCCGAAATGTGATGTGTGCAATCAATATGCACAACACCTGGAACTTTTGGAGGAAGACTTCAATAAAAACCTAAATGCTGTTACTGTGAAGGTTGAAAACAGCCACTTAGCACGTCTGTACAGCCCTACTAAGGAACCAGCGTTGGTGTTCTTTCGCCATGGTGTTCCCCTGCTATTCAATGGTAATTTGCAGCATACACAAACAATATTACAGAAAAGAAATGTGCCTGTTTATCATTATAGTCCTTAATTTATTTAAACTTCAGAAATGCAGCCAAGACAATTCTTTAGCGAAGATTTGAAACAAAGTAATTCTATTGTAAGAATAATATAAAATTTACAGGTGAGCCTGATGATCATGAAATATACGGGTTTTTCGAAAAGAATCAGTCCCCAGCTGTTAAGGAGCTCACTGACAAGATATTTGAACATATGACCCAGGCAGCCACTGGAGCTACAACTGGGGACTGGTTTGTTATGTTGTGAGTATAATCTCATTATATAAAAATTGGTTACCATTCATAAGTCTCGCTAAAACTCGAGAACAGCTGGTCTGATTTTGGTAACTTGGGTTTTAAATTATTTGTGGAAATCCAGGGAAAATTTTAAATGTAAGTAAATACAGAAAAATGTTTAGGTTTTTATTGATTCTGAGGCCGTACAAAGTTTGTCAGGTCAGCTAGTTATATGTATAAACTACACACCACAAATATTTATTTGGACTTAATTGTTTCAATAGATATCACAATTAGTAGTCCGTAAACAAACTATTAGACAACGATACCTTAACTCAAAATTTTCCATGCAATACTGGGTTATTATCAAAAGTAAAAATTTCATAGTGAGCATGCTCCAACAATGCACACATAGACATTTTGTGTATAGGTAAGGATTTCAGTTTGCATCAGTTGTGTTTTTAAAAAAAATTGTAAATAAGTGTGCATGCCAAGCATAGGAAACATCAAAGTTAATACCAGAGTTATAGTACACTAATTAGTCTCTATATATTGTGGTATTACTATGAATATCTTTTCTCTGTTTTTTATAAAATATATGACACAATTGTTCTGCATACTTTACTATGTGAATTATTCATTACAGTTATGGGGCCTCATGTGTTGAGTGCCAAAGACTACATGCTGTTTGGGAAGGTGTTGGAGCTACATTGAAGGGTCGAGTAAATGTTGCTCGCGTTGATGCTAATTTAGCTGGAGCAGCTACAGCTAAGAGGTTTAAGGTTAATAAGCTACCAACATTCCTCTTGTAAGTAACTATTTGAACTATAATGCTTTTGTAAAGTAAACACATAATTTAAATAAGATTTACAAGTAACTAATTAATTATAGCAGAAATAAAATGAATTTTTTTTTCTATGCTATGTTATGTAATTTTCAAGTAACATAAGTAAGATATTTTTTTTTATAAATAGAACAACTAGTTTAATGCATTTTTAAGCATTGTTCACATTTTGGTTAAGATAAAAAATATTCGGCTAAAGTCAATTTCATACTATTTTTTTTTCAGTTTCCGTTTGGGTAAAGTTTATAGATATGAGTTACCAAAAACTGATGTGAAATCATTTGTAACATTTGCCCAGGACTGGTACAAAAATGCTAAGGGTGAAACAGTACCACTGTTAGCTTCACCTTTGTAAGTATTCAATAGTTTTTTTATTTTTATAACTATAACATCAACCCCTTTTAACGCACAGATAAAGAAAGTCTTTAACTTTATTACAATGTATTTGTTGCATGGTCCCAGACCAGAAGACTGCACTTATACGACCTTCGCATTTAAAAAAAATTGTACATATTAGATTCATCAATCATATAAAACAATTTTGTCTAAATGATGGGGTACATACCTAAATATCAAAAGATGGGGTACCTATATATTAGTGACCCATAAGTGTACGTACCTAAAGTGATACTAACAAGTATTTTTTGTTACAGTGATGAATTGGTTGACTGGTGTGTCAATATGTTGAAGCTTAGTATAGATTATGGAATGGACTTGGCTGTCAAATATCCTTGGGTTTGGCAAATAGGCTTAGCAGGATTTGGACTTGTTGGTATAACGGCACTAATAGCACTTCTAAAAGCAGGAAAATCGAAGCCTGTAAAAGATGTAAAAAAAGAAAAAAAGAGTAAATAAAGTAGGTGCATACTTATGAAATTTTATTTACTAATAGTACTACTATATTACTATGATGAATGGATCTTAGATAGATTCGTTACTCGTGTTACTCAAAGTAATGGTCTCTCTTTCAAGTCTTGCTCAAAGAATAATATAATTATACCTATTACTTTGAACGTAAATATGCGAATTTTGTCAAGTTTATTAGTTTCTCAATTGGATTGTAATGTTTTTTCCAAAATAACGTCATGTAATAAAACGAAAAAAATTGATAAATAAGGAAAGTTATTTATTTAAGGATATCCAGATTAAGGTGTCGTAGTTAAGAAATACTTTATCTATACTATAATAAAACAGTAAAATAAATTTGTCTGTACATTGAGTATATTTACCAAAAACTAATCTAGAGTGACTCAAAAACAGTAACTGAGTACGAATCTACAATTTTTAAAATTTTTGTATGTCTGTTTGTCTGTTTGTACACGCTAATCTCCGAAACTACCGAACGGATTTGAATAAAACTTTTTTAATTCTATAGCTGTTAAGTCTGGGCTTAAACTAGGTTATATTTTTTTTCGGAAAATATTATAGTTTTCCAGGAAAAAGCAACGAAAATTTGTATGGATTTTTTTTTAAATATCAACCGATTGGTTTCAAATTTATAACATATTTTCCTTACTTAAATTAATTGAACACGTGTCTCCCAGTTTTTCGATATTTGATCAAAAAAATAAAAAAAAGTGAAAAGAATGTACAAAATTTGAGTTTTTCAAAGATCGTTCACGGGCGACTCATGATTGATATCAACGTGGTTTTGAGAATATAACTTTCTCAACATACTGTTTACAATATAATTTCACAGATTTTTCAATTTCGCTCTACAAAGGGTACAAAACAGGGAAGAAACTTTGAACCAAAAATACCTAAACTTTATACGAGTAAGTAAGTACACATGCTATACTTACCACTTTATACATGCTACTTTACCGAAGTGAAGCGCGGGCGGGTAGCTAGCTTTGAATTAAAATTGAGGATTTAAAATACAAAAATAATTAAAAAAAAAAATAATCAATCAATCAATCATCTATATCTATACTTATCTATACTCTATACTAATAAATAAAATTGAAGTGTCTGTTTGTAATATTAAAATAACCGCTTTAAACTAAATGCATACGTATGTATACACGATACACATACCGAAATGACATTTAAAAAAAATTTTGTCTCTCTGTCTGTCTGTCTGTTTGATCCGGCTAATCTCTGAAACGGCTGGACCGATCTTGACGGGACTTTCACTGGCAGACAGCTGATGTATCAAGGAGTAACTTAGGCTGCTTTTTTTTTACTTTCGTTTCGGCGTGGGTTTCCCGAAGCGAAGCGAGGGCGGGTCCACTAGTTTTTATATAAAGTTTAAAAATGTATGTACTTAAAAAAATTGTGTTTGGTTTTATGTACTTTGAAATTGGATCCAATATGTAATAACATGATTGTTGTATGTTCAAATATTATACTTGAGTAGCTAAATGTTTATAATTAATTATTTTGTTGTATTGTTATAAACATTATATGTTATGTGTGTGAGACAACATTCCGTTCAAAAGGTATTCCATTGATAAATCTATATAGAATTATTTTTGTGAAGATGTTATTATTCTATTGTTAGGAAGAGGATATACTCAGAGAGAAAACTAATGTACTTATTAATAAATCCTTTTCATAATGCACAGCATCCTGCCAAACCAAAAAGATTCACTTTGTTAAACCTTCTTCCTGTTATCCCGCGGGAACTAAACTGTTTCCTGGAATATGACATCAATCTCATCATCAATGAATGATCATCAATGAATCTACAAAGATTTTTAGAAATAGGTATATAGAAATTTGACAAGTAGTTACAGCATATTATGATAGTAAATTCAGGTCATTAGTAATGGGACTGCTTCCTAGTGTAAGGTCCGAGATTGGACTAGAGTAGGTCGCTTGGTAGGTAAATTTTTTAAATGCTTTATTTAGTATTTTTATATTCGTTTTTTACTTGTGCAAACATGCACTTAGGGTTTTTTAATGAGAAAATATAAAGAAGGGACTACTAACTTTTATTTCTTTTCAGTAATTAATACAACTTATTGTGATAATATCATTTATTTATTTATTGACATTTTGTACAAGCCGCTCAGTGTAGTAATATAAAAAAACGCATTTAAATAAATAAAAGCTATATATATTATTTTCTCTCTTTTGTTTTATTTATGATGATAAAAAAGGTTCATCTGTTTGCAGTTTTTTTTAGACATACATTCGGAAATATTTTATATGTATTCTCTTAGTTGAATTACCTCATACAAAAATACATCTTTCGCCCATTATAATTCGGAAGATAGAAGCCTTACAAAGGAATGAAAATTAATTTAAATATCATTAGTTACTTCAGAATTCCGCTCTTTAGTCATTAAGGTTATCAGACATTAAAATCAAATGCCCTAAATAATTTAACTTAATAATTAATCTAGAACCTCAACTGTATTGTTTAATCTTTTCAGTAAGTATTGGTGATCAGTTCATATCAAATGAAAATATTTAATAACTTGATAAGCATAAGCCTTTAGGAACATAACCCTAGAACTACACAAATTGTGATAAATAATAGTAGTCACTATTAGCATTAGCTGTTATCATACGCACACAATTTTAAAAGCACTTATAAAAAGCATCAATATCTATTTTGTCATGTTAAAGTTTAAAAATTGTGTTTACAATTTTTATACATAATTAAAATTTTAACTAATAAATTATGGAAAGTATACATAAATAGGATGTATATAATTCGTCATTAGGAATAATATCAAACAATAAATAGTTAATTATAAACTTTTAGACACACATGAAAAAAGTGAAGAGATCAGTGAACACTCAAGTATCTCAGTGCAGAACAAGACAATTTATTTTAACTACATAATTACCAACAATATTGACTAGCAATACTTTAAATTGTATCTACTTCAATATTTATTCTGAATACAGAAGCTGGATCAGCTAGTTCTAATCTAATAGCATTTTCAAATTTCTTGTATATCATTGAGAATTCCATAATATTCTGTGGCTTTGATTCTATCCACAATTTGTCAAACTCATAGAATAAGTAACAATAAAATTTGTGAAATAAGTTAATTGTTGGTAAGTTTTGCTTTGCGTTGAACATGTATGTTTTTGCAGAACCATCTTTTAAAAGGTAGTATGCCATTGATGTCAAATTAATACCAACTATTGCAAAAGTGTAGCCATATTTAGGATGTTTAGAATGGCTTAGCACATGACTGGAGGCTTGAGGGTATTCTCTTGCAAAGAACAACAGGTTTTCTAATCCCAATAGCCCCATGCCACGGAAATCTGTTTTTGGATCATCTCCCTGAAAAATAAATAAAATAGGTGGAATTTTATATTTTTAAATCAGTTATTAAAAGTCATCATTGAACTAATTACCACACTAAACATTATGATATTTCTAATAGCATCTATTTTGGTATTTATAAATGCAATAAAATAGACCTACTATTTTACATACCACTACTATACATGCAGAAGATGTTATTGCGAGTAAAATAATGAGGGGTTAATTAAAAACAATAGTTAATACATACCTGAAAGCCTATGTGTTGCCACTGCTTAGTTACTCGAGCTTCTAATGCTTCATTTGGTACAAGTAAAGACCACAATTGTAACAATTTATACTCATGATCAATATTATTAGGATTAAACTGAGTTTTGCGCATATCTTCAATTTCATTCACTAGTTGTCTGTAGCTCCAAATCTGTTCTAAACATCTTC
The DNA here is from genome assembly GCA_001278395.1 of Lerema accius. NCBI lineage: Eukaryota > Metazoa > Arthropoda > Insecta > Lepidoptera > Hesperiidae > Lerema > Lerema accius. The sequence continues at coordinate 213,670 of LGAG01000088.1, forward strand.
TAAATGATCTCAGAAATGGTGCATGCAACTTTGCATTAATCTTTTTCACTCTAACAATAATAGCAACAGATGGCTCCAATATATCAGGGAAATTTACAGGAGCAAATCTTTGTTCTGCCACCACAGAGTCTAAAAAAGAGACTACCTCTTTTACATCTCGTGTGCGTGTCAACATCAATGACTTCTCTACGTTGATCGTTCTTTGTGCTCCGATCTTGTCTCCATAGCAAATTCGTTGTAGTTCACATAATCTTGTAGTTTTTCTCAAAAACCATTTGATTATTGGTCTCAGATACCACTGTAATGCAGACCAAACGTTGAAGAATATCATCTCTATTGACTCTTATTTACATTACAATACTCAAACACACATTGCCTTCGGTGTGTAAAATACACTGTTGTTTTTTATGCTATCATTTTTGTTCGATTCACTTGGTTTGAGAATAATACGTATTATTGCTTTATTGAGTTGTAGTTAAGTAAGCAAGGGAAATTCCGTCGGAATCGCCATCTAAAAAAACGAAATTCTGATGAACGAAATAATTTGTGTTTGCAGAGAATACTATAACAACTGCAAACAAAACAGCAAAAGCTACAAACAAATTGATATTGCCAATTACCATGACTCTGTCAGTGTCATAATGACACTGTCATTTTTTTTTGACAAAACATGCAATGACACGGACAAGGCATTCAAAGGCACAGATTATTATCGTGAGTGAGATAAAACACACAGTACTTAATAAAATTAAATGGTGTACCACAATAGATTTTCGATTCATACGTCTGTGTGGTGTATTTATTATTATTAGCACTATACTTTGATAGCAGCTAGGTTCTAGAATGAAAATAGATAGGACGCAACACGCACATACATTGAAAATTCGACCTTTGCATTATTGATAACATTGATTATGGCATAATCAAGGATAGATAGCGGTAGCACTTTAATCCTAATAATCTTTACTTTGTAAAGCTTAACTTAGTCGCCAAACGACTCCTGTTCTAGCTTTGGCTGAAGTCCCAGAGTACCTACACTGGAGTGGAGTATACGTATAGGTGCATACGAGAGACAAGAATCTGCCTTTAGGTTTAGTAACCCATCTTAGTACTACTACAGTACTTAGAGTGGGACAAATATTAGCGACTATATTAACCGGACTACTAATGCATAATTTTAAGTAACGGACTTAACTTTAAGCGTTTGGTCAAGATTTATACTTAGTTACTTTATTTGAAAGAAAAAAATATGTTACACTATGGTTAGGTGGTAAAAAAATACAATTTTAATTGAATTTGTGTTTTATTTGATGAAAATTATAATTCACAAATTTTACATTAAAATTATTTACATTGTCATAATCATGCGATGCGTAATCATCACTGAAATTGTTATTTACAAAAGTTCATAAGGCGTATACAGCTAAGTACATAAAATCAGTTATTCAATAGGTTCACAAGACAAGCGGTTGAAGATTTTCCTATTATTAGCCATATCAACCAGTGTGAATAATTTCACCTATTTATGTAATAACCTAATAATTAATAACTACATAGGTAACTAAATTGTCTTTTACTATTACTTTTCAGCTTCATGTCGATGCATTTGTGGTGCCAGTCTCATTTTAATGTTTTTTTTTCTAACATGAAACTAAAACATGAACACTTTTTATCGTCAATTAAAATCCCTAATCAAATGCATTTCCTGTAGCATTTTGCATTCATCATTTCGTAGCATTTTTTCCTAAAATAGGTATAATTTTAATCAAATATTAATGGTAGCACTTACTACATTTACTGTTATTAGAATGTGAGTTGACTGGGTACATGTAAAGCGTTAATGAATAAATAACTCAACAAAAAATTTCGTTATTAACAATCTGGTGCATATTACAAAATATGAGCATTAAAAATATTTAATAGGGAGGTACCCACCTATCTAAATTTATATTATTATGTATTTACTATTATTAAAGGCTTTTCCACGTGAGTTATTAATTATTTAAAAAGCGATCAATATAAATTAAAACTAACATTAACATGTTTTAATTATGGCCTAATTGCACCATTGCAGTTTATATAAAATCAACACACCTATTTATTAATATGGAATGATCAACACATTTTTCCTATATGATTAGATGCACGAATAGGTAGTGTTTTTTAAATTTAATTGGTCAGATTCGTATTTCTGCAGGTAGGTGAGTAATAAAATAATTCGAAAGTAGGTACCTAGCTATCTATGACTTGGTAACTTGCGTTTGTTAGTTTGGTAGGTAAGCTAAAATGTGAATAAAATATGGATATAAATTAAGCAAGAAGATAAAAAATAATATTGGTTCATCTAGCTATTCCGTACGATTATCATTAAATAACATGATTAAATTTAGCCAATAGGTAATCCAATAGGTAATTTGTAATCCAAACCCTTTTCAGGCTAGTTTCTTTTATATATTTACCATATATAGTAGGTAATACTTTGTATTTATAAAGTCTAGTTATGTATAAGTATACCTACTTTAATAATATTACAATTGTAATTATTTATTCGTTTTATAGTGTCGCTTCAGATTAAATCAGTTTTGCCGTTTTGAGAAACACTTATTTGAGGAGATTACACTACAAGGTAAAGCTGATTTGTATCTGTTAATTATAACATAATTAGAAAATAGGTACTATCTAAATAACAAAACGTGATGTTCCTTAAATCTCAACTGTGTTTAGTTTCGATAGAAATATTTACAACATCGTAATATAAATGTATTATACCTACATGCAACTATAATGTTGTAATCAACCAGAACAAATAATTATATTTTCTGTTATTACATCTTAGTTAAACAAGTATTACAAAATCTTTACATTTATTATATTTATCTCACTAAATATGTCTTTTCGTGCATCTTAATTACGTAAGTACGTAAGTATTTATCCATAATGTCTTTATTAAATCGCTTATTATAATTTTTTTATATGCCACTATCGTCTCAAATACATAGTACAAATAATCCGTAGATACTCCTGAACACAAACGTAATTAAACTACTTCAGTTCGGCTATTATTATTAGAATAATTTTAATTTAAGAGAAGTTAGTCGGTATATCATTGGATTTGTTTTGGTATAAGGTGCTATTACCAATATTAAAATAATAAAGGTAAACTTGCATAAAATATGCCGGATTATAATGACTGTTAGTCATCATGGTTTAGTAAGTAGCTACTACGTAACAGCTGATTCGTAGCACATTCGTAGCACCGGTACAATGTGCTTGTATAAGATATTTGGACAGCTCTGTTTAACAAACTGTCTAGACATGAAATTATAGTTATTTTATTAGGTACTCATTTGAGTTAGTACCTGAAGTAAACTTATATGTATTAGATACATTTATTAAATTAAAATATTTAAAGATCACCAACAATATTCAAAAGATATCTAATAATATTGGTTATAAACAATATCAAATTATCATCGAAATAACAGTACATAAGGTAATCATTTAATAAAATATTCCATAATAATACTTAGACAACATTTCTTAGTAGGTATCACTATTTCTCTTTATGGTGTTTTCACGATATCATTAAATTTGTTCAAATAAGCTTTGAAATAAATCAATAGGATTATCTTTTTCATTAAGGTTTTAATATATAATAAAACGTGGTAAAGATGCTTTTGTTTCCTAAGCAGGTAACATAGTTTTATTCAAGAAGATGGTTTTATTATGTTTCATATTTTGGAAAATGTATATTTCCCAGCGCGGCGGTTACGATAAAGGTTTATAATATAGTAGGTATAGCGAAATATTTATAAATTTTTTATGTACATAAACAATAGGATCAACAAGCTTTCTGTAGAGATAGACTTTTAAATAAGTATATAACGAAGTCAATATAATTAGGATTCTTATAAAGCGAATGATATGTTATTTTGTCTTATTTTAGGTACCTACTACAAAACATCACGACAAGAATTAACTTAGTATCACTTCTAATGCATATATAGGTACATAGATACATTATATACTTACAGGTAGGTACGTGTTCCAATGGCTTTAAATTTTAAAGAATTCCATCATACCTAATATACGATCTGGAATATAACATATATGAAAGAGAAAGTTTCCTTTTTTATAAATGCAATGTGCCTTTCTTTCCTGAAAGAAAAAAATCTTTTTGGAAATCATACCTCATGAATACGTTTATAAATGTTTTCCAAGACTTATCTTCATGGTACATTTTGTTTATGTAACCTAACATAATGTAAGCACGAAGGAGAAGCAAGAACGCTGGTAGGTACATTTTGATGAGTGAATTTGGTACATTATGATGTATGAATTTTTTGTTCTATTATTTTTACTTGGAGCTGAAAAGTAAGAGATAAAATGAGTCACGATTGTGTCCACATCCGAATAAGGGTAAAGTAAAATCGATAAGAATAAGGACGGATGTGGTTTATACCTATAAATATATAAATATTTAATTTAAACTTTTGGCAAAATGACTAGTTACACTTTAATTAAAATTTATAAATAAAATACAATATCAACAAATTAACATAAAAGCCTTGCCGCTTTTTTTGCTCGACTTGGCGGGAGCACCTCCGTGCCCCCAGATAACATGTCTTGATGTTTAACAAATAATTAATATAATAACGATTCACTATGTACAATATTTATGTTGTAATTTGCAATACAGTTTTAACAATATTCCTTAGGAAAATATTATTTTTGTATACCGTTTTATATTTTTCAAAAGTTTCATGATAAATTAGATGGGTATATAACATTTTCTTTAATCGAAACACATAATATGTGATTTTGTAAGAAATGACGACAAAAATGTATAGTAATTTCTAAGAAATACTGCTTATAAATATGAACCAAGTTGTGTGTTATATGCAATATCTCTTAAAGGCATGTGACGTCATCGATGTAACTCTTAAATTATTTTATAGCATTCTACAATTTATGGCGGGGCAAGTTTGCAAGCAATCAAACTACTCGTATAGGAAAATGGTTAAGTACAATTTCCTACAAGGACCGGCGTAGTCACTCTGTAGCATCTTATATAATTTAAGATATATTCCGACAAACTAAAGGAGATAGAAGATCTCGCTATAGCAATCCAATTAGTCGAAATAATAAGCTTCTCTATTTATATTTTTTAACTTTTCAATATAGGTACGTCACTGATTAAAATATCAGCCTAGCAACTGACTGGCAGTGCATAAATATTTTTAGGTAATCAATTTCATTTGTATAGTGTCGTTAGAATAAATACCTAATTTACGTAATAACATATTTAAGATATAATTTTCTCTTTGAAAAACGATTTACTCTTTAGGGACGCCAGATAAACCAGTAGATAACATTTAAAATGAACTGTTATTTAGTAGGTACAGCATAGCAAACCACACTAGATAATGAACAAGGGGGGATGTCAGTATATTATAATAATTTTAAAAGCACAGCCAAAACTTGTTTTACTTACAGGTACCGTTACAAAGTATGTTGGATATAAAATCTATATTTTCAAAAAGTTGACTCTTTGGTCCGCTTTTTAACAAGCAAAGGCAATAATGTCGATGACAATTCATTTGAACATGTCACACTTATCTAAAAATACACATTTTGAGAACTTTACGAAGTTAGCAGAGCAATGGAATTTTCTATACATCTTTAGAAACAAGATTTACCTTACAAATAATTATGATATAAATTGTTTATGATTGATCAATTTCTGTGATTATACTGGAATCTATTACACATATAATGGTCCGGTACATTGCCAATCGCCAAGTTATGAATTGTCTAAATTAATTGAACGATATCGTAAAAGCCACTTTTGGCACAATCAATAAAATTAGGTGTGGATGATATTAATTTTCAAAAATTAAAAAAAATTACAAAATGAACGAACACGTATGTAGATATAATATAAAGCAAGTACTATTGTCACTTCAAGATTTGATAAGTACTGCAAACAACAGTCAGATAGAAGTGATTGAATAAGCATTTAAACTTAATCGTCGTATCTGACTTAGGTATAGTATAATGTAAACTGAGAAAAAATAACCTTTTCTGGTTATTTGCAGGTAGAACATGACCAGCTTGGCAACATATTTTTTAACATATCATTGCTAATACTTTATTAATAATTTTATAGGCCATGCAAACCTTAAAGACAGGTAGTTAACTCCGCAAACTGCCAAAAACTGAAATATAATACAAATGAATATTGTGTGTGACATGTTTGATCAGCCGATTTAATGTTATTAACACAATAAAATTTATAAAAAATATTAAAGACGTTTCTATCAAACTTATGTAATGATATCTTTGTCCAGATATAAGCTAAACGAAACAAGATGAGATCGTATTATAACAGTGAGTACATCAAAATACAGTTGGTTATATTAGACACACTTCAGACTTTACATAATAAATAGACAATATCAATTTGAGCTTCAGATAACGCTACCTAAAAGATTACATACATACACATATTCGTAAAATGACTAAACTGTGTTTAACATAACTATAATGCACCATTTTACTAAAGCAATTTTATTTAATGTTATCACAATAGACGTAGGTGTGAATGAATAAACTACAGCTATTAGTGATTTCTCTACTATATAAAAGTCATAACTTTAGCTACCTTACTAATATATTCATAACTTAAAATATACGAATGGACTGTCTTTAGTTTTGAAATAAGTTTCTGGGAGACAAGGACGTAACGAACGCTATCAACAAGAACCATTCCCGATCGCGTCAAGCGCGATTCGCGATATCAGCCTCACTGCTTTCACAATACCGAACTATCATTGACATTACGTGTACAAAACTTTCGTACTAGATATTGATCCCTCCTTAACCAATCATAAGATTTAATATATTTTATCGACTTTAATTCCTTTTTAGAAACTATTTCAAAACCTTCAGAATTTTCACACATTTCGCTCTATGTTCAAAGTCAGATTCTGAAAGCTGTAGCGAGTCACTTGCTTTTCAATTTTCCCTAATATTTATATTACTTAAAACGAAATCTAAGAATACGATCACAATTTCTTAATTAATATCATCAAAAATATCTCATTAGATACCGTGAATAGCTTGGCCTTATAATATTTATGCTGTGACGAAATAAGAGATACAAAATTCATTGTCCATTTACACGAAGCTTTTGTAAGCTACATATGATAAAAAATAGTCTGCATTAGGAGAAGGCCTTATAGTGGATGAAAAAGAAGATAAGAAAGACGGCGTAGGCAGTTGGGAAGGTGATGCGAGCGATGACGTCGATGGTCTTCGCCACGCGGATTGGGTGCGGAGGCTCCTTTTTGCGAACCTGGACGAAACATGGCTGAAAGAAATTAATTTGCAAATAAATGGTGATGGCGAACCAAAAATACGTCTCTTCTGTGCGTTGATGACGGGGTTTGCTCTAGTTCCTACTCAAATTAAAAATGAATAGCCTGGGATTTGTCTGTAGGTAATGGTCTATGATGATGTGAAAATTATGACTCGGGTACAATTTGGTATATTCAAATAAATAATTTTAACACAATGTATAATTTAGTTGTAATAGTGAGTGTGTAGTGTGAGTGTTTGAATTACAAAAAAGCTTACAAAAAGAATTCGAAATAAGTCGTAAATAGGCTTAATATTAATAAGTACCTCAATTACCTCAGATACCCCGCCATTATTGGTAGTATGCGTACATGCGCCGGGGGCCCCCGAGCAAGTAGTACACGTCACTAACTCGGCGGCACCAGTTGATTCCCGCTTCTTATCACCCTGTAGTTAAAACAAACTCAATATCGCTTCCTTTAACAAAAAAATATTTCACAAACGATTCTTTCTACATCACGTGATGATCTTGTTATTAAAAATGTCACTAAATCAAAGGTGAAAATGGAAAACAAATGTTGATTAACGAAAAATAATAAAAATCTGCCTAATAAAAGGTTACTTACAGGCTGTAGCAATCCCAAGATGCATTAAAATAAAAAGTATGCGTTAGTTTTTGGTGATATCATATCTGATGGTTGGGTGGTTGCAGATGGTTGATTCGAGCGTTTCAGTGATATCACTTACGGCATCACTAGTTTCCGGCTGAGGCGTTTCTGATTTAGCCCAATGAAGGAATGCCAACGCCTCCTAAATAATGAATATATTATATTGAAAGTGGTCCAAGCTGTTATGTAGTTTCATCGAGATCAGAAGCTGCTTATTGTTAGACATGATCCAAGCATTACTGCATACCTACAGTACTTTCAGGATGACGATTTATAGTACCTAATTGTGGTAATGTGTCTTAAGTTTTCTAAAATTAAAGTACGTCGAACTTTCCTACCTATGTATATTAGTAGGCAATTGACAACTGAGAAATTTATAAAAAAGTTCTTAATTAAGTACTATTGATAGCAAAGCCTGCTTAACTCTAAAGTGAACAAGTGAAAAAGAGTAAATATAATAATTAACGGTTATTATTAATTACTTAGTAAATATAAATATGAAATTTCGAAGTGTTTGTTTTACGAATAAAAAGAAAATTAAGGAACAAAATCCAATATACGTTAAGTATTGTATAAAGATATTGCGCCTAATAATACGTGCCATATTCTTTTTTATTTATAACTATAATTACCTTAGACTATTACATTCACTCTTGCTAATGCTTTCGAAATGGGACATACCTGGCCGCTGTTAGGTACCTACCTGTGGCTGTTAATAAAATGGGTACCTAATACATTAGCAATTATTTATCATAGCTACGAGCTCAACCATTATTATCATGGTTATACTTACGGTCCCCTGCGTTATATTTATTTAAACTTCGTCAGTTCAAACTAGTTCTAATATTTTTACAAAGCTTCTATTTATTATCGGTCATAGCTAAACTAGTGAAGAAATTAAAGGTGTATGAAACAGCACTACTTATCTAAGGTAGGTACTATGTAAGGTATTACATTTTAACGCATTTGGTTCTAATCTTACTGACTACAACATGCTTCCTTGACGAAGCCGATGTGTTTGAAGTGGTTTGCATACAATTTCTAATATTCTGTTATATTTCTCTTTTTTAAACGAGGTTTATTGGCAACATAATAAAGCTGGATTGGTGCTTAAACCACTTTATATACCTAAGGTGGGTATAGGCCATACGTCTACGTAGTCTAAGTAAACTTGTCTAGTTAACGGATATAAGATAAGGATATGGCATTTTGTTTAGAAAATTCTATGTAAGGGATGTAAATAAAAAGTTGAAATTGAACATGCAGCTCTTTTCAATTCTTAATGAATTGAATTCAATTCTTAAGAAATTCTTAAGAATTACTTAGGTACTTCTTTTCATATGAAAAAAGTTAGGTGCAATTTTCATTTAGCTATGTTGTCCTGTGGGCGATTCAAGTTTAACTATCTAAAGTAAAAATTAAACTTGAAAAAAAATGACAAGTTTTTAGTTTCGTCTGAAAAACTTTGGTATCCTAGTGTGCATTTGGGCATAGATTTTAAGTTCAAACTACAGTTTTACTCGTGGTAAGCATGCTATAATCGTTGAATGTAAACAAGAAATATAACAGAATCGTAATCGGGCTGTGCCAATGAATATGGCGAAGATTCTTACCAAGGGGCTGGCCAGTATAATGCCAATTCTGCTGAGGACTGCGGGCAGTCGCTGCGAACACATTATACAGACAACTTGTTCACTCGTGACAGATGGTCTACCTTGTGCTAGTGTAAACACAGACTATATTGTCGTGGCCAGATACACACTCATGATGATAACAATGATTTTCGAAGAATCACAATTCAACATTACACCTTATTCTCTTTTTTACATCTTTGCAATGTTTTCTAATTATGTATCGCAAGTATTATTATTACTATTTTCGACAATGATAAGGACCGCAGGATAAAGTTACGGGTAAATATAGCCACACAAAATAGTCTTAATTTTTTTTTGATGAAGTGAAATATTATAATCAGTGTTGTTATAGATGAATTCTTCCGACCTATCCGCTGAGTGAAATAATATTAAGATGACGTGCAATAATTGAAGAGTAGATAGGTATACATGCTGTATTGCGAAAGAAACCAATCACAGAAATATAATTAAAAAATCATGCTTAACTTTTGATTATACATAAACATTAAAAGAAAACATTGCAAAGAGTAAAGAGAGAAAATAAGATTATATTCACGGAGGAAGTTAAAAATAAGTATAATTTGTACTATTACTTATTTAAATATCCAAGTAATAGCTGCATGAGAAAACAGGAAGACATCAGCTCTTGACTTTAAAGCTTAAATTCCTTCGTGAATTATTTCTATAAATAACCTTTATTCAAGTGCTATAATATAATAGACACATAACGGTACAATTTGCTTTATACGACTAGTTAAAATAAGGGGAATATCATGTAATTTTAGATAAATACGGTTATTTTCTAGTTTAAGGATTGGAATGTGTTATATACAATCTTCCACATTAGTTAAGAGAATTTCAACAAAATGATTAGAAACATTTTTACACGGAACCAGGGCATAGATAGTGTTTAACAAACCAATCATCTAAGTTTTAAAGCCAATAGAGAAAGAATTTTGTTGCAGGGTGCAATTCCTCTACGACAATGCGTTGCTAGGGGGGGAACACCGAGTACACGCAAATATCGCTAAACACGAACAAAGCCGAAAGTCAATGTGTCTCGTTCACCTGAGTGACTGGGTTCTCTCCTGGGCGGTAGACTACGTTGTGCAGCGGTCTTTTTCTTCCCACGTAGTTGACGCATACGAATTCTAGTAGGGAGGCGTAGATGAAACACATGCATACGCCGTCCCATACGTTCATCGCCGTCAAATTGGACACCACGGGTAGAGTGGACCGGAAGCCGTTAGATGTAGTAAAGAAGTTCAACATTGTAGTTACACCTGGATACAGAGTAAAGTTCGTCATCGCTAGCAAAGGCGATCATTAATCAAGTCACATCTCGCATAAGTGAGCATCGTATTGAATTATGCTGTGATTTCGACATGTATAAAATGAAATGAATCCGTTTAAAATAATCATGGTGCATTTTGGTATTGTATTTTTTTTAAATTGTAATAACACACATAATCAATTAGAAATGATTTTGAAGTGTTAATACAATCATATTGGTGATAGGAATACGGGGCTATGAGAATCGGAAGATGACAAATGAGAAGTACATAAACACAAATAATGCTCACTTATGTAGATGTACTTTTATATACAAAATAGTATATTTTATAAGTAAGTAAATAAAGTATACTCATGCTAAACTTAAGCTTGTAAAGCAGACGATAAGTGCAATATATCCTAGATTACTAAATAACGAATGTATTTAAGTACATTTCCAGTTACTATTATTACCTAGTTTTCATTCATAGTGTCCTTAATAACGTTTGCATGAAAATGTTAAAACAGTAACTTGAAGTTTGTATTATTTCTGCTTCAGACTCAATCCTTTAAGCCATCACAAAAACGATTTGGCATTGTAATTTATACTTGTAGATAATCTTGTAAAAACGGCACTAAAGACACTTGAATGATATCTAATATTTAATTCTAGTCTATTTTTTAAATAAAAACATGGTAATGTATGATTAAAATGTTCCATTTAATATGGAATGTGAGTTTAAAGTATGAAGCGTATCTCAAATGTTTACAAAACTGGTAATAGCACCAACCTATCATTACTCTAGCAGGCACTGCATTCCATTCCAGCCAAAAAGTAATAAACGATGATGTCACCAAAATGATGCCCGGAATGAAAACTGTGGTGAAGTAAAATGATCTATCCCGTGTGAAGATGAGATCCACTTTCAGGCAGCTGTAATTACCTAAAAATATTAAGCAGATTCTAAACAATACATTGACACTAACTAAGCTAGTGAAGGTGATTCGTTGGCAGTGATAAATTCTAAGTTAAGGAATTATTTACATTGCCAACGGAAAGCGAAGATAACCTGCAAAAGTAAGGAGTTAGCGTGTTATATATTGACAGCCCCAGCCACGTCTATGAAGAGAGAGGTTGCATTGCAAGACCGAGAACATTCCAATCGCCATCCATATTTTACCTATCATGGAACGGGCTGGTACCGCATTCCATTCCAGCCAAAATGTGATGAAGGAGGAGGTCACCAGAATTATGCCAGGAATAAATACTGTGGTAAAGTAGAATGCTCGGTCTCTTGTAAAAATTAGATCCACCTTTAGACAGCTGTAGTTACCTGTGAAGTGAATATTCTTCGTAAATTTTGAACAACCTACAACGTCATACGTTTTTCAACCATTCAACAAAACGGTGACGATGCATATTGTTTGACTAAAAATATATAGGTATAGAGCCCGAGTAAGTTGGTGCGATGGTAAATTCCAAGTAACTCCATTCAGTGGCCTTGTAAAACGATCCTTTTTATTTACACTGACTAAAAAAAACTCAGCAACTAATATAACTACCATTCCGTATGTAAGAGTAACGCGTGTTGTGTTGTGGTCCACATAATGCGTACGATACAGTAGTGTTATGAGTTTGTCTCAATATGAACTAGCTATTTCACTAACTCGTGCATTCAAACAAACGTGCACTTGCCAAGACGAATACTTAATGACTAAACAAATGATGAACAATGGTGTGTTAATGATTAATTCGGTGTTGCTGTTTTTTTGCTCTTCACCGAAAGTTCGTTTTGTCGTGTTACTCGATTATGACACAACAGCGCATTTACTCACACATAAGCGGAGAATATACTTTAATTATGAAGACACCGGATTAAACGTTTCGTTATCCGGTGCTGTTCAAGGTACCTTGCTCCTCAAACCGTCTCTGGCAAAGGTTACATGTCAGCTCTTCATCGTCTTCGTAAAGTGACATACCATCAGCTGCTTGCAAAGAGTTTAACAAAATTCTTACAGTCTACATATTTTTTTATCTTTGAAAATATTTAAATTTTCTGTATAAAATCGTGTGAATAAAACTGAAGTGCAATCAATGTTTAATGTGTGACACATCTAATTACTGATAAATGAATATGAGGGAAGTATCTATGGATGCTGTACTGGCTACTAGCTATTATCCTCCAATTACGTTACGGGAAGCATCTACCAATCGAAACTGATGATAACACCGACACTTTATCTAAATATTTTATCATACGAACATGATTTAAAACAAAATTTTTACACAAACCAAGACCAAGCTGAAAAGAGTTAATCAGAATGTCAAATTAGTCGTCAACAAAAAATTTGGCCCTCTTCTGGTGCAAAGTATAGTCTGTGCAAAGTTAAGTATAGAAAGTGCGTAGGCATAGGCGTAGCTGCGGTTTTTTGTTTCAATAATATTTTGGTTAAATCATTCTATCAAAGATTGAATTTAATTTGGTTTTGTGGTTTTTGAATATTTCGTTTTGAATTAACTTTTAAAAGTTTTTTTATTTAGTTACTCTATTTGTAATTTACACTGCTATCTAGTAGTCAGTAACTACTAAGCAACACTAGCTGCGCCTATAACCATATAGATGCCATTCTACACACCCCGATTAATTAGGTTTATACGTTAATGATATTTTTGATGTCGACCAACAAGCGATGTTCAAGTGACGAATATAAGAAGCGATTGTTACCTCGCCAGCTCGCCTTGATCGGGCACGGTATAGTTTGATTCTGAATGAGATACGCATTGAGCGTCGTGAGGGACGGCGACTTGCGAAGAGTATCTTCGTCATTCTTCCACACATAAGTTATGGCCGATTGCTCGTACGATACTGAAATCGGTTAGACTACGTATCAGTTTTTAATTCAACTCACTATGACTTGATTTGCAAGCACACACTCGTATTATTATTACAATTATACTGCACCATTATGAGACAGATTCACCATAATCTGTCAGCTTCACAATAACTAAATACTAATTAGCAATAACATAATTTACCTTTCCAATAACTAAGCGTGCGTGTCTAGTACAGATACAGTTTACTCACTACTTTCTAAGGCAAATGAACACAGTGGGTCATCAAAAGGAAAAATGTTCAGCCGCCCCTGACAGGACAGGATGAGATGTCGTCGCATTAAATAGTTGATTGTTCCGTTGCGGTAAATACGCAACGCGAAATGCATCGGTATGATTGGATCCTGAAATACGATGACTGCTGTTTTCAACTATTATCACAAGCATTTCTATATGACACAATCAAAATACAAAATACATGTAAAGTCCAATAGCGTAGTGTTGTATTTTAAATACGCTAGCAAAACTGCATGTGATACTTTCAAGCTACGGTAACTGGACTTTATCCTTCAAGAACCTTTAAATGATAGTTTTCTCTATTAACATGTTGTTTTACAATGTCGTGACATATACATTACACGACTACATTCATATAATCACGACTACAAACATTCAGTCTACATTTTCGACGGTAACCGTTCATATTTTTTCTAATAGTTAGCTATATTACCTACTGATACGAAACGTAGGTACTCGTATATAACTGACCTTGAAATCACCATGCATGATAAAGTACGTATCTGGTAACCAGATGTCCTCGTGATGGTGTATTGCATTTAGGAAGTCATAGTGGGACTGGTTCGAATACCGCAGCCGAGGATCGTACCACTGTTGCTGAAGTAGAAATTCCACTTCATATTTCTGCAATAGTTAACATTGAGCTTAATCTCGCGTGAAGTTCAATACTGCGTTACCATAGAACATAATACTATGACGTCATAGTATTAATAAGAATGTAATGTTTGCTAATCTGTATTGACCATATTAGTGGCTTGTGGCCTTTATCCCTCGTGTTATCAGAGAAGACCGGTCATAACATGGCTAATGAAAAATGGAGATATTCAAATATTACTGTGCTACGAAAAGGTGTTCATCTCGTAGCATTTTAAGTCGCGTCGTAGCAAACTTACTACGGCGTCTACGAAGCATAATTATTAAATGTTTTTAGTTGAGTGGGATATTGTTGAAATGTTTAGTTATTTAAAAAGTTCTAAGATAGTAGGTACCAATATAATAAACGTAAAATTCAAATACACTTACAAGACTAGATTCATCGGGAGATGCTAAACTAAGAAGTAGCACGCTTACATTTACTGTGAGTACACCTGAAATTAAATATAAAATAATGAAAACAATGGGCATGTTAAAACATATTAGGGGGCCTTTATTAATTTTAGATATGATAGGGAGAAACAGTAAGCAAATAAAACAAGATAGTATAAAATAAGCTTTGTATTTGAAGAAAACACTCTAAACATAAAATGTACAAGGAAAAATACCCACGACCATTTATCATGCTACGAGAAATGTGAAAAGAGGCTTTAACACAGAAGGACATTTTCTAAGAAGTTGAAACTAAAATATTATTTTAACTATATTTTAAATTTATCACAAAGAAACTCATTATAATGCAAAGTGAAATAAAAGTCACGACAATTTTGATTTAAACAGTAAACCGGATTTCACCGATAAATATCAAAAAAGAGGTTTTCAAGTAAACAAGTGTTTAATGTTTGTGAAAAGAGAAAATCATAGAAGGCAAGTTTAAATTATAAAAATATTCAAGGTTTTAAAAATGAGTCATGTAGCTGCCGTGATTACTTAAATATTTCAGTCACGTTGCATATTGAAAATAAAAAGGAAAAAAACAAAACTATTCGTGTGCTACATCTAGAACATCAAGAACATGTGCTTACAAAAATAAAACGAATATCACAATGTGTGTCGCTTAGGCATAATCGCATCGCAGAAAGGCGAAACAACTAAAAGCAAAGATTCATCTAAAGTTGCGTAAGACACAGCCTAAACAGTTGAAGGTCGTGCAAGAGGGTGGTGCTGTGAAACGTATATAAGTACTAAAATTGGTAGAATTTCTCTTTTCATAAACATAAAACACAACGCACCACGGTTGTGCGATCGAGGCCGGAGAGAGGATAGTCCAATAGTATTTTGAGCCAGAGAGTCGTTCGGGGACGTTAAACCACAACAGAATTCTGGATCTGGAATTACATCACTTCTGTAACTGACTGTCACGACTATTAAGACTATCTATTCTACACACCCTCTAATTAGTTCGACGCAGACTAATAACGACTTTACACATCTAATAATAAAGTATAAAATTAAGTAATTATATTTACCGTCTACAGGTGGAAGCAGTCTTTTGTCGTAGCGGGAGTTTTTGAGAAGGTTGTCCAATATCTCTTTATCCGACTTCCCCGCTGCAAAGCTGCCAGTATGAAATGATTATTATTAAAACGGTATCTGAAAAATATACTACATTATCGCACAGAAGTATAAAATTCATCCCAAATCTATCTACGCATTTATGTACATTGCGATTTAATAATCAGTCAAAGAGGTGCCAAGTTTCACGCAAAGTCGTTCAACTGTTGATGTCTGATTTAGTGACAAACATAAATATCCGAACTGTCACATTTATAAAATTAATAACAATTTAGAATGTAATGTTAAAACAAATAAACAAATCCAAAAAATAATAACATAAAAGAAAATTATGCTCTTAGATAAATTTTATTGAATCAAAACTTTCTTATAACCTTTGTAAAAAGGCGGATATTAATGAAGTTGTAGTTCTACAAGTAAAAACACAAGTATTTATCAATAAAATTTGGCCAGAGCAGTTAAAAATATTGGCACGGAACGTGAAAATGTTTCTCGTGGCCATTACATATAATTGTTATGGGAAAAGAAATACCCACACTCTACGCTTGATGACGTAAACACTACATGGCGTAAGTGTAACAGCCCTTATTTTACGAAGTACGGTTACAGTTTTTGGCGACATAAAGCCAATTTAACATGACGTTTTTTTCAAGGTACTACTAACTTAAGTGTGGTAAAGTCTAGCAAATTTCAAAGGATGTAAACTAATAGGTACTATTTCTTAGTATTTGGCCAGCAGGATGCATGAATAGGAGGATACATCATAATACACATAATTGAGTTAATTTCAGTTACATTCAGATCGAGTCTTAGTATACCTACTTAAATTATAAAAAACAATTAGTAAACTTAAAAAAATAGTTATTGTGTACTAATATTCGCTCCCGTTTTTTTAAGGTACAGAATGATTGGGGCAGTGCCTATCGACCTCCAAAAGACAAAAAACTAATGCTATTGGTAAAAACAAAAGACGACTTTTCTCAGCAGGATACACGAATAGTGACTGTTGAGGTTGAGTTATAGTATGAGATATAGTATTGTATTATAAAAAATCAAGTATTTAACCTTACATGTAGTAGGTGCAAATGATGAAATATGATTCGTGGGTTATGATTAAGTTACGTATGCATGTGGAGTGGGTAGGTTTATAAATGGAGCGAGGAACTTTACGCTCGAGCGGTCGTGTGCCGGCCACAGCGTTACGTCCGCTTCGCCGCCTGCTAGTCGCCCTTTCACGCTTACACATTTCTATTGGGGCGCCACATATACATGAAACATCATATTTTTTCCACTATTGGGGCAACTAATTTCGCTATTCTTCTTACTTTCTGCTCTTTTATTGTTACTTACAAGCGGGCGTATCACAGAATAACTTCAATCCGTTCTTATAACTAAAGTAGTGTGTTATATTAATTAGCACAAATAACGTTGCTGACAAACATTGTTTTATCGTATTATTTACAGCATTAGTTATCGAAAATATTTTTTATTTATTTTAATAAGTAAAACAAAAAAATAAATGTTACATAAACACTTGTCGTTTCGATCTATGCATTGGCTTTTAATTTAAGGCAAAGTATACCATAAAAAGAAGTAAATTTTACTGTATAAAAAAAAAGTAAATTGTATGGTATTAAATTTCTTACATGTCGGATGTGAGTGCAGATACTCTGCTGAGCATAAGGAAGAAGGCCACGGCGCGTCCCACCACGCATGACCAACCCATATTAGGACATCTGAAGATAAAACACACATTATCGTTAACAAACAGATGTTGCTAGTGACCATGGGCGGCCGTGATTGCTTATCATCAGCCGTCTTAGGTTTAATACGAAAAACTTAGGTTTAATTTAATTTAATAAAAAATTCAACGCAGAAACTGTGTAGGTATGTAGGCTATTTAACCTATATTAATAATTTCGTGCAGGGCTACGGTAGACTCGATCGAAACCTTATATGAATAACAAAACATAAAAAAATAATGATTTCCAGTCGACAACATAATTATTCGCAAAATTCGGATTGTGGAGTATTTCGTTAAATTGTTATGGCACTGACAAACAAACCGCAGTCGTCATTTTAGTTACATGACAAACGTTCCGTTTCATATATAAATAAAATAATCTGTCATGAAACTTATGTGGCAGACGAAATTTTACGCGAGCGAAGCCGCGGGTAGCAGCTAGTTTAATAATATACCTACAATAAACCTAGTAGGTAGGTACATCTTTTCTGTCAAATCAAAAGTACTTAATGCTACGTTTAATTAATAACTGGTAGCGTGCATCAAGGTTGGTTTAAATATGGTGTAGGTATTTTATTTACATTCAGAATTTAATTGGTGGCCTACATTATT
>LGAG01000088.1:233318-256451 GCA_001278395.1 Lerema accius
GTATTTTATTTACATTCAGAATTTAATTGGTGGCCTACATATTTATTTTTCAAACGTGTCAAATATGACGTCAATAACGTAGGCAGTAATTAGACTCGAAATAACATACCTATTTCTTTCAAACAAAATACAATTAATCATAGTTTATCCACCCGAATGGTCGTAATATTTATCATTCCGGTCCGTCGATTAACGGGTTTTGAGTTTGATTGTTAGCACGGCAAATATTTTAATGATGAATTTAAATTTCTGTTCTTAGACTGGACTGGATATGTATCTTTTGTTTATTTTTGCTATGAGTGTGGTGTGTTATATTATTATGGTTTTCAGCTAATTTGTATTAGTTTCATATTTACTAATTTGTAAGATCAAATAAAAATAATCTTTTCCCACTTGATTTCGAGTTGCATATAATGACTAGCCAATTTCATTCTTAAGCAATAAGGATCTATAAAAAAAATTATTAGATTTTACCGCTAAACACAAAAAGAAGATAAAAGCTTGTTTGACAGCCACTTAAAGCCCTTTGATAACAAGGAAGATGAACCAGCATTTTATCGTTAAGTATTTTGTGTTTAACACGTTATAGGAAATAAGCGGGTAAATATTATATTTTTAGTGGAATTTGCAAAAGATCATGTTATTAGCTTTTTTCGCCTTTGTCAATAGTAATAAAGCATTTTTGTGAAATGGAAGCTATATTAAAAAAATCAGTCATAAATATTGTAGAAATATCTACACGATTATTTTTAATTAAAATTTTGGACGTGGAATGAGAAAAAATGAAGTCCAATATATCCTCGTCACTCTAGTTCATTTAAATCTTTAAAAAAAATATATATATATATAAATATATATTTTTTTCATTTGTAGAATTTCATGACATGAAAAAGAAATATTTATCTACTGTCAAAATTTCCAGTTACTGTTTTAGTGATATATGGGCATAGTCTTCCAGGTTTTATGCCATTTTGAATTCAGATCAACATTGTTATTTTCCCATACAGGCATACCTAATATTATGTATCTGCAACTTACTCTTTGAAATGCGAACATTGAATAGATACTCGAGTAAACAAAAGAAGTAGGAATGTCTAGAATAAAAGTAGGTAAAGAAAGACGTAACCTTTCTGCTGACTGCAGAGTTTTGTCGGCATGTGGAGAGATGTTAACCCGTCCGCCCTGCTTTACTTCTCCCCCACAACATATCGGAGCTACCTGTAACAATATACAAGCATATCTCAAACTCTTATAGGTACTATAATATAAGCAATATGTGTATATGTAATCTGGTTTGAGAAAACAGCACCATTAATTGCGCGCAAAGTGATAATTTAAGAATTTTTTGGGTAAGAAAACCGACAGTCATGGTTTTATTTTTTTAACGAAATAATGTCATTTAGTAGTTATACCACAAAATAAAGGAGTCTTAAGTAGTTTTTAAATGATCAGTTAAGATTGATTGCATTATTTGACATTTGATTTAGTTCGAACTACCCAACCAGCACCAGCCTTAATTATATTTCGGCGAATCGACTAAACAGAGGATTAATATCTATAAGTACTTATATTTTACTCAAAAAAAAATCACAAATCCAAGATAAATGAAAAACCACAACATAGATTGAAGTAACTGCTTATCAAAGTAACACGCATTTTAGTACTGTATAAAATAAAATGTAATAACAACTGCAATTTTACCAAACTATAAGGGGGCAAAGCTCCTTAAATAAATCATAATTCTATATTATGTCGTGTGTGTGCCCAATAAATTTCGCAATGCACATCTATACATCGTACTGAAAGTATACTAGTGCCAACCAGCGATATCTTCAATAAAGGGATGCTACAAAATAAACCCAAGTCTAACGTCATTGCGACGATCGACAAACTAATATACTTTAACAGTTACTATCATACGGTTAGTTAATTTAATTAGTCGATATATTCTAAATCAGTGAAATTACTTAATCTTAGGTGTAAGTTATAGGTACTTAGCACATTTAAAATTAAGCAGGGGTTTGAATCAATAACAAAAACCATTACAATAAGATTTTAAAAAAGTATCTGCATTTAATTAACCTCCCTTCAAGCTTCATATTTGGCTTTTCAGTGTGTTGTAAAATACAGTCCAGTGATTTTGTTTATTTATAAGTAAATAAAAATAAATACGATACAAAAATATACCTATTTAAATAAATATGAAATTTCTGAGTCAAAAAAAATTGTTGGGAGCGGGAAGTGTTTGCAAAAGTAAAAATTGTTTCCCAAAGGGAACCGAGGGCGTGTCTCCGTAAAACAAATATTTTTTTACAGTATAATACAAACGAAAGAGGCATTTTTTTATTTTCTTTTTTTGTTTGCCTCTTGAGGATCTAAACGAGTCTTTTCTTAAAGTCCTGAGTGACAGATAAACTCCAGACGTTCTTTGTTACAAGTTGCTTTAAGCTACTTTAGAATAAGCTTTATATCCGTAGACACAACACCAAAACAACAACATGGACTCAAGTTATTTATGCGCATTGCGGTGAGAATTAATTAACGAGATAATAGAGAACAGTAACTTCTATGCAATTGTTAATCCCGTTATGCTAAGGATAACTTGTACCTCACTAGTAACTGGGTTTAACTTAAGTTTAAAGATTGGTTTGGTTTCCTTATTGAGGCTTGGTTTCTATTTTTATTCTGAATTATTTTTTTACACTTTTATTCTAGGTATATGTGAGGAAAAACTTGTTTCAGTGGCACTTTGTTTATTTTTCGTTTTACCTACATTAACGAGTGATGTGACATATAAAACGCACTCATATGACATATAAAACTAATTCGTGTCCATCCCTCTTAATTTCTTGATTTATAACTATTCATTGTCTCAGATAGTCGCTATTAAAACTTTTACTTATTCAAACATAGTTCGGGAAACTACGATGCTATTATAGTTTTTAATAAATTGGCTATCTTCCATGTTTTTGATATGTCGTATGTGCAAGAGACACGTCAACGTGATAGTTTATTTTAAAATATTTACGTAATTAAATTTCATAAATGAACTGTTCATAATGTTAAAGAGATTTGAGCAAAGCGCAAAAAATATGAACAGTTGTTTGTTGATTTGAATAAATATTTTCTTTTACTTTGCAGTTTATTCTTTTATAAATCTTATATCCCTAGACAGTAGACGGTATTATTATTGTATGTCCCCAGAGAGTGCTGAGTATTTCATTTGTGCACTTCAATAAACTCAATAAAATGAGCAGACGATCTCCAAGCGCAATAAACTTGAAGAGCTAAGTCATAACGATTTGGAAAAAAGTTTTTCAACGATCAGTTCGTATGCATTTTTCTTTATGATTTTTTAAATTGCTGTAGTTCAATATACAAATCGTTTGTATTTAAATTGTAAACATAGCCAAACTAGATATTTGTTTGAACCTATTAATAATTTGCGGTGACGTAGGTACCTAATAACTTTTTGACATAATTTCACACCTTTAATCCCTTTGTAATACCCAGCTATATTATTATTTGTAATTTATTTCATTTGCAGGCTCATAATTTGAAACTATAGTAAATTTAGCTGGAGTTCATTTATATGTTGAGGTCATTGTGGATTTTAGGGACTAACATTTCAAAAGGTTATATTGGACTTTCCAGACACTTGATTCGTCTTTTTATAACTCTTCACTTTCAATCCAAATATGGTTAAAAGTTCTTTTAAAAAGGTAGCATTAAAAAGAAAATGCCAATTAATTGTTCAAAGGCGTAGAATAAAGTGCGAATTGTTGCCAATTTTGTGTGAAGGTTAACACTGAAATGTGCCTAAAATTATTTTGCCTCGTTAATTGAAGTAGGCATAATTTTTACCTGGCGCGTATTCACAAAAGCTACTCCTACTGTAAAAATACAATTGTACATAACTTATACCGATTCCTTTGCATTAACGTAATTATGGTAAGAATTTAAGTAATAATTTCTAAAGATATAAAATGTTTCCTAAACTGGATTTTCATATCTATAGATACAGATAATAGATATTTCCAATAAGTAGACACTTTATACGTAACTTTTTCTGTATGACCGTATTATAAGTTCGGAATTGTTCAAAGTTTTATCAAAGGATAATTCCCTCTTGCACAGTGTAATTTTTCTAACAAACGTGATGTAGGAAAGTTTGCACTTATAAGTTTGTTAGCTAACTCATATTTTGATGTCAGAGTTCCCTGCCAACTTAGCTGTTAAACGCTTCATAAAAGAGAAATTAGGAGGTGTATGTTTTTGACGTGTTGTTTAACAAATAGCAGGAACATGATGGAGTGGGGTGCCAGGGTGCGCTGTTTAATTATTTGAATAAATAACCTGCTTCGTTTTGGTATATTACTAAGGAGGTAAAAGCGTACTGACCTACTTTATATACACAACACTAATTATTCTTAGCTCTAAAAATATGGGTAGGTACAAAAGGATAGGTTAAAATATCAATATAATAATAATAAATAGAAATGTAATAAATGTTGTTATTGTCATTATATTTAAACGAATGACGTAAACTTTTACAACCATAGGTCTGAAATATAATTTACAGAAACTAAGAAAAGTAACGGTGAAAGTACATTGCCTTGAGGTACACCATCAGCAAGTCAATAACAGAAAGTAGCTAACTGATCTCCCTGATCAGTCATCAGTGAAATTTTACTGGATTTGAACGTCCTTAAAGGTGACCTAATCCATAATGTGACACTGGGTTACATTTTTAATAAGAAAACCAGATCCTACTGATATAAGATCACTTTAATATTTTAGGACAACCTGTTCGCATAGTTAACTGTGCTAATTTTGAGCTCATTTTTCTTTATTAAATTCTGTTATGATCATTTGTTTGGAAAATGTTCTGGTGACAATCAAGACCATTAATACTAATTTGGATTTTGCAAGCTTTGGGTTCATAAATTGTATATTTATAAAGTTGATAGTTTTTTAAACATTGATTCAGTTTTAAAATTAAAAAAAACTCAAATGCATATATAACAAAATCAAATTACTAATATAATTCATAATGTAAATTATATTTTTGCTTCTTTTTGTTTTATGATGGACACTAGTAGACTCAATTAATAATGTCGGCATTACTTGTAACATACCTACATTAGTAATGAAGATAAACGACTGCATGTTTATTAAGCCTTGGTAAAATAGCAATAGGTACAATAAGATTTACGTACCTATCACAAAGGGATATTTAAAGTAAAGTAAGTACCTTTACGTAGTGACGATTCAAACAGTTGGTTATCTTGAAAGTGCTATAATATTTTATACGCAAACGTCAGAGTTATTCCTTCTTGGAACAGAAGATGAACGCTTCAAAAAGACAAAGACAAATCACTGTATTTTCCTCTTGATATATGACTGTTGTTGTATCATGACGATCTTGGTAACTAATTACAATTGCTTCGTCATATCAGCGTCAATCGCCTTGAACGCAGTTTTAATTTTGAACTGTCTATTTATAGAATCACTAATTGAGTCCGCATATTCATTCAGTGACACACCTCTTATGAGTACCTAGTTGTTAACCAGTAGGTAACAAACATTCTGAGGTTATTTAGTAATCACGTATACAAACTTACTAAAGTGACATTAATATTTTTGAAGATTTGACTTAAAGCTTTGATTAAAAGATTTGTATGGCTCTTAAACTTCCTACTTTAAAGGTACATATTATAAAACTAAAGTAACTTACGAGTAACAATGTACTCGTTACTCGTAAGTAATTTAAAATATTTATCGGCTTGTCTATTTGTCACTTTGTCTGTATCTACGTATTTGTTGCTAATTATCTCAGAAACGGCATAACCAATTTGAATGCGGTTTACACCGATATATTGTAGTAATAACAAAGCAACGTTTACTGTTTGCTTTATCTTACTCGGATGACAATTAAAATTGAAGAATGTTTTCTCCATGTTTTAGTATGTGTCTGGCTATTAAGGGCGTAGATTTTTGGAGAGATTGGAAGTCAGATTGCAGCGGTATAATAAAAATATGAAAAGCGTTATCACGATGAAATGGCGTTGACGCCGGACGCAGCTTGAATTTGGATGGAAAAATAGTCCGGCACTTTTCATACACAAATAGCCAGCAATCGATCGGAGATGATTACCACAGAACTGGGTCAGAGTTTAATGTGATCTGCCTAGACAGTCTACATTATATGAAAAATATTATTCCATGAGACTAAATATTATTAAGAAGTATGTCAGACAGCGATTAACTACAACCAACCACTTATGTAGATATATTTTAGATATTATATTTAGAACTTAATGTATCTAATTACTATACCTTGGGCAAATTAAAATACCTAATTAGAGATGAAAAGTATTTTCCCCACAACGCCTATAAAGTATAAGGATAAAATTTTACTTTTATTTAATGTACGAGTATTATACATAAATGTCTTTGTTAAATAATATAGAGAGATTTGAATGCTAAATAGCTATTTAGCCAAAGAAAGGGGATCATAAAAATTCTTTGAAACACACCACTTCTCTTTTAAGCACAAGAGTGCTCTTTTAGTTGAGAATCGAGGGGCAATTGTTTCCTCTCCACGTTTTGTTCATTCAGTTGTAATTCTTTTTTAAGTGTCTGAAATTAATCTGCTTTTCCCCGTTAAATATTTAAACGAGTAAAAGAATTTTATAGTATGTAGACAATAGCCTTAATATTTTAAATCTTCTAATATCCAGAGTGGCTTAATTTGTCTTCGAACTACCTTATTCCAGGATTAACTTTATTTTAAACTGCAATTTAATGTTTACTCCCTGTTTTCTAATTACTTAACAAGTTGAAAGATAAAACATTGATTACGAAGGGTAAATGTTTACACACCAATGTTGGCAACAAGCTGTAAAACTGTAGAGTATATAGATACTCGTATAATATGTACATACATTATAATTTAATTGCTATTTTATATTGCTACGTTATAATTTACACGTATTAATGTTCTGACACATAATAATTATAATGTATAGGGTATATAAGCTATATAGAATTGACACAATTACAATTTTATTATTAAGTAGTAATTGTTTTTTAACAAGTACCTATCAGTAACAAATATAATCTTATATTGATCTCTTTTTTTCAGCATCCTAGAACCGAAAGGATATATTATGCTACAATCGTTATAGAGAAGTGGTTAACTCACGACAAAACAATAAAATTATTATGCCATGATAAAAAAAAACTTTAACGTTTTCATAAAGTTAATACGTTGGTTCTACATAAAGTTTCGGGAAGAAGTTATTTCTTATTTTGATTGAATATTCAACGCACACATTTTAACATAAACATCGCAAATTAACTCGCGGAACTTATTTGCCGGAACCGCCAAGAAGAAACTTTAGTGGAATAATAATGTTATCGCGTTTTTGTTTAAGGTAAACAATTGAGATGATGACTTCATTAAAAATATATTATATAATTTTTGAGATTTTATGTACGTATGTCTGTCCGTCTTAGGCCTGGGTTGAAGACTTTTAGAACAAGAATGATGTATTTTTTTATTTCTAGTTTATAGGGGTGTAGCATAAGAAGTTGATAAACGTTACTTATAGGGTAGGGGAACCGTGACTTGTAATTTTCTCAGACTAATTTTTAGATCGTTGTAAGTTGATATAAAATAAACTACTATATTTCTATCGATAGGTTTTGTAAGTTTTCTGATATTCAATAGTTCTACACGAAATAGAAAATTACAACTTTGAAGCGCTCTTAAACGAGTAGTTCTACTTTATGCTACCGTAGTTAGAGTTTGCTGTAAAATTAAATACAAGCAACAACATGGTAAGTTAATATGTATAATACCAATTACGTCGGCGTCTGTCTACTTAGTAAACTGAACAATAGTAGCTAAGCTGCTCAGGTTTAGGCAAATGTGATATTCTCTTTGAAAGGCACGTTCTAACTGTGTTAACTAAGCTCAAACTTGCACAGGCTCATAAGCGATAGGTATATCAAATGTAGCTAACTGGCAGAGCTGGCTAAATAAAGGTAATGTAGAAAGTGATAAAATTACCATAAAATACATAGTAATGATAAAGCAAGAAAAGTAAAAGAATGAAAGTGGAATATCGTAATCGTAAGTGCGTTTTTAAGGGTTGGTTAAACGAAAAGAAGCGACAGTGTGTAGATTAAAATTATCAGTAGGTAGTATCTAAACATGAGCTTTTACATAACAGTACTTAAGGGCGGGCGCAACCTTCCGGAATTCGCATCAGGAATCAGTTTCTGAATTCTGTGAACCAGGCGTAAACGTCCGGAATTTGTTAGATTCTAAATTAACACTGACAATTGGGGATGTCGAGGTAGAAAGATCCAGGGATAAATTATACGGACACGAATATTTCCAAAACAGAGAAAGATTTAACCCTGGCTCTTTCGACCCCGCTCTCCCCACCGTCAATTCAGAATCTGAAAATTCTGGACGTTTGTTACAACCTAGTTCAATTGTAATAAGCGGTTGTTCTCCACAGATCATTAATTAAGCCTGTCTGTGTTACCAACAGTTCTGTTTGTTTTGTGCGGCATAGTTGTTACTCGAAACATCAAACTTGATTTTCCCGGTCTCTCAAATGAACATGAAGTAAGTTAAATAATAATTCTATATAACGTATTCACTTTAAGAAGTTGTAATGTATTACAACTGTTGTATACATTTACTTTTTTTTCTCTAAAAACAAACTTTTAGAATTAACAAGAACCAAGCTATTCTTGAGGACTCTTCACATCTTTTAAGTTGAAATACGTTGCTTAAATTACCGGAAAATACGAATAATTTTCGGAATTTTAAATTAGAATTTTGGGTGCCTAAATTACATTAAACTTTCCTAAAAAATACGAAACATCCGGTTTTCTCTACCTATTCATGTTGGCTTTAACTGAAAATAAAAAAACTGAATATTTCATAAAAGAATGAGCATAAAGGCCAAACTGCGTTTTGCTTCAATTGAGCGTCGAGGCACGAAATAGAGAGTAACTCTATTTTGTGGTTGAGGCTAGCGGTTATAAATTCAAATAATAAATGTTTTACTAATTTACAACTGTCTGTGGCAAAAAAAAAAACAATTTTGCTGTTTAATAAAAAGGTTGTTTGTTGTTAAATTATATCTATGTATAAACTCCGTATCAATGATCGTGACAGAAAAAGTAAACAATCTTGGCGTTATTTTTATCCATTTTATTCATTAAAGAAAATATTTAGAAGTAAACTGAAATTTGTTTTAACATTAAATTAGTACTCATTCTTATTTTTTATTTATTTGTGTCTGTCTTATTTTTAAACCAACATTTAGAATTAGAATAAAGAGACACTGTAAGATTGTTTACTTTTTCTGTCAAGATCGTTGAAACGGAGTATATCTTGCATCGAAATTCTTGAACAGCATCTAGGTATATTATGCATCAGGTACTATATGTGTGTGTGTATTGGTTCTAATCAGTCACTAACGAACCTTGTGTTACGTTGTGGATTAGTAAAGTAAATCTTCGGAACTCCAACAAGAAATATCATTAGTATTCTTTAGATGTTCGTCCTTTCTTCATAACCAAATAATGAAGTTAACCAGGGAAAGTTTATCGTTGTCAGTATATCCATCATACTACATTAATATAGCACTTATTTAATGTCCAATACAATACAGACGTTAGAAATATGAAACGGGCCCATGGGCAATGAACAGAGTGTTTGCTTTAAATATTCAGAAGGGTAAATGGGGCAGGTTATAAACTACCCTATTATATACCTTATATAGGCTATTAGTTATGCGAGTCAAGGCCGAAGCTACGATATGCGTCGTCGATACATTAGTGGAGGGATGGATGTAGCGAATTCACCAGCTCGTAATAATTTGATTTGGTTCAAGGTATGGTGATCCGTAAACATAAACATGTTACCTACACATATCTATAATAATATATATTATAAATTGCCCTCTTGGTTTATTTACCATCGTATTGTTGTCTTTGTTAAAACATTAAACTTAGGAAAGTAGGTACTCTGGTAGCTTTTTGGAACGTACTTACGCACTAATGCGACCACGTAAAAATAAGTAGTTTTATTCGTGTTATAGTTTTAGTATTTTGAATATAAATCGTACTAAAAACGTACCGCTAAGCGAGTTAGATAAATTGATCTAAGTAAATGTTTTCATCTCAGCGGCCTAACAACCTAACAACTATGTAGTTTGTTGGATGACTCGGTCTAACACTAACTTAGAATCACTTCAATTTCAAGATCGAGGTTCAGAGCAAAAAGCTTAACCTACATTTCTCTTCGTTTCAGCACACTTGCTGGATATCCGTGTTTTATCTAAATCACATATGAATAGAAAATGTAAAAGAAACAAGAATAAATGTTCAGCAAATGCAGTGGAGTGTGGTGTGGATCAAATCTTTGAACTTAGACACGCGATTCAAACGTAATGCAGGCAGCTTTGATCAAAGAGGCTACTAGAAAAGTAATGCAGTAAAGTATGTGTATCGTATGTTATATACCGTTCAATATTATATAAGTCGAAGAACTTATCTAAAATGATAGATATAACAAAAGTGGTATTTCATTACAGAACAGAGAGTCCGTTTAAAGCTGAATTTAAGAAAAAGTAATATTTCATGGCATAAATAAACAACTCTAGAGAATTGCCTATTCTGATTTATTCGTACATTTCCAAACGATTTGGACCTATATACTATAGAGTAATGCGGCTACCTATTTTTAATTTGGTACCCTGATTACTGTCTAAATATAGTCAAGGTATATAAGCAAAAAATCGAAAACAATAATTAAAACAGACAAAATTAAAAGTATATTTATTCTACATGATTAGAGTAAGATCATTTTAAATGTAACTATGATAAAACACCTTAATTAAAAGCTGTAAAGCTTAATATTGCTCGCAGGCAAAGAAATGAAAGTGAATTTAAATACCAAACGATAAGGCCTCGTTCCCAGCGTCTGCATAGTACGAAACAGATGCTGAATAATTTACCTAGTTTCACTTTGAAGGTAGATCTCTTAGATGAGCAGACTGTAAGTTTACTCTGAGCTGCGGAGCTCAGAAGTGAATTCACAGGCATACAATTTTATTCGGTAAATATTTTAAAATGACAACAAGTAGCGCGATAAGGCTTAATAACCTTTTTTCGGACGAGCAATTTGTTAGACGATGTTCTCGCCTCGTGGGAAACATTTGTTCGGATTAAATTGTGTTTTCTGAAAAAAGTAACGAGATATTGAATTTTGCTGGCGATAAAAGGTTTAGGTACATTTTATAGTCGTACCTTATGTTTTCATTTCTCTAAAGCACGGGTCGTCTTCAATTAAAAAAATTAATGAAAGTGCGTCGTATCAAAAGAATGCATTGTTCGCAAGTACACGTTAAAAGTGTTTGCAGACAAAAGCATAGTGCGAGACATTCTGTAAAGTTTCCATAGACTCCAGTTAAATCTTACAATGTTAGATAAACAAAGCATTCGCACAGTTATTTTTTCAACTTTTGTTAATATAATTTCATCATTTTTTACTTTTCGTTGATTACTATAAAATCAAATAAGTAAAATGTTTTCATGGAGATAGAGGTACGTACAGATCCGTATTTAATTTTTCGAGTTAATTATCATAACGTTAAAATATTTCCAGTATAATAACAGCATTTAATTAAGAGAATGTATCTTTATGCATATTCTTTAAACGCGAAGCGTACCTATAAGTGTATAAGAGATATCAATTAGCAAAGAACATCAGCAATAATCAGTAATGTACGTTTTATAAAATCGTATTCATTCGTTATCGCGGACTCATTTATCAATACCATTCAATGGGTATGCATGCAAATCGCGATTGCTTGATTATGCAATTTAAGACCTTGAAGGCTTCGTGCATTATGTTTAATTATGTTAACTAACAACTGGGTCTAGATAATATATAATACCTACCTATAAGAGGTATCTATCTATATCTACTGGTAAAAAATCTTTAAGTAATCACATGGGAATAGATTTAGAAATTAATTAGATTTTCTTAGTAAACTTAAAATACCTAACGTGTAAGTGAAGAGTTTAACTTTGAACTACAACTGTTAGGTGCAAAACGGAAAGGTTTTTCATATAATAAACGCACTGTCCATAGTTTCAGTTAGCATAATTTAATTTGTTAGCAATACACTTACTTGTTTCAACCGAAATAACTATGAATAGCTATGAATGTTACAAAAATATTGAGTGCGAATAAACTTAATCAATCTTCAGGAGCTCAACGATTACTTACAAATGAACATATAAACGTAAATATAACGATAATAGATAAAATGAAGAAAGATTACATAAATAATGGGAATCGATTATGAATGAGGGTTCGTTCAGGGAAGTGCCGCAATAGATTTATGATGTAATCCTTACTTTATGTTAACCCAGAAACAAAACGTACCTTAGTAAATAATACTCTGTTTACGTATTATACAATATAGTCAATATTTCAAACTTTAAAGTATAAAAAATTTAAAAGCATATATTTACGACTTCTTCAGCTACGTAATGGGTAGATAATTATGTATTTATTTGAAACAACTACTGACTATTATCTATTTTAAGTCATAATTATGATAATATTATTATTGTAAGGAGGCATATAAGAAAATTGGACAGACTGTAAATTAATTAGTGCCTGAAACTTGCAGATGAAACTTAGTTCCTAAATTCAAAACACACGACGGCTACACGTAAATGTGTCACGGTTGACGAGATATTTGGCTGTATTTAACTTTTCAGGAAGTTCCGGCTCAGATTACTCTCGAAGCTCTCATGAATACAAATGAATGAAATTTCCGAAACGTCGTCTCATAATTTTCTTGAATAGTTAATCATATTTGTTAAAAAAAGAGACTTAATTATACGTTTCTTTTTACTTTTCAGATAATATTGCAATTCTTTGCTCGTTCATTAATATGAACGGAAGTCAGCTATCACAAAACATTTTTTGAAACTAGTACTTCTAATTTTTGGGTTGAATATGATTTAATAGGATAACAGATAAAATAGCTTTATAAAGGCGCCGCATATTTTTTGCCCGAAATTTCTTGAGAGCTTCCGTGAATCATAAGCACAGTAAGCTGTCAGTATCGGTTGTCATCGTAAAATGACAATCGTTAGGTATGTTATATCGGAGGCTTTTGGGCAGCATAAAAACTAACACCCAGGTTGTCCAGTAACTGCTCTACCAATTTGCACGTAGGTTATGTTGTAAGCCTTTTCAGTAACGAGGAGAGACTAGTCCTCAGTAATGGATGTTTAATGAGTTTAGGTCAATTCAAATTTCTGCCTTACGAAGAACCGAACCATTTGAATAGTAGCCCTGGTAGGTACCTAACCATTGTGCGATGCAGGTCGTCAAAAAAACTATTTGTAGATATACCGAATCAATGCAAGTTATGTCGCAGAGTTGTAATAATATTTTCTCTATAAAGTAATACACAAGCTTTTCACACAAAGTCATAGATTCTGATATAAATACACAAATACAGGGCGTATTTGCTGGTATGTTATACCCGACCCAGTTTATCCTCGTAACACGATTTCATATTACGGTTGCGTGATACCTACTTACGCCGCACCGCCAAAATTAATAATAATATAAGCACCCACGAGCACTGCCTATAGCATAAGCTAGCCGTAAATTATTTAAAAAAATATTACGATTATTTTCAAACAAATAAATTATAAGAAACGACCTTCTAGCTTTATAGGCAGAAAGTTTAAAAGCTAAACTTTTACCATAGTGTGGTTTGGGTAAAATTGAACAATAGGCAATAGTAAATGTCAAGGACAGTATTTTTGAATAAACGAGCAAGGTTATCGTGGTTCTAAATAAACTTTATGAGGTTAAGGTTCTATTGTGCGTACGCTTGTATTATTCCAGTGGTCTCGATAGTTCGCTTTTAGTCAACCTATCACCACAATTTTAACTTACATACAAAATAATGTGTTGAGTTTATTGGAATTTGAACCTTGCGTATGTAGTGTAAAAGCATGCGGCGGTATTCGCGTAGTTACTGGAGATGCACGGCGTTGGCGATGCAACTATGCAATTGGCATTCTTGACCTGTTTAGAGGCAAAGAAAGAATTTTGCATCGATCTTTCTACATTCTTTGCTGTGAACGGTTCCATTTAACCCAACGAAATTGGTTGAACGTAACGACTTATGAAGGAGTCTAGAATGTAACCACCTAGTTAATTTCATTCGTAGTAGATAGGTACCTATATTTTCCAAAGGATAAAGTGAAATAATTGAAAACCAGAAAAATATTACTGCAACTTAAAGAAACTTTGTTATTCTTTTTCTAATTTATTGATATTATTTCGCCGTTTTCCTTAACTAATAGTCAATAAGTACTCGTAAATGCGAGATTTCCAGTGAATAGTTTTTACGAAGAAAATGTAGCATTAAATCAACCGGTACGACGTTGTGGGTTTAAAAATTGTGATAAATACGTTCACAGTGCGCTCTTGTCGACGTTCACGAATGATTAACCGCAGCCAAGTGAAGTACTTAATTAAAAATGAAAAGGGCAAAGCTCGCTACCCTTTATAAATTTTGATAGTAACTAAATTTTCTTGATTTATTTTATTTCTTTGCTAAGCAGCGATGCTGTGCTTTAATTATGTAACTTTAATAAATACCAAACGTTGTTATATTTGATCAAAGTTACTGGTCAAAGGTAACAAAAATTTACTTAGGTATTGAAATCTTCCGAGCACTATAATTATCTCATTATCTATATGACTTTATGGTTGGGCTAGCTAACGGAGTAAAGCTTGGAGCAGTAGCGCAAATTGCGTAAAATAACAAGCAACAATGGAAATTGTTACAAACTTAGTTCCAATAGAAGAATTGTAACGAGGCGTAGCGTGGTGGTAGCATAAGCGTCACCCAAGGCCCAAGGGAGGTAGACACCGCTGTCCAAAGGAGAATAGGCCAAAAGGACGGTTGTTTTTTCGAGTTATTTCTTTGGCACACTCTAAATCCCAATCAGCTTGACGGATTTCAACGTGTAGGTTGTCATTGGATTCTTCTCCATAATGTAAGTACATAGGCTTTAATTTCACTTCCTCCACCAACTTTAAACCGTTTATTTTTTTGTTTTCTATTAATGATTATTAGTTATTTATTAATTCGCAGTAGATAAGCAGTAGAGCTGTAAAGACAGATGCTATCGCCAGCCGCCAGTGACGCGGACAAGACGGCTCGTCTGGGCGGACGCGGGGCCGGCCAACTTGGCAAGAGACGTGGTTAATTTTATCGATTTATTATGTCCGATTGCCTTCTTGGCCCGGTTTCGGCACTTACAATGATTTCCGTTGTTGGTCCTTGCTCTTGAACAACTCGGTCAGCGGACACGTTATTGCAAACTTGAAATTAAACGTTGTGAGTTATAGTTTTCATGTTTCGGCAGTTTGTTTAACTACATGTTGTATGGATTTTTACCTGGTATAAAGCCCATATTAAACATACGTTGTAGTTGATGCGACTCACCAGGCAAAGATTATAAGTGTTTGAAGTTAAACATCTTATTCGTTTGATATTACGACGGCATAACCTCAAGTAACGTAATGCGGCCGTCGATTTCTTGATGGATACTGCCTTATTCAATTTTGTAGACAGTAAATGTCTTATTATTAAGAGTTTTTATCCTTGAAAACATTTTACCGAAATATGAGGTTGTTCGCCTATAAATAAATTAAGGTAATATCTCGAAGCTCAGGGAAATTCTCCCCGTCTTTAGAATTAACATTTTCATTTGGTCTCGAGAATACTTTTCCAAACTTTTATCGGTAAAGGAAAAACCGATAGCTCCCTATGTCGCTATCGACAACCCTAAAAGCTTGTTTCCATTTAATAAATGACAGGGGTTTTAGTTTTGTGCGTTGACGAAAGCGTTTTACGAAGCTCTTAGAGAAAATTTCTGTTTTCGAGCGATCGCATTACAAGTAAATACACACGGAGAGTGGTTTTCACGCTTATTTTTATTTTTATTTTACGGCGCTAACAACAGACATTGGATTTATTTTTGCAAGTGTTTGTAGGAAACACATTTTTTATGCTACATCTACATTTGCTAACAGACAAAAAATTTAGTTTCATTTTCAAAGTCACTTTATTGTATTATCGACATGGTTTCTGTTACTTTAGTAACAACTTCAACCTATTAACGTTCCATTATTTCCATTATGTTTTAGGGTCTCTTGTCTTAATTGAGGATTTAATTAATCTGCCGACTTAAGTATCAAAAGTTTTTAAGCCACTCAAAAGCCTAAAAATTTCCACCGCGCTACGAAGACCAAAAGCACTTAAGTAATTTTACCATTTGCGTTGTTCGAATAACCGACTGCTCTCGAAATAAGCTTACCTATTAACTGACAAAAGCTCTTAGGTTAACAATTAAAAAAAATTAATACGTTTAATGATTTTTTTATTTTGAGTGTCGTGTCCAAGAACGGGTCTAAAATGGGCATTGCCCTTTAATGTAGGGAAAATTTATTAATAATGTAAATACACAGTGTCTTGATTACTATAATTGTGATAGAAATACTACGTATACCTCTTTATATTATACGATTGTAAATTCGAATATAATCTTGCGCTGTAAGGACTGAATTGAGCTTAATTTCATAAAAAAGGCTCTTGGGATCTCCCATAAATGTGACGGACCGGTTGGTTGGCATTTTCCTTAACTTAATGCCAAAATACCAACGGATAAGAAATCCTACGCTCGGGAATCGAGATTTTAAATATTTTCGTTACTTGACGCGTAGGCAAAGCCACCCACCTCCCTGTACCAATTCCTACTAGAGCAACGTATGCGTAACCGTAAATCTAAATCCACTATTTCGTATGCTAAATCTTTCACCCTCGAAAAATATCGTCACATATATTCAAGGTATTTTATCACGGAAGTCTTTTGTTCTAGAATAAATAATATTCCTACTATCTCTTTTTGTTGTTTACATTAGTACCTACCTATTGCTGTTGTTAAAATCCATATTTGTTAATGAATATAGCCACGTTAATAGGGTGTTCAGTGAGCATTGAATAATGAATATTAATTAATATTATTACTACAGAGCCTCTTTGCATAAGCGAGGATACTGCCTTAATTTTTAAATGTTGTAATTGTAATCCACACGTGTGATGATGAATTTCCCTAACTAAAAATGCTTTACTTATTTGTCTTTGGAAGAGTATAGTTACACATAAAGTTAATATTAAAACAATTTTATTCCGAGAGAGGCGCACCACAATGAAATAAGCCTTCCGTAGATATTTCGACACCATCGCTTTAATCTTCGAGAGGGAGCGCAGTAATCCCTGTCGAGTGCCTAATAGCGGTAATAGGGAAAGGAGATTGTACTAATTGGACTTGAAGTACCTGCGTACAAAGAAATTTCACACAGTTATACCGACTTAAATCTTAGGTTTCCTTAGCTTGTAAGATAAAAAAATCCACACGAATAATAAGGAATTCATGTTTTTGTAGAATGGGTGTCTTAAACATATTTAAATTAAGATTAAAATAAAATTGAATCTGTATTTCTACAGGGTGGGTGGGTTTAATGTCTTTGTTTCTTCGCGTATTTTTCTTGGTCGACAACGCATCGTTGATGTTTGTGTCGCTGTAGTTTATGCAAGACGACGACCACTTTTCATGTAAAGGCTCGTCTTGGTGTTTGTCAGATGCCATTTAAATAAGTATTAAAATATAATTAATTCCTTGTCATTGTTATTATTTATTTACTCCATTAACAGGCAGTGGAGTTGAAAGCTCGCTACCCACTCCTTTACCCGTTCTTGCCTACGGAATTAAATTCTGTCTGAACCCTTCAAACTAAATGAAACTATGACTAAGCTCATGAGAATTACAACTATTGACATGTAGCACAGGTGTAATTTATTACTCACCTATGAGTGTTTCACTAACATTATGTAATTGAAGTCTAACTTTTACTTGTTGCATTATTTTTATACCTGCTTTCCATTGTACTTAAGAACTGCTGTCGACAACCTGTTATGCAATTTGGCAGTTTTTATAGTCCAAAATAAAAGATTTTTTTTTACGTAACTATACTCTTTAAAACTTAAAATAAAAGAAGCTTAATCACAAAATTTTCGTATACCTACCAAACGTGTACGAAAAAACTTGGTCACAATAAAAAATAATTTATTGTCAATAAAGCAACCGGCTTACGCCTTGTATCTGGGTAATATCTGAGATAAGATAGAACAAGCTTTGGTAAAACTTCTAAGTGAACAGCCAGAGCGAAGCCTGTATCGACCGCAGGCCAGCGCTCGCACTACAACGTTATTATTTTAATTTAAATGAAGACCTGCCGTTTGACCGCCGTGCACTGTATCTGACGTTATCTGACGTAGACTGACGTTAATTAATTTCCGATCTAAACTTTCCGGTACAAAGTTCGACTATCATAGTTATCTAAAATTTATAACCATTTCATACCAAAGGGATCAATGATACAATATCATACCCTTTTTTTTAATCTAACCTCTCGTAATACTTAGATATGGAAGAGAAGATGGGGAAAGAATTTTCGCATACTTTTAAAAAGCACTTGATCCAATATTTTGATATTAATAATTATCTCTTTGTAATAATTAATTAATAAGCTCAAATCAAAATTATCTATAAATGGATAAAAAAAATCGATTATCTGTAAAAAGTAAAATGCTTACGAAATTTTGTCTGGCGAATAAACATGTAAGTACCTAAATATACTTAAGGTGATTATGTATACGTGTAAAGTCGAGAATGTAAGTTGTAAAGTGTAAACCACGTTAAATACTTTAATAAATAGACTAGTTTCACGATACTAGGAATCTCTCGAGAGCGCGCATGTTCTCCGTATTTATCGATCCGTTACATTTTAACTGCATATGAGATTTCAATATTCCGAACTATACAGGATGCATTTGTCAAAGTTTGGCAATAAAATAAATCACTAGTATTATCTTTTTTATACAAACAGTTTGTACACATTTGACGGTCACTAAACTCGTAAAAAGCTTGATTAATTTCTATATTTTTTGTGTCAATTTAAGACGGTTGGATTAAATAACAACTGAACCCTATACTACTGAAACTATTGTTCAAATTTACTATACTTACTATTGAAGAAATTTAAATATAAATTAACTACTAACTATGTAGGTTAATCTTTCATTGCCTATCCCTTCGCAACGCGGTTTACACTCTTTTTTCGTTCAACTTTTTGTGTTATTTATAAATGCGAATGAATTTATGCTTAATTATTGTGTCAGAATTGCTGAAATGCAATGAAAAATAAATTGAGGGTTATGTTAACATTGTGCCAATTGGTTCTGTTATTCAAATTTTATTGAAAGGTAAATTTGCACGTGTACCTGACATCAACAATTGTGTAAATTGCGGAGTTACAAAATTAATTAAATGGTATTTATATAAAATGTGATGAATATGAACCAAGCTTTTTCAGAGCTGACGACTCGGTTAATACTAAATATAAAGCAGTTCTATGAAACTTAGTCATAACTTAGTAAGACAGTGGCATTTAGAATATCTCACAGATACAATGTTACGTTCTGTAAAGTCCTTGAACTGTAATATGTGACGTGAACACTGAACTAAATGTAGCTATAAATTACGCATACGTGGCAGTAGATACGTTATAAGGAATATTGGAACAAAGAACGTTCTACAGCTGTATGCTATGAATCTCTGAATATGTTATGAGCACACTTAACGCTTCGTCTCACAGAACGTAACAATTCTCGTATGCCACCCGAACCTTTTGTTTAAGGACAATACACTTATATCACTCACGATATAAACGCAGTGCTTTAGATCAGAAGGTTAGAGTTAGGTTTAGGTCTTTAGAACCTACATATTACATACATATTAAGTAACTTGAAATTCGTGAATCCAATTAAATCGTATTGTTAACCAAATTTTTAAATGGACGAGGTAGTTCTCTTGAAATTGCAGCAGAGAGAAGTAAATTGTTAAGTTTAATGTGACAAATAAAACAATGACTGAAAAACAATGTGGGTAATATGTTATTTAATTATCTGACAATAACATTTTAACTACAACGGGTAAACTATTCAAGAATTACGTACCTACCTATGCAGTATTCTCCTAAATTGCCAGCAAAGGACAAAAGTTCTCATTACATTTACTTTCAAAAGCTTATGATTTTTACGTTATAATAAACATACTTTATAAGTTCTTAAGATAGATGCAAGCAGATTTTACTTGAAATTCGGCATTGTTACACAATGTATGGTAACTACTTCAGTAATATAAGGAAATGGTTAACTACGAGTACGTCAGTGTGTAGAGCTCCGTAGCTCTACATCGTGCAACTATGTAGTTTTGATCGCGGAGAGTAGGAACTACTAACAACTTAATCTCTAATTATAGAAAGTTATGTGTTGTTTAATCACGTTTCTTGCTTGTTGCTCAGAAACTCTGTCCTAACAGATGTGGTTGTGTAATGTATTGCCTTGAAGTTAGCGTTCAGAGACATATGCAGATGACATCGTTAGCGATGCAAATTTGTGAAAAATTTCACTAAAGAAACATAGCTTTTTTAGAAATGCTGGAGTCAGATAAATTTAACTGTGTATTCCCAATCTAAAATGGTAATAATTAATTAATGGGTATAAAGTAAGAAATACTTGTGAATTACTTATAAAATTTAGAGACGAACTGTGTGTGTATTCATAGCAATTGCATACAGATAGGCTACGTCCTTGTGTAAAGCGAAAACTTTAAACTTTTTATTGTACCGTACAAACAAATCGTATGAGAAAAACTGCACACGCCGTATTAATAGGGTTTGTTGTACCCTGAATCGTTTCTATGGAAACGTTCAGTGCCTAGAAATAGAAAAAATTCAACTTTCACTTGTAACATAAAGAGGTTAATACAACACATTGTTTTGTAATTATAATTGTTGTCCGCGTATTACTTCGCATGATGTTCCTCCATTATTGATAAGCATCGCCCCGCCCATTGGCACGTACGGAAAATTATAAGCAACCCCACATTTAAAAACTATATTAAGCATTTAGCTTTATCGTTTAATTAATAATGATGGTTTGTACATAATTTTGCTGCATTATTAAATAACTAAAAATGATCTCGCACTAGATTGTAAGCATTTTTAGTATCTTTACGAGAGTTATTAGCCCCTTTTGTCGTATTCAAAACAAAAAACATGTCAATTAGATTGTTTTCGTGTCTCCACGTTAAGCGCGTACCTATGTAATATATTTCTTGTGTTTGTGCAATATCAGTGATTTAAAAGGAATATTTATTTTACTCACCATATTTATCTCATTCTCCGTCAGATTGCTGAAGTCTGGTCGCACATAGGTTGCTACCAACAATTATTATTCATTAGGTGTGTCTCAGGGCGTCCTTTCATCATTCCCCGAGTCGGTTCGTTATGCGTTATTCAGAATGCTCTCTTATTTTAATAAAAGGCCGACTTGAGCAGACACTCTCCTTAAAGGTCAAAACGAATCTACAGAACGTAACCTTCCATTCTGAAGGGGTTTAAATAATGCTGTAAGTTTTTATTTTCCATTTGCTTGTCTTGGATATTACGTAGTATAAATGTAAAGATTCAAAAAGATTCCCTTTATAAAAGTCTTTGAACTTAACTGCTAGGTAGCTGTAGAAGTTAGTAACGAATGTAAAAACTTGTCGAAACTTGTTAAACATAGGGATTTGAGGCAATTTAGCTAGCTTATTTACATATCCAATATCTAGAACTCAGTACAGCGCTACATTTCAGGTCCTTCAATTATAAAGCACAAATCCACAAACTACAGTAAGCCGCTAATGGATCGTAAATCATAACCATACGTATACATTATACCTACAATACATGTTGACTTCGCACAATTCTTTGTGTTCTGAATAAAAAGGTTTTCCCATCGTAACCTACAGAAATAATACTGTGATGACCGAATAAATGAAACCCGAAATAAGTCAAAGTTAGTCGGGCATGTTTCTTTACTAAAATAAAATCCATTAGTTGCAGAGCGGAGTCGGCAACAATATTTCTCTAGTAAAAGCCTTGTCTGTTGTGAGCGGTGACTCGGAAATTTCAGGAACTTTGGTACGTGAATTCAGCCCGCACTCATTGTTTGGTTTAACCAGCAGTAAGGACGTATAGTAGCTTTGTTTTAATTTGGGCTTTAAATATTCATTAAGTTTAAGATAATAAAAAGTTATAACAATGTAATGATGTCCTGTTATTAATTTAGGCTTTGTTTAATTTTATAAAGGTCTTTAGAGGCTGTTTGTTTTAGGTTTGTGTCAGAGGCATTTTATCTACTATGTACCTTAAGACGAGAAAGTATTTGTTAATTTAAAAATAATGCGATTAGATCATTTTGGAACATATATATTTAATTGTTTTTTTTGGACTTACTACTGTTTGGACTCTCATATAAAGTTAATAACTAAACGTCATTAGTTTCACTGTCGGAATACTAATCAAAATTTTTGGAAAAAGCGACGGAATTTAGCAAAGTCGAATAGTTGGGATGAAAGTTTGATAAAATTTACTTGTAAAGAAAAGCCTTATTGTTATGAGATAGTTTTATACAGTTAAGTATAAAAATTTTGAGAAATATAGGTACATTTATCTTGGATATCTTTAAATTATCAATGTAATTGTTCAAAACAAAAGCAATATATCACTTTTTACCCAAGTTTCTCGCAAGAGATCCTACATAAAGATTCCCTAATGCAAATTTTCAGGGCAAAATAGGGTCATGTTAAAATGAGATGTTTGTATAATGACAATTTATAGAGCGTACAATGCTGCGTGCCACGCGGGCTCATAAATACGAAAGCAAATGGCACAAGGGGTCGCGAAATGGCACTTTGAGGGACTACATTCCAGATTTGAGGACACATTTAGGACTGGGCCACTATGTATACAATATGTAACTGAAATTCCTACTAAGTAAGTCCCTCCTAAAATCCTATTTAAGATATCGCCCCTTCCAG
>LGAG01000088.1:265166-283524 GCA_001278395.1 Lerema accius
CAGAAGTCGACAAAAAAGAAGTCCTGAATGTCAATAGGATTGTGGACGTAGTTATCACCTACAAGAAAATCTGTTATAAATAGGAACCCATTTCTAGGAATAATTTTTGATATGTCTTTTAGTATTTGCAGTTATCGCGTTGGTGCAGCGATTACAGCTGATAAAAAGCAATTAGTTTTTAACGTATCTTCAATAGGATCTTCATAAGAGTACCCACTTAGAAGGTCGGTGATACCCATAATATTCTAAATTTGTATCAGAGGTGATCGTTCACCATCACGCGATCCATCAGATTGTTTGTATCGGCAATTCTATCTAATTCTATCTATACCTTGTAAATATCTCACGTGGATATCCGAATAACAAACCTCGATGATACTTTATATTGTAAACATAACGTACAAAATATTCGCTGTATAATACACTAATGGTCGTTCGCCAACTACTTTATCTAAATATAGTTTGCTATCGCTAGAAAATATGCTTGTTATAATAGACTTTAAATCATCGAAATCTTAGTATAAGTACTCGTAATAATTAATAAGTACAAAAATGTAAAGTTATCTGTCGTGGGAGTAATGTGAATTACCCACCAAGATGGTGCAAAAGTCGTAGGTAGGTACTGTCCTCAAAAATAACATTATTTAACTAATTAATGAATTTTTCGAATACATCTAACGGATGAAAAAAAAAGAATTTTGTTGGTACACACAGATTTTTTTATTCCATTTCAGAATCTACCCGATTTTATTTAGAAAACCTTGTAGTTTGCATAATGTAGATGTACTTAGCAGGTAGGTACACATACAGTCTGCAATTATGACCATGTCATGCAGCAATTCAACTTAACGTGATTTCAGCGTAGTAATAAAATACATGCAAATGTTTTATGCTGTTGTTTTCGAACCCAATCGTACAAATATTGCAGTGACTTACGGTTAAAAAAATAAGCAGAAAGTGTGGAAGAAAAAAGCTCGATAAATATATGTATAAATAGATTCGATAGTTTTCATTGTCTGAGTGCATAGCTTTACTGCAATTGATAGCCAAGGGCGAGGTTGATGTACGACCTGCTTCTTCTGCTAATTATAACATTTTGACATTCACTCATTACTACGCAGTGTCGTACATTATTGTACCGAGCTCTCGGCGTATTGATTATCTTTAAAACATAGGTACGTGTAAAGATACTATTTACTGACCTATAGATACATAGTCCGAGCTATTTATTTGGGTAAAAAGAAAGCGCGTGCAGATATTGGGCTGATAATTATGTATATTGGTACAAAATAATTTTAGCTGGGAAATAATGCATTTTGTTTTTTATTTGACATTATTGCCTGTACATTTGTGATGTGTCCACATTTAGGAACATCTTGCACGTGGAAGATGATTTAATAAAACATATTTTTATTCAAATAATATTAAATAACTTTGCAAAATTTTGTGCACTTACTAGAGGCACTTAATGAACAGCTTTTAACAATTCAAAGTACCTTTTCCTCAAAATTCTGAAGTTGAGTTTAGGTTCACAAATACTTAGACTATTAGCTCCTGCGCTAGTTTCACGTTTTCCGAGTTAAATTATGTGCAAAGGTTTGGGTACAACTCTATTTCTTACTGGAGTTCCTACTCAGAATACATAATGTGCGCGACTCTCGTTCTAGCCAATTGAGTTTGTATCGATTACAAAGGTACAGACGAGCACGTTCGATCTCGGTAAAATATAATAGACGTAATGTCTTCCTCTCCGATTGAAAGTTAATAAAGCTGACACCGTTGTCCTATTTTTATAAGCAATTGAAATTGTACTTTAGAATTCACACTTCTAACGTTCAACGAAGGTTCTGACGGCTAAATAAGGAAAGCTAAATAAAAAGGAATGTAATTATATCAACAACAATAAAAACTAAGCATAATATGAACTCTGTAGTGGAGTTATGAGAACAAAAGTAAATGTTTATGACAAGAATTCTTACTTATTCAAAATAAGAAGAGTAAAAATGTAAATTAATGTGTAGGTACTTACAATTAGTTAAGCATTTTATGTCTTTGATTATAAGAAATAAGCGTCTATGTCTCTCTTGGTGTAATGGTTGCTTAGCTTAATGATGATTATCTATGAAATCTATGGTATCATACAATTTTATATTGTTTTTTAGAAGATACGTTGTTAAGAATTAGGAGGTAATGATTCTTTCATCAAAACGATATTTAAATGGCATAGTAACCTAAGTCACTAACTCTACCGAGATGACTCTACATGCTATAACTCTAGAAACACTACAAACTAATGTTATACAAAAGTTGTATATTGGTTGTATCAGAGAACTATTGTATGACAAGTATGTGATTAAACTTCTAACAATACATAGATACCTTTTTGCAGTAAACTAAAGATTAATATTAAACGTATTTAACCATAAGCTATCCATGACTAAAATTTACCATAATAATGCCAACTACTATTGTTGCTACCTGTATCGATATAATCGTAAAATGATTAAGTAAATTGTATACAAATTTATTCAACCCTTGAGATTGGTACTATACTATTCTGCGCACTTAATTTTATTGAACGGTACGGTACAAACTTTGTTCCAAAAACGGGTAACGTTATAAATGTATCAAGGGCATCAGTGCAGAACACGAAGTGCCGTAGGTATAACGACAAAAACCATATAACCACAATGACACTATCATACTTTAGTGACTACTCAAATGAATGTGCCAAACATTCCCGGCACGTAATTAAAAGTGTGATTAATAACAGAGAAATCCTCTTTGCCACATTAGTTTAGAGTGCAATCGGTATTTACGCTTGAACACTACTCCAGCCAGTTCAATAGTCTTAATTAATCAGCAAATGGTACAATCTGGTGAGGTAGTTGCGACTTTAATAATGTTTATTACAATGCGTGCAATGTGATAATTATAATAGGCCTTTATAAGCTGTTGTGCGGTAGGTTGAATTTACGGAGGTCTTTTCACTTTATAATTATTATTTTTGTACATAATATGCAAGTAACATTTTAGGAAAGAAAAATAATTTTATAGAAGCATCAGGTTTTATTCTAAGCTAATTAATTGCTTAAAAGCTCTACCATTTTAATACAATTATCTAATTATCATTACTAAAATACATTAATAATACCTAATTCATTATTTTATTTCTTCAGTATTCATTTTTTATTATACGTGTATACGAGTTGGCTAGATGGATTTTTTTTATTATTATTATGTTTCTATGGTAGTGTAAGTTGAAGACAGTTG
The DNA here is from genome assembly GCA_001278395.1 of Lerema accius. Lineage (NCBI taxonomy): Eukaryota > Metazoa > Arthropoda > Insecta > Lepidoptera > Hesperiidae > Lerema > Lerema accius. The sequence goes on from LGAG01000088.1 coordinate 268,440, forward strand.
CCTTGTTATTAGGAAATACCCATGAGCTTACGGGTTATAGGTCCTAGTATGGATGAATGACATAAGTTTAACTAATTTAACCTACAAAATGGTAGTACGGATAACAATGTGCCAAGGTTTGACGTTTACGATTGCTTTTAGTAGTCTTAATTATTCTTGATGAATTAAATTGTTACTGAATCAAGAATTTTCTAGCTAGATCTGGGAAATCGCATCGTTACGAATATTTTTTACTTTGATCTTATGTTACCTTCTGTGAAGTGATTGTAACTCAGCAATAACACCCAACACTAACTATTAAATGTCTTTTAGGTTTGCAACAATAAAATACAAAAATTTTCTCATAAATTTAGTATACTTACGTAGGCAAGTGTCTACGAGCAGTAGTAAATATTTTAGATAAAGTGTATTGTGTTTATAGTGGGTACCTTTGAGGTACTTGTTACGGTTGTTCGTCCGCTTATTACGCGTACGTTACGTTCTCACATAAAAAGGAAGTGGAATATTGAACCACGGTGATTCTACGTTAATGGTGGTCAGATTTTATGGTGATTAAAGAGACTGCAATAAAAACTAGAAGTAGGGACGTAGGCAGTTATTTCGCCTATTAAGAGTAGGAATTGTATTACAAGTACATTATGCCCTTATGGTACATTAAGTGGAGACCGAAGGATTTGAATATCGATTTATCGTAAATTATAATATTTAAGATAGGCTATACTTATTAAAAATGAATTATGACAATTTTTTTTAATATTGCACATTTACTTATACTTCATCGTTAATAGTGTTATCGGAGATGGGTTACCCTAATATCATTTGTTTATGTTAATAGCATTGTCGAACACGTTGTATTGTTGCAATGTTTTTTTTTCTTTTACCATTAGTGGCGATAGGGATGGAGTGTGAGAGTATACGTCATTGAATTGAGTGTTGATGTGATTGGATTTGTGTAAGGGAAAGCAGGTAGGTACCTTTACCTACTACGTTACGTGCGAGCAAGTTTTTGTAAGGTATATTAACATTTGAAAGGACGATTTTCTTAACATTCTCCCATCGATCATGCTTTCGTTTTGAGCTAGGCTAGTCACAGTCATGATGTAACAAAAGAAAAGGTTATATGCTATGCTATGATATAGTTTTCAATACTTTCAATAGATACCGAGATATTTTCAGAGTTTAGAGAAAAATGCGTTCTAATTTTGACTCTACATATTTTTTAAGTAAATATTCGACGGTAACACAACACAGACTTTTTTAATTTGTAAAATGACAACAGACAACCAGAATTCTTTAAAAAAGACGAGAATTCGATTAAGTAACAGCCTAAGTCATCTTTACAATGCCTAAGTTACATAAAACACTTGTAACAGGAGAGACTTACGTATTTGACCTATATTTCTTGGTATTTTTCGCCCAAATTTGGCGTCTGCCCAAGTTTTTCAGCAAAACAACGAAGTTAACAAGCTCCTAGTTATGAATAGTTTACGAGGTATCGTGCTTGTATTGGTTGATTGATACATAAGGATACGACCCTTCTCGTATGTACTTTAAACTTACGTAAGTACATTAATTATATTTTGAATAACTAATATTCTTAACGTGTTTGGGTAAGTTATGTTACGATAATATGAAAAACGACGCAAGTTAAATGCCTTCAAATTTAAATATCTCTGAAAGCCACGGAGTTATGTTAATACAAAGGGTATTGTTGTAAATTAACCACTAGACTGGATGATAGTCCATGGAAAACTTTATATAATTCACGGTTTATCTCTGTATTATATATGTAAACCTTTTTCCTTAATCATTGTTTATTCATAAAAAGCGCGTTACGTATCTAGTTTGAAAGAACTAAGCGAACCTGGGGCGGAAAGCGACTTTCTTTTATCCTATGTGAAGATTTTGTCATACCCCACCTCTCAAACGGGGTCAGTATGTGTGAGAAACTCAAGTGTATTTTCCTGGCTTCAAGAAAAAGATTTTTTTTTGCTTTCACGCGCAAAATTCAGATTTTTGGTCTTACTTCTCACATGGAGTCTTCTGTTATGACTAGGTAGGTATATTAATCTTATCCCTTTAGCATTTTGTCTTAGATGCATCTATATTATTTCCCTAACTACCTACAAACGTGAAGAATTACCTACGCTTTTTTAACAGGACTACTAATTTAAAATCTTCAAATTATTGATGTACCTATTTCCAAAAAAAAAATCTAAATATTTTTACTTAAAATAGAATTTTATACATAATTTAAACGCAAAATGCATAGGAAACCCAAACTGCTACTGCTTATCTCATCAAAAATCTGCTCTATATACGCCTTTTAAATAAATTAATCAGGAATTTACAAAAATATGCTACCTATTCAATTACCCGCGGAGCTGCATTTTGGATGTTCTGAAATTTTCATATTTGTGTTCATAAAAATAAATCAAACTAGTTACCTAAGTATGTACATAATTACGTATACATTGTCTATCTAGTTACAGTTCAATCTAGTGACATTCTAAAAAAATAAAACTGAAAATAATCCGCAAAACAGAAACAGCTAAGCACTTAAAAATTTAAAAGGACGATGAAAACTTACCGTCGCCGCTCCCACCGCAGTATCGATTCCTACCACCACCGGCGACCCACCGTACGTCCTCACTCGCCACCAGTCGCTACCAAGCAAAGTAAAACAAAACAAATTAACACACACACTTAGAACGTTCTCACTGTACGATACGCTACCGACGTTATCCGCATCGGTTCACCGTCGACCACTGTCAACTTTGTTGCAAAACTTCAAGAAACAAAAAAGAAAAGCCGTTTTCTCAATTCATGTGCGAAAAGTCATTAGAGAGTTATTTGGTATTTTTCAAATATTTTTTAACGTCGTTAAGAGGGCGCGCACCGCGGGAAAGTTTTATGGCGTTTTGCGCTTCCCCATTCCGTCGGCGCGCACGGAGCGAAAGTTTTCAGCGGAGCGTTTGAAGACGAGTGTGCTTTGTTACGCAATTCACTGCGGCGCGAATCCGCCAGGGGGCAGCGCACTGCCAGTGGCGCAGTGGCAGGCATGCGCAATACTGCCGCTACGAAAACGATACATCTCTTTTGTTCCTTTCGTTTTCAGTTTCATGTACGATACTCCTCACATTATATACGTTGGTCGCTCTAAAAACTAACGTTCCGTAAATCGATGTAGACTTATAAATACATGAATTACTTTATTTCAACTCAATGATCGCTTGATTTGCTTGTTGATTACCTACTGAAAAAATTATACCTAAATAGTTATGTAGGTAGGTACCTACTTACTTTGTGTTTTATTAGGTATCTTTAGCTGAATTATAAATTTAAATAACGCCGTAGGTATGTAATTAAAGTTAATCTTAAAGCGCGAATAAAAAAACCCAGAAAGTTAATTGCATTTTGCGATAAATTTAATATAACATAGGTACCAATGTCCTTAGTTGTATTTTTGCCCTAACATAATCAGGTGGGCATCGACTAACTATGTAGTAGAGTGAAAGAAAGCTAAAGCTAAATTGCGGTGGAGGTCAGAGCACCAACACATCGCGTGAACAGTGTAATGGGGAGTCAGCTAGCGAATCCAATGGTCGACCTCGCCGCCCTTAACTGTATTGTACAACTCACACACCTAAATGTAATTCTACGTCATTTGAATTGTTATATTTGTTTCACGCCATAAATTTTGCTTACAGAAACATATTAGTCTGGTTTTGATGGTGTTTTTATTTATTAAAGGTTTGATGTATAACTGAGGTAGGAAGGTACCTACCTTCTACAACCTTGAAATCTTATCTGTTCTACGTTACAACAATTTAGAAGATGTACTTACATTTAACATTAGGTAGAGAGGTGGAATTTACATAACTGTTTCTCCGGGTTTTCTTTATTCAATATTTTTTCTCTTTTCTTTTCAACCCAACCGCAATGAAACTCCACGTAACGCTAGAAAATGTGCTGGAAAGCGGAATAAATCAACTGAACTCAAAGCTTACGTTGATGTTTAAAAAGGCTATTTACAGTTTTGTAGGTTGCATGTCGGTTCTGATGCCATGTTCCTACTTACATACCTACCTCATTGTGGTAAAATAACTTTTTATTAAGTAGGTACCTATAAGTGTACTATATCTACCTACTTTTCGAAAAATACTTTTTATTATTATAATTTATAACAGGTACCTAACAACCTACTTTTTACTATCTATAAATTAGCAGGTATTATAACTACAAATCAATATTATTATTGACGGTAGATGCTCTTTCTGAATGGTAGGTAGGTAGGCCTACCAATATTGTGAATTTGGAGTTTGTGAAAATATTCACAATAGTAATAAGTAGGTACCTACCTACCTTTACGTATAATGAGGTTAAAAGAAAAACTATATCACGACTGGGTGGGCTTGTTTAACAGATTAACGAATAATTAATGCCTACTATGGAACTACACTGCTCGTAGCCTGACACCTAGTTAGCCGGTGTCTTTTCCGCCTCACGACAGTTTTCCGGTTTACAAAAGAATACAATTTCTATAAAACAAATCCCTTTAGGTCTAGGTATGTATCTTAGTGATAAAGAAATGATTTAAGCGATGTACTCACACCTCATAAAGTAAATGTTTGCGTCAGCATTTGATTCTAATATCCATAAGGTAAGGTACGAGTACCCACCCAATTATTTTCTGAGGATAAATGAAAAATTAAGTTGTGTCAGTGAGCTGAGTTATTGAGCGACTGCTGGGAGAGACTCGCGAAAAGTTGTAGGAGGGTAATTTTCGTGGATTTTAGCGTCCTTCGACCAACTTTTTCTCATGGACCTATACTCTAACCTACATTGTCTAGACAAGATCTAGAATGTTGTTTGTCGGAGACTTGCGTGGTAGCTAATCTACAGATTTTGGCAGTATTAGTCAAGGCACTATATTATAGGAGTCGACGGATTAAATTGGTAACACTCTTGATGGTTTGTGTCTATCTCGAGTTATCGACAAAGTTAAAACAAGTAGGCTAGGCGACAGCTAGTGGTAATTTTTTCTAGTACTTCCCGCTTTGAAAGGCACGTAAAGCCCGGTCGATATCGTTAGATAACCTCTCACTAGTTGATAAGCTAAGTCTGATCCCTTCAGCTGGCATAACTATATCCATTTGCACTTGCAGCATAAGGTAGAATCTCTTGGCCTCCTCAATTTTAAGAGGCTATAGTAATTATTTAACCTCTGTCGGTAACATAGTTCGGTAATAAATATATGTATAAAGCGAACACGGTTGCTTTACCTGGGACCTGGGATCTACCGCGGGTTTCTAATAGAACTACTCCATTTCTCTTCGTTATAACTGTAGTTTTTGTGTTTATATAAATTAGGAATTAAGGTTATACTGACATAAATAAAACCCCATTTTATTTACACACTTTATTGAATTAACATAATGAAAACAAACATTAATTATATTGAAAGTAACTCCAATGACAGTATACTGTAACCGTAAGTACAACATTTATATTTATTAACATTAATCAATTCAATTCACAAAACAATTAGATATGTCGACAATTACACTGATATTAATTTAAAGATATGGCGAGAGAACATACAAATTTTAATGTTACATGGAAATGTACGGTCTCACGGGTTGTTCCATCCAATTATAACTATACAATTACATTGAATCCGTAAGTTACATCCTATCTCCGTTCTATCGGAGTCCAAATAGCGAAAAAGGATAAATATCATGTTCCAATTTTAAAATTCAGTAGTAATTATTTTCCAGATTGACTATAATATGACAAAGGTTAACATACAGCTAATACAAGTAATTAATGTTCTATTTAAATATTAATCTGTTCTTTGTCATCTAATACGATAAAGTTCGTATTTAAATAATAATAAAATAATCATGGGCTATTAAGAATTCTTAAAAAATATATAAAGTATATTAACAGTTTTGCTATAAACACCATTTTAAGCTTGTGGGAGGTGGAATGGTGCACACATATTACAAGCGATAGGTGATGTGTAATGTATACAGAAGTTCATTGAAAAGTGATTTTAAAAATTAAATGCCTTTATCGAAATTGCATTAGTGAATCACGATTGATTTATTTTTATTGCCATTTTAATAATTTATTCTTAACTATACTCAGTCATCAAGTACCATTAATGTTAATACTAAATGAACGTGCAACAACAGAAGTGATACAGCCCATGACACCACGACAGAAACCCTCTTGATAATATTTAACAAGTGCTCAACCACTGCTTGAAATCATCACACCTAGAACATAATATTGCTCGGCTTCTGCCCCACTAGGTAAATAGTTTGCAAGTCGATTTTTCCACTCATATTTTTTAAAGCAATTTGCTATTTAATTACGGACTCGTTCAACCAGCAGCCATTTACAACGATGCTATGTTAGTATTCGCAGCAAATTGTATATCTTTGCATCATGTTTGTTGTACAGAAGTAGGTGATAGCTCGCAAACGATTTACCTAGTGAGGCGGAAGACTTAATGTGAACATCACCATTTCAAGTAATCGAAACGATACAAATATTTCCAAAGCCAAATTTAAACAAAGTATTTAAAGTGCACAATTACTGATTCCGTTCGACTTAGGCACAATAATTTTGGCACATTAATACTCATTATTCATGTGACATTTGATCACATCACACATCATGAGTAGAGACGACTTGGCAAAAGTGTAGGGTAAACCAACTATTTGATGGCATCAGAGGGTTCAACAAAGGTCTAAAAGGCGTCAGCTACGTCCACTTATGGACGTCCAAAAATGAATGGATAAATGATGAAATATATAACAACAAACACATTCACCTTTACAAGCCTGCTATGTTAGTTACGTTCAAAATATATTCTCATTACAATTGTTTCCTTCGGATTGACTTGTACTATACGAGCGTGAAGTGAACTTAGACTGAACTATCTGTTTATTTACCCTGATTAACTACAATATCTATATCTGTAGTTCTAATTAAAAAAATAGAATGTACTACAGGGATTGCAGCGAATATAATGAGTATTGTAAACGCTTAACAAATTACACAACCCTTAATATACCCAATCTCTTCAAACCTGTATGTAATTTCAATTCATGACGAACAGCAAAATATCATTTATTATGGCCATAATTCCACATTCTTACATTCGGCAGTCAATAAGAAGTCAGTTAGAAGCCTGATCCACAAGTGGCGATAATCAACTTTGTATTATCTATTAGTCCCAAATTCATAAGAGGGGACTTCAAAAAGGTGCAGTAAAAATTTTAAATTCAGGTGCCAACACGAAATTTCTAGAAAATTCACTATTACATTTAGTAAATATTTGCTAAAATTGAGTTTAATTATACTATCATACAGTGCAGTCCGACCCTGTCAGTAAAGGCTAAAATGAAATAAAATACCATAAGAATTGTAAGAAATTAAAGCCACATTACAATACGTAAAATGTGCAATCTATAATTTTTGGTGTTAAAAGTAACATAATAACAAATACAGTAAGATAATAACACTACAATAAAATAAAAACCAATTACAGTACATTCAAAATCAATTTACAGTTATTTTGTAAATTTAAAGAGGTGTTACATATACAAAAACCATATTTAATTAATGTATTCATAGCTTTTATAGCTTATAAATTTATTGAGTCCAATGCCTTAAATCGAAATGAATACTTACAAACAATACGCTTACAGCAGATCAAAATCTTTGTAAATATTTTTCGGTATTATATGGCTTTACTATGTAAAGATAACTAATCGTACACAAAAACAAATACTTTCAAACAGAAATATCGATACTTTAAGTTTACTTATAACAATAAAATATTCTTTTACAACATTTTTAATACGAATATTCACTAAAAGCACTCGGACCGAACAGTATCGTGGACAGCCCACCAAATAAACAATACAGTAACTCGAGCCTAGCTTATACGAATATTTAATTGAGCAAATGAAAATAACAATAACAATAATGAGTTATAAGCCTACGCTAGTACGATTTTAATATCGATTAAATAATTTATGCAAACCATAGTACATACACGAACATAATACACGAGACAAATTAACACTATTCACTAATTTAATTTATAATTGCATTGTACTAAATGTATACCAACAACACCGATGAACTAACAAAGTCGCAAAGTATTTGCGTTACAATAGCCAGGTTCAGGCGAGCACTCCTCTCGTACGGGCAACGTACTCCTCTCTCGTCTGCTACACAACTCATTTACAAGTACCTGACGTAGCCTTGTGCACAAAAGTGCGCTTAAAAATCACAGCTACGAAATTTCTTTTTAAACTTTTCTCATCGCATTAGTTTATATCGAATAAATTGTTTTATACAATGTGTCACTTAACAGTACGAAGCTCTATACATTGCCCTATTTGCAATTCAATAATTGTCATAAATAATTGATTTAATCATTTTATTGCTAAGCTAATATTACTCCAAGCGAGAAGATAAAACTTTCAACTTTCACGAACAAAAATAAATAAACTATAATACGTGTAAAATATTAAGTTAAAAAAGTACACCGATTCAAAAAATTTTGACTAGAATGTAAAAAATATCATGTCTTTTAAATTTCAGACCAATTTGACTAGCACGAACCGACGCTATTGACAGAGTACAACAACTTTAGAACATCGCTGTCCGCTTTATTTTTTATTCATACTTTTGATACAACTTTGGCACAATACTAATATTTATTACACGAATACTGAAGGGGAAGACTTGGGGAAATACGTTACAGGGATATGTAGATACGTACTATTTACGCTAATTGTGTAGACACCTTACATCTAGAGTGCAAAATTAATAATAAGTGGATTAAATAATGTTATCCTTCAATATTATTATGCAAATAGTAAATTCATCGTAAAATGTTAGATAATAATATGTATACGAATAGATATAGTACGGAGAACATAATTTCGAATGCTGTTATTGGCACAATTAGTTTCTCTTGATGTGGCACTATTTTGTTCTGTAAGGAAATCAAAATACCCACTGGAAAGCATTTATTACACTGGTCCTATCCTTACTTAATCTCTACTTAAGCCTAAATGTTTTTTTTCTTTTTTATTGGAAATATGTCACTTACTGTTTGACTACCTATATTTTCGTTCTAAATCTAAATATAATGAGCAGTCTGGAGAGGGTAATAAAATAAGTGAAATGATTCGTTCTAAATTACTTTACTAAATGTTAGCTACTCTCAGAATAATTTAGCATAAATCCACAACATTATTAATGTTAAACAAACTTTAACAATCTTTGGTTTTGATCCCTAAACCAATATCATTTATTCGACTTAAAATTTCCAATAGCCGATGTACACAATGTGTTAATAATGTAAGAGATCTTTACGTGTAAAATATGTTACAAGACTATCACATTCAGTTAACACTATTTTTATATGTAATGTCTTTTGTATTAATAGATCATATTAATGCATTCAAAAGTTCATTTAATCTGTCTTCCTTTTAATGTAAGTTTCTTAAAGGATTTGATCCCACCGGTTTCGTAGTCGCGTCGCGGCCGCAACGCAACCGTCGCTCGCGCGCACTGGCCGCCGCAGTTCTCGCTCGTATATCATACCGTATCGCATTGTAAATATTGTTCGGGCGCCAGTCGCCAGTGCACGGGAGCACCTACTGTAACCCCTAATTTCAGGTAATTACGATTATGTTATTTACAAATATTGTCTTTAACCCTCTCACTCTGTTCGCTAATCTAACGCTACGCTACGCCAGCGGGTCCGAGGTCGATTGTAACGCATCTACGTCTACTTCATGCCGACGCCCGATTTCACTCATTTTGAACATTATAATTTATTTTTGATCGACACCGATCGTAATAACGAAAATAACTTTCAATGGATAATTGAAATACTCGACCGCTTAAATCCATAATAAATTCGATCAACTCAGCAATCTCCCGATGCCCCCGATCGTCCGTGAACAGCGAACGAACATAAAAAAGTATTAATTATGTGCTCCGTGAAAAATGACCGGTTCACTGTTCGCAGACCGATCGCAAAATTTTAAACGTCAGTCATTTTAATTCTTTCTCGTATCGAAAACACGCCGGAGGCTCGTCCGCGACTCTCGATCCATCGATAACGTGCCTGACACGTAGCACATCGATCGATTAAATAGTGGAGAATAAATATAAGAATATCTAAAATACTTATAAACTCGTAACAAATGTAAACATACGTCCAGCTACTAGCCATTCGCTTCCCTCGAGTCCCTCGTGTTGGGAGATTAGTCTGTGTTAAGCTGTCGTGGAGCCGCAGTGGAGTCATTCAGTGGATCGGCGCCTTCACGATGTGGTTGGGCGCGATGTAGTGGTAGCCGGGCAGCGGCAGCCCCGCCGTCTCCATCGTGATCCTGAAACGTACCGCGGACCTTACTTCGAGCCTCTCAACACCACTACGTCACTACTACGATTGAAATATATCTCAGTCGGTTACGGATTCATTACACGGAAGGTGATTGCAATCAGCAGGAGTTGGATTCGTGAGGAACTTTGGGGGAAAATCTCGCGTGTTCGCCCCCTGTGCGAACCGGGTGCCGGACGAAAATAATAACGAATAGGAAAATTCTTACCGGGATGTTGGATGATCCTGTGTGTGGCTGTGGGATGTAGGTACACGATGGTTCAGCGTGGCGGGTGTCACGGGATTGTGTGCCAAAGTAGGCGTAGGCTCAGTAGGATATGGCGGGTCTCGAGTGGGACACTTGGTATTCAGGTCGCTTTACATATACGAACGACTTGAGACCTGTACTAAATTACGAATACATGTATTCAATAAAAAATGATCCCTTTTTATCATACTTTTATTAGGTATGTACTAAAAACAATATTTCTCCTTATCTATACTAGCGAGTAATAAGATTCTTGAAAAGATATGAAAACGTCTATTTTCTTATAAATAACATGATTTTAAATTACAAATAAAGTTATTTAATTGCAGGCAATGAACTTTACCCTACACGGAGCTACATTTTATATTAAACACACTCGAATTGGACCTCGTTTTTATATGTTCGCACTAACTAATCACGACAGTGTGAAGGCAAATCATCCTTACTATAGACCGACTGCTACATAATAATTATCTAGAATAACGCTAGTAACCTCATTGTCAATAAGTCGTCAGTATATAAAAAAAACATCTTCACTAAAATGGTTGATCAAAACGACAAACGGGACTTAAAATTAACTACTACAATACAGATTGTTACGAGTCTTATTAAATGTTTCTAAGTAAACATTACAAACAGTTCAAACGAGTTGTACTGGAGAATTCCCTAACACTGTCTAGGGCTCTGTCCCAGGTGGATGACAACATGCGATGTAAATCATGCAATGGATTATGACATTTGTAATAAACTTTTCATTCAGTCCACCAACGGTGACTTTTAAACAGAAAAAAGAAAAGTCTTTTGTTAGCGTCGACGCCATTCAATATCAAAATGACAATCGACATAAGCTGTGACATAATGTAATGTGTTATTGTGCGAAACCCGTTAAACGAGAATTAAAAGCTTAAATATGAAATGTATATTATGGTTATTTATCTATTAAACTGAGCAAATAGTCTCGGAAGTAAGTGTTACTTTTACTGTATGTGGCCTTCTTTTGGTTATAAACTTTTAACGTAACAACACACAAGCGATTTCTCGAATACATTTGTCATCCACCTAAGAGCGAAAGTTACCGAACATTTTCGATAGTAAATATTAATTAACATACAATACATTCTACCCGCTCTAACATCATCGATTTAAACTGTACAGAGTCCACGCTCATTAGCAGGCATCAAACGATACTTCCCCTTTTAAAATGCACGTTATTGCTCTTGGTATGTATGAACCCTCTTAAATTATGAGGCAGAAATTACAACGATACCAAATATAGTATTATCTCCCTATTAAACTTTAAGTAGGATTATGAAGTATAGCTTGACGTCCTAACTATACACCCTGTATTTCATTTTAAAATAGAGTTTTATACAATCACCGAACGCGAAGCATCTGTATATTCTACAGCACAAGCTTCTATGTATTTACTACTATTGTCACGATCCCCCTAGTTATCGTCGTATTTGTTTATTTTGGCCATTTTCATCAGGTCATATAAAATATAGTGATTTCAATGTATTTTGCTTAGTCATTTTAAAACAATGATTTCTTTACGATGAAAATAATTTTTAAAGTCACGAATAGATATAAAAATATCAATAATTTTTTTCTTTGGTCAAAAAGCCCAAACAATAATTGCAAACGTGAATGGAAAACCAAAAGAAGTAAATGTACTTCAGTTTCATAAACGTTTTCTACGATTTCAAACCGTATTGAAACAATCAATCAGAATAACTTGATCGATTTATGTATTAAATATTATTAAGCTCGGTATTGATTGCTAAACAAAGTAAATTATTATCATATGCGTTTTTGTACGCACATACTTTTAAAATACAAGTCTCATAAACCTGAAATAAACATCCCGAGTGAACGAAAAAAGTGCTTGAAAACAAAAAACATTGTGTGAACTATATGTTATCATCTATTTAACTTATATAATAATTCGTAAGAATAGTGCCTGGGTCCAATTTTGAACGTTGATTGACTTATTATTTCATCGTGATTTGCGCCGATTACATTGAAATATTTTTGTCAAAATTTCGAACCGGACACTATAATGATATACTTAAGGGTGCATCATGCTCATTATTCCTCTTTAAACATTTTTCAATACTATATATGATGAGCCCCTTAGATTGTATGGGGTTACGTTTGACGCGTTTGACAAACACGCTTGTATAAACAATTTGATTAAAGTTAAGTTTACGGGTTACGGAACCGTTATATAATATGATGAAATAAATAATTTATGATTTTTCTTTCATAAGGTATAAAAAAAAGAAAGGAATTCTAAACAAACAAGTTCAAATTCCAAAAATTTTAAAATTTAAATAATTATGTACGATTACAATGGTTTTAAAGTTGAATACCTCAGGTCGTATAATTTTGCTGTCTCAATTATGTTAAGAAGTATTACATTGCATTGAGCACCCTTAAGCTTATGATACATGCGTTATTGATTTATTTAATATAATATGTACTCAGAATACAATACAACAAAAATTATAATAATATTAGGCGAATGCATGCCTGAGAACTCAAAAGATGACTTGTAACTTTCAACTTATGATACTGCTGCAATTGCACGCCTTCAATACATACATATAAGTTATAAAATAAAATAAAAAATACTCCAAATCGTAACTTATATTTCTAATAAATTATAGTCCATATTAGTTACATAGTGGAAAGTAATAATGCGTTAACATACGCGTGCAACTACCTTCAAATTAAACGATAATGCGGAAACATTTGGAATTATCCAATCATCAACCAATATAAATCTAATACACTCAAAAATACATTTGTATGTAAAATTCCAACAATTCGTTCTCAAACACATTATTAATTTCCACTGTGAATAGACTCTTATCGCCAAAAGTCTTACAGTCTTTTCGCGCAGGAAGAACAGAATCATTACACTTAAAATAATATTTGCCTGAACTAGCAAAATTATTCATTCAACACCAAAGAGATTTGAGTAACAGACCGAAATTTTAACCTGACGCATTTCGCTTACAAACTAAAGGATAAAATTGGAAAAAATATACGCTCAAAGCCTGCACAAGCAGGCCCTAAAGGTTTTTGATTTCTTTGGAAAATGTTCATAGGCCGTCACCGCGAAACTTTAGCCTCCATTTCATTCGCAAATAATTTACGCACCCAACGACAACATAACCATAATAATATTTTAGGTGCATAAGAGAGCTTCTAATGAAATTCAATACGTCTGTAATACGAAAATGAAGTCATTTATAATATTTTATATACTCGTTCCGTACGAGTTACAAAAACCGTGACATAACATTAGGTAGAGAATAGAGCAAGAAAAATTTTAAAGTCAATAAATGTTTGGAATGAGTCTATTTGGATTTCATCTGACTCATGTAAACCATGACCCCCTTTAACAGAGCTCTCCTTTTTTCAAGTATAAATCATTATTGTTTTTTTGGTGTCTATTATTATTATGCAATGAAACGAATTCTTAATTAATTAATTATTTCGACGTGCCTTATTCTGACATTCCCTCGCTCCGCGTATTTCATCAATATTTTGTCTGAATTGTATTTCATCAGCAAAGAAAAATTAAGATTGAAGAATTGAAAGACTGATTAGGAAATTAAATAAGTTTTCTAATACATAGATTATGTCCTCGTAAGATGCATTTTGGTAGTACATAATAATTATGTATAATACATTTTGAATTTGAAGGTACATGTTCACAGATGAGGCTAACGTTACGCGGACGGCAATTCGGCGGCTTTTCCCTTAAGTTATATATGATTTAACATATCATATTTTACATCTCGAGATGTAAATTGATATTTTACATCGTACTCAGTAACTTTATTACTTCCTTACACTGAAGTGTGTAATTGTATCAACACTAAGTATGCATTTGATTCATCAACAATCAAATACGTTCTTAGAGTGACACACAAAGTTGATTAAAATTTCCGTATTGTTAGACACAATCTACACATTCCGATTATTTATAGCACAGAATAATAATTCTGTACACATGAAATAAACGTGCACAATCATCTTTACTTTCCGATCTTAGGCAGGCTTGCATAACGACCAAATTCATCAGCAAAGAGTATTTTCATCGATTTAATACTGTAAAAATATGTTAATTATTTCCTAACAACCAGTTACGATTGGTTGCTGCAATAATATTGCTTCTACGTAAGTCTAATTGTTACTTAATGATGACTGATCAAAGCTTCATATTCAAGCAATGATCCATTAGCAACAAATCAACTATTCCAATAGTCATAAAATCGGTAGACGTAGATTGCGTCATTGAGTCGAAATATGAAAATATCAATTTACACGTAGTAAGTAAACCGCGTCTTAATATGGGTTGTACTTGTTGCGTTCCTTGGAGG
>LGAG01000088.1:283699-310094 GCA_001278395.1 Lerema accius
TCGACCCCCCCTCGAGATTCGCCTTCTGCAGCTCCACACTGCGGGCGCGGGACAGGAGCGTGAGGCGGGCGGGGACGACTCGACTCTGCGCTCGCTACCTTACTAGCGCCTTACTAGTGCCTTACTAGTGCCTTACTAGTGCCTTACTAGTGCCTTACTGCTACTACAACCGTGCTGATCCGATTTTTGATGGCGTCGGTGGGTTTACAGATTATTTTTTGTCCCATATTGACGCGTTGCAAATAAAATATATTGATAACCAAAAGATAAATATTATTTTAGGAAAGTATTAAGTTTTATAAATTAAAATTATATTATTATAAAAAGAAATATAATTCGAAAATCAAATTTTAGCGTGAAGCTATACGTATTTGAAATCATACAAAATAATAATAATACAGATAGAAAAATAAATATATAAACGATCGGATCAGAACGAGTTTTGAATCGAAAAAAAATACTGAATTTAAACGAGCTCCTTTCGAAACGCCCCGTTACAAGGTATTGATAAATCGAAGGAAGATAACAGGATGTCAAATAAACAGAATCTGAGGTGGACCAGGCGAGTTTAATACGGACAGGTGGTGTGTCTGGGTCACCGGTTGGATCGTTCGAGGGGGAATGTTACGTCGTCGCTGTAATGGGGGACTTACCTCATGTTGATGAGGTACTGCGCGAGCGCGACCGAGTCAGGGTTGCCGGAGATGGTGATCGTGCGGTCGGTGCTGCCCCCCTCGCGCTCCTCGCAGTTCGATATCCGGATCATGGCGCCTGAGATCTGACGTATCTCTGCGATCTTAGTACCACCCTGGAATTAAAAGCGATAAATATTACAGCCAAAGCATAATAAATCAAAAGTACTTTTAATAAGTCTCATGCAGGTCGATGAAGGTCTCATGCTGATCGACCAAGTTAAGCTTCTGTGGGCAGGTGTTTTGGCACTTAAACTATCCGCCCGGTTGTTATCGTAAGGTACTTAACTTGCGTAACCTAATCAAATCAAATCATTTATTTCGTCTTAGGAACTAAAAGCTCACTTAACGAACGTCAAAAATTTAAAATAATCTAAATAACACAGAATGAATTTTAAAAATAAGAGTATAAACAAACATGTTATAATAAAACAATAAAAGTCTCGATAGACAAAACCTGTCATATCATCGGCTTTATAAAAGATAATATACTTAAGGTTAGGTAAGCTAGTGTCGGTCGGAAGGAAAAAAAGCCGGAGGAAAAAATCTCCCGGTACTCTTTTTAGAAAAGGTAGATTAAAAGCCGTGTTAAGTTACTCTTACGTTAAGCATTCTAAATTTGTCCACGGAAAGGAACCCCGAAAAGCGGGGTTCCGTCAACATTTTCGACGGTCTTAGTTTGAATTAAGATTCATACAACTTAAACATTCGGTCTTGCAAAGTTTCAACGATACTAACCTTGCCAATGATACATCCGATAAGCTCGTTTGGAACGGTCATTTCATGCGACTGTTGATTACTCTGTGGCTGGTTGCGGGCTTGGTTCGACGTGCGCAGCTGGGAGCCGGCTAAGGCTGCAAGTGCTGCTGAAGTTAAAATAAACAGGTAAAGTGCTAGAATTACTTTTTTGTGACGCAACAGGACTAGTGATAACGGTCACATTGAAAGAGTAACTTAAGAGTTACGTAGGGAGAGATAAGAACGGCTGCAACGTCTTGAGTTCAAGAAATTACCGAGCAAATGAAAAACCTTACATTAAAATTGCAAATAGACAAACACTCTATAGTTTGTACACTACACAGATAACGCGGCCTTATCGCTAAATAGGGATTTTGAACAGGCATAAATAAGGCAGGAATTAATAATTTACTTAGATCATACGCGGACAGAGTCTATGGTAATTGAATATTGGTACCTGCAGGGTTTAGTCCACCAGTGTTGGCCGGTGCAAGGCCTCCGAGGCCCAGCGCCGCCAGTCCTGCGAGCGGTGATTTGGCGAGCCCTCCCATCTATAACATCATAAACTCTTACTCGAACTTTCCTTTAAATCAATGGTATTTGGTGACCTTACACGGACAATATTTTAACTGCGATTTTAGCCAATCAAGTGATTTTATTTCAAAATTTTGTGCTATGAAGCAACAGTACTTGTTGTTAACATTGTTAAGTTTTATTAGCATCGTGTGTTTGAAAGGTTATAAGTGGAAAGTAAATTGAAATTTTGTACTTATGCAGGCATAAATGTATTTGCCTTTTATTTCAGAGAAACCTATTAAAACCCTGCTAGTAACTAAAAAAACTGTGTGTCAATGTAGATAATTCTACAAAGATTGATCATCAATATAATGTTTATTACAATTTTTTACGCTGAATTTCTGAACCTCTACCTTCATTTACCAGTTTCTAGCTTTCCCTTTAATATTAAAGGCGTTACAAACCGCAAAAAAAATATTGTCCGTATACGCAGACATATAAAAAAAATAATTCATGCCGGAATTATAGATCAGATCTTAAATGCAACAACACAATGCAACATTGAGCTCCAGCTGCTTGTTTTCATCTTCCTGACATTGCCGGGATGGGAACGCTGGATAGGGTTACCTGGGTAGAAATTGATTTAAAAAACGTTGACATTAGTACCACTAAGAAAATTCGCAATACTATTCAAGTTAACGAATTCAGTATCTTTTAATGACCTATATGCGAAATGAGTACGAAAATAATTTAAGCAATTCTTGGTGTTAATAATAAGGTATATAATTAAACTGAGTGAATCAATTAAATTTGCGAATTTTCTTAGTGATTTTTTAAAATAATCGACCACTTGTGAGCCTTGAGTGGTGCTGCCCAAGTTGAAAAATGCACCTTTAATTTACCAGGAGTCAGCATTATTTAACTATGTGAATTATTGAAAGAGCTGCTCGCATCGGTTACGCCATGCGGTCCATGGTTAATCGCAGTATTAACTCGAGTGAAATAATAAAACACAAAATATTGGAAGAGGCGAGGTAGAGGCAAAAATATGGGGAGAGGTGCAAATACGGGATGTTCGATAGAACGTTGCGTCGATAACTTAATATTCGTAAACGTAAAAGCTTTCATATCGGCGATGCCAGAAAACAAACAGATAAAGCTTGATGTGAATTTCCTCTACATAAACTTCGTCACGTAACACTCGACGGAATTGTGCTGAAATTAATATATGGTTACTATCTACGGTTCGAAGGGGTTGATTATAAATATAGGATCCTAAAGGGGTCACCATCATACAATAGGAATGCGTGCAAACGGAAGATCTAATGGTTGTCGAAGCGTAGGGGATATAAACAGCGCAAATAAATAAGTTTATTTCTACACTCCACATCACCGGGGTAACTAGATTATTGGTCGTTTACTGGTGTTCTCTACGGGGGAAACTGGTCACATGTCCAAACCAATGTAAGGGGGAAATGGGGCAGCACCAATCACATAATAACACTCCACTTCCACACCACCTCGTACAGAAATAAACGGTAATCGCGAAACTCGGCATGAATCTTTAATATGAAACTGTGTTATACACACGTTGTAAATTATGCTTATTAAAATATAGAATTCGGGAAATCGTTAGAATTACATTTAAATTATCACGACCGACGATCGGACAGCAAAATTTTGAACTAGAAATCAGTAATAATTTGAAATGCCAAAGTATATCGGAACCTACAAAAAAGTGAAATTAAATTCTTAATTTATTGTAACAATAGTATCCATGAATAAATGAATTATTATAAAATTAACTGGTCGTCTAAATAGGTACGCGATTCGCGAGCAAAAATTCCCGTTGACATTTGTAACGGCAGATCACGTTGTAACCTGCGAGGTAAATGTTTGTCAATGACGCTCGAGAGCGTTGACCCGCGAGCCGAATATTCTAGAACGTTATAACCGTGGCCGTATAGCGGTATCTCTGTAGGAGGAGTGCGGGCGAGCGCGACTCACAAGGTGGTGTTCGTGCAGCGGCGGCGGCAGCAGGTGGTGCGGCGGCAGCGCGCCCACCAGCGGCGGCTTCACCTCCAGCAGAGGGAACACGGGCGCGCACACCGCCTGCACACCCTCATACCGGTTACCGGTACATGGTTTGGATACCGGTACTTACATCGATACCGGCTTTAGTACCGGTTTCATTTTGGTACCGGTACCGGTTACAATACCGGTATGTAGTGCGATACCGGTTTTTATATCGGTCCTAGTTAAACATTTCGTTGTACGAACGGTTATGCTAAATACTAACTGATTTTGGTAGATGGGGTCAATTTGGTGCTAAAATTTGGAAGAGACCCTAAAAGTCCTATTAATTTTGGGTTAGTGAGAAGATACTCATATCGGCGGTAGATTATTATAGGTGTTATACCTAAACAATTTAGAATTGGCTAATGAATCGAATATTTTTTTTATTTTCATCATTAGCACATATCGCATTTTCTTTTCTTTTTCTCTTTGACATTTTGTCAAAATGAACATGCAGATAATTATGTCCTAAGCAGAATCACGAACATTTCCGATACCATAGCCCGGTCCCTAGTCTTATCACTTTGATATGTATAGGATCATTGTGTAATGGACACTTGAATCTATTTATTATTGATACATACCAACGTGTATATAAGTGCTTTACAAAGATAAGCAACCATATCAGCATTCAATATCTTTCCATAAAAATTAGAAGCCATATAAATGATTATTACATTTTACTGTATCAGAGTTTTGACGAAGAAAGATAGCCATCACCTACACATAATCTTAATCAAAAATAACCTCAAACAGATATCAAAATTATTTTTTAGGACTTATTCAAAAGTAATATGATTTTTTTTTTATATAGGACTGTAGACAACACAAAATTACATTAAATTTGAAGTTCATTTAATTTTGCTCAAATTGTCTGTTGATTTATTATGTGCTTATACATAATTTTACATTTAAATATGTTATCGGTATTGTTATAAGACTTACATCTTGTGCGGGGACTGCATAGTTTCCTTGTATGGTATAAGCCTGTCCTCCAGCTAGGATCACTGGTCCTGCCACATTGGGCTTTGGTCTGTATGGAATAGTTGCTCCTTTCGGTGGGCTCTGCAATACAACCTTACCATGTCAATTTCAATCAACAATGTGTCAAATATATTTCTGTTATTGATATCTTCAAATACTTTTACTAAAACCGATAATTAAATACTAACAAAATTTCTTTTAAAAATCAAACAATATTAGAGTAATTTTGAACTATTTAATTGAGATTATAAACTAACTAGTTCTTGCCTAATGTTTCTTTTATCATAGTAATTCTCAAACTTTCGAGAAACATCCCCAAACGAAGTAACTAGGAGATAAACTAATGACATACCTCTAACATAACACAGCAGATGTGATAAATGCACTGTGTAATAGCATCGCAAGTTCCACTGATAGTCACAGCTCTCTCAGTCGAGTTGGGCAGCATTTCACTTGCTACCTACAACAAAAGCAATTATGCATTATAAAGATATTCAAATAGTAATAACATCTTACAGTAGAGCAAATAATTAAAAAGACGTACACCATGACATACATTTTTCTATGTTAACAATTGACACAGAAAACAAGTTCTTGAAATTGGGAATGTATAGTATAGTAATCAAAGTAAATTGTTGATTAGATCAATATTGGTTAGAGGCAATAACATAAGGATATTTGGGGCTCCTGGATTCCATACAAACTACTTGTTTCTTGGTTTCAACAACATTCTTTTTATATGCTAGCTAAAGTATGAATACAAAATTATATTTGTAATAATTTTAAACCACTGTAACCTATTAACACTAACCCAAGCATCACCAGGCATTATCCGAGATACAGGACTAAACAAAAGAAGTCGATAGTTTCAAACAAGGAATACCTGTATATTAGCGCCGGTGACGTCACGGATCTCCTTGATCTTGGAGCCTCCTTTGCCGATGAGTGAGCCGCACTGGGACGCCGGCACGATGAGCCGCAGCGTGATGGGGGCGCGCGACCCTCCGCCGCCGCCGCCCTCGTTGAACTGCGAACACCACTGCAAAACGTTCAATTAACCTATTCAACACTACAGTAACAATATTGATATTTATTTGCTAATCTTTTTATCTCGGGCAAAACTTTTTCCTGTAGAGGTTTAGCAAAGTGAAGCGAGGAACTGGAAATATGACTACAATCACATTGCTTGCTCGCCATTGGAGTTACGAGTACATGACAATTTAGTGAGTGATACATCAGTTGGCTGTATGACAAAAGGGTGGCTAAACGGCCCCCAATAAGAAAGGGCTTGCAGTCTGTCGTATTGTCGTGAGGGTCCCACCAGAGTAATTTTCCACAGGCCATGGACTTTAGTAGGTAATTATTAACCCCTCACTTGCTAGAAAAAGCAAGCAAAATTTTCACCTACTTTTACTTTAAAAACACCTAAGAAATGGTCCATTATTTGTAGCTCCAAATATTTGGAATAATGTTGTTATTGGGATAGAATAATTTAAATTCTTTGCTGATTAAATTCTTTGCTGATGTTAATAGAAACAGGTATCTCAATCTACTTTAATATTTGGGTAAAACAAAGTATGTCAGAACTGACTTACCTCTTCGAATTTCTTGCATATGAGGGTGAAAGCTTTGAAAATGGCACTTGTATTGCCAGTGACAGTGACAATGCGTTCCGGACATGATCCATCAGATATGTTTATTTTGGCTCCAGACTGAAAGAATTAATAGAAACGATTATTATTTTACATCTTACGAAGACAATGAAAAAGAAAACACATTTAGCTAGATAAACTAAGTGATAACTTTAACATAATGAATGACAAAAAATACATACCTCTTCCCTAAATCTTTTTACAATTTCTCCTTTTTTCCCTATGATACTGCCCACTTCCTAAAACCAAACAATTAACAGTTATTAATAGGTATGAAATTGATCTGATATTTACCATAACATAACAAAGATATTACTAGTTAGGACACAAGATGGTAAGAGTACAACTAAAGGCATCACCATTGCATTGTCAGTCAAGAAGAGATAATGTAGAAAGTTTTGGTTTTCAAATTCCCTGTCAGAACACTATAGAGAATTTATTGGCTGACTCAAGCAAGAGGGTAATAGCTTGCCAGGGAGCTTTGTGGAACGATAAAATTAATTATAATGAAATTCTAATGATATAATAATAAAATTGATAATTATGGAAAGCCCTACCACCAAGAGGCCAGTTTTAGTCACATATGACACCCTAGATTTTTAGAATGGGAATGTGCTTTGTATTCTGTTGCTCTTGTTCAATAAAAATATATCTTTTATGTACCAAACAGTAGTTTTGCTTGTTACAATATTTTTTTGCATTATGTAGAGTTAAAGTCAACATGGGCATTAAGACATTTTTAGACTGTGTCAATTTGTTTGTTCCTGGCAAGAAGGCCTATAAACTGAGACAGTAGTAATGTGAACAATGCTTGTGCATCTCTCTACGTGTTGAAGCAATACATCTTAAAACGACACAAATAGCTGGCCACAATACTATGAGCCTAATACACGGGTTCAAAGAACTTGGTACTAAAATAAATGAACTGATTTAAAACTAATTGTTACATAGCAGTGTTGTAACATGCACATGCATAATACTACAATAACAAGAGGTGAGATGAAACATTCTTATTGCAAGAAATATAGAAACAATAATTTGTAATGACTAGCAAGGTCAAAGGTAAATTATACAAAATTTTAACATACCAATGACTTTCAAGTTTATTACCCTCAACAATTTTGCATAACAGCAATGCACTTGTTTATAAATATCACGACAAGAACAAAATTGATAAATATAGATAATATTATCTCCATAAAATGAGCTTTAAATAACAAAGTCACGGAAGCTACGTATCTGTAAATAAACAACTGCAGTGTTAAATCCCACATACATTATTTCAATCAGAAAAAGGTATAAATCGACATGTTTGATGAACAGGACAAGTGCCAATGGCTGGCAGTATGCCAAATATACTTTGTATTGGATTAAAGCCAATTAAAAGTATCTAGACGCATAGGTAGATGTGAACATCGATACATATCACATGTCACCGCAATCTAGCCATATCTTGGTGCACTAAATTAGTTTAGCGATTGAGCAATGCAACTGAATGTTAAGCTTCAACTTTACCACTGTTTTTATGATCGTAGTGAATATACAAGCTTGGCTTGCAAACAAACAAGATCTTGCACTATGAAGCCATATAACACTTAGTTTCCTAACAAGATTAAAATGCCAATGTCATATTAGATTACTATATTCTTAAATCTAGACCTCCTTTACACAAGTTTTATAGTGCATGAGTTATTTAAGTTACTATGACATATCTTAGACACTTAGTAGTGATGAATTAATAGAAATTTTCTGACTAATGTTAAACAATCAACAGCTATAACAAATAAAGATAATCAAAAACTATTAAAGGTTACATAACAATAAACTCACATTCTATCTCAAACTCATATTTCAAGCTACTGAATATTAATAAACATTCAATAAGGGCTGTTTTAATAGAAACATTAAGGTTATAAGAGTATAAAATGTAGTTATTGTTGCAGACCACTTGCTAAAGTAAGGATTTATGTCTTAAATAAATTCAAACTTTGAAGCACTTCACAGAATAAAATTTAGTGTGTAAATAAGGATATAAATAAGAATGAAACTATGATATTATGTCACTAAACCATACATGCATTTGAACATCCAATTGACTATCAACATATTTGAATTCATATAGTATGGTTTGTTAAGAAGAGTAATAATGGTAATTGTATTAATGGTTAATTAATGTTATAGAAGAAGGTAAAGTGCACACTTCACAAGATAGTTATGAAAAATTTAAGCAAAAGGTGCCAATGATTTTTACAGAATAGTGCTATTTCTTACCTTCCCCTGCATAATCAGTCTGATAGTGAGGGTGACTGTGGAGTCTTCCTCGTGGAGAGGTGGGGCTTTCTCCAGTTCCATGCTGGAAGAGGTGTCCGATGTATCTCGCGGAATTTTGACTGCGTACGGGTCTATGTGTGGGCAGGGAACACTCCACTCAATCTAATGGCTGGGACTCGGGGGCTCTTGGCACGCACTGCAGGCAGGGTAAGCTGGAAACAGGCGCACATCTCAAAAGGATCGTCGAGGTACCGAGCGGTCTAAAGGTACGGGACACGAGCATTCGTCCTCTTTAAGCGCACTAATCGAATCAAATATTTATTTACAGTGATGTCGGTGGCAAGCGCAACGGAATGAGGGCGGCTAATGAGGATCTAGACACTATTATAAACTAACTGGTCCCGGGTCCGACCGGATTCTGCGGCCGTAACGCGAGTCGCGAACCAACCCGAGTCGGCTCGCGACACCGTTACTTGAACTCGGATACTGGTTCGCGGCTCGCGACATAACCTTAGCGTCGCCTCATGGCTCTCTGTCGCCGACCGGGTTATCGATCCCGTAAATCCCAAACAAATTTTATCGACACGCACTTAAAAGTTTTCTTACCTCGTTTGTGAATTCACGAAACAACAATGACATAACAAATCTTATCACTAATATTATCACCCATGTGTATAAAAATCACACTTATCACAATTTACTAAGTCACTTAAAAATAAAAATTATTAAAATCCGACGCAAATGACGCGTCGATGTGAAGCTTCAGAAGCTTGTCGTTGTGAGTGACTGAGTGAAGTGAGTGAGTTGTCATAGACAAGACAACTACAGACAGAATGAAAATGAAGCTGAAAGAACCGAGAACGCGACAGAGCATAGCGAGCGAGCGAGCGACAGAACCACAGAGCAGAGTGACAGAGTAATGTTCACTACAGAGAATACAGTGTATTCCATTTTTGTACTAAGAATTAAAGTAATATCACCGATAAGTTAACAAGTAATTTTAATAGCTAAATGAGTACCTAATATTAATAATTCAATGAAACACAAATTTCTCATAAATAAATAATAGCCGGTGTTGTAAAAAAACACTGGAAAAGTACCTACCTACTAAATTGTTTCGTCAACAGTAACTTAAATTAATAAAACAAGTAGCCGGAATTTATGCTTGGATATAATGTATAATGTAGATCAATGGACTGGCAGTTCGAACCACAACGATGCTAAAATATTTTTACAACTATGCAATAATGATAATTAGGTATAAGTATATTATTTAACATGTAATACCTATTACGGATATTGTAGAGATTTTCACTGTTCACGTCATTCTTATAAACATATTTTTTTAAGTCAATCTAACTTTTAGTCACTTAATGTCCCCATTAGGTTACAACACCTGCTTCATTTTAACACCTATGAATGTACTGGTAGCTAACTACTTTCAGTGTGGTTGTAAATATGGTTAAAAATGCAGCATTATTATGCGGCGGAGTTAGTCTAATGGACCATTAGTTTTTTTGTTGACACATTGTCGCGTTCGTTCCGATGATATCGCCTAGCTCCACTAGCTTCTTTAACAGTGGATTAAAATAAAATGGGATTAAATCTAATGCTTGTTTAGTTTAATTTTATTATTGTGTCCAATAATTGCTTATTACGTTGGTATTTAAATGAAGTTGTACACCGAGTATGCTGTTCAATAAACGCTTCTAAACAATTTTTTGTAACGACATGTATTTCTTTAATTCTAGAAAAAAATAATTTGATTTGATTTGGTTTAGGTTGAAGGGGAAAGAGTTTAATCTTATTCTTCGAAAAGAGGGGTGTCTCGGAGACTATAATGTATTTTTTCCACAACAAACAAAGAACAAATGGGAGGAAAATGGGTATTATTAAGTAATAGCGAAATTGCCAAAAACGTCACATGTACCTACATAATTAATGGACGCCCTCTTTTGAGGACACGATAATATAATCTCGTGACAACGGTTAACGTAAATGACATTTTATTTGGATCGCTGACCTGCCGCTGGTTCCTACGTTAACGCATGACGTTGGCGATTAAAGTGAAATTATTATAATAAAAATGTGTTTGTTTAATTAATTTTGTAATTTTTTTTATAACTTTTTCTGTTTTCAAATTGGGCTTAGCGCAACTTTTCTATGACGTTTGTGTAAGAATGACAGAAATCTACCTGCATAACGAAATATGGCTTTGTATCTAGATTAAGACACATGGTGTGTATCGGTACGAGTAAAATAAAGATTAGATACAAAACTACATGGTACCATAAAATACACATAGCCCTTTTTGATTTTAAAGAATTTACAAGGAAAAGGATATCAGAATGAGGTTGTCTGTGTAAATAAAACAATAATTTCTCTGTAGGATTATCCTCTGTCCACAAATAAGAGCGCTTAGAGCGCTTTGCCATCATTTGTCTTACAATAATTATCCACTTATCCACTGATTAAAAGTACCTACGTGTGTAAGCACTATGACCGTTTTTGCGATAAGTATTACAAATAAATGAAATCTTGGATTTTGAAATTTTTTATAAGATACATAGTTGCTTTAAATACTATATTACCTCTCACCTAAAAAGCCCTGATGGTATGCCTATTATTCAGAAAAAGTGTATTTAAAACGTTAATTTGTACCTACTACCCTCGTGCATTAAAAAAATTCCTTAGCTTAAACACAAATAAAATATATATTTCGAATAGTTCTATTCGCATCTTGCGTAGTCTTTATAGTAATTCCGTTGACCGTAGAACTACCTAGATTCATTCGTCAATTGTTTTTGTATAGGATTTTTTTTAAATAATAAATACCTGATAGCTCTACCCCTCTACATTGCTCTTAAAGGTGTCAAAGGTGTGTATCACTCGCCAAGCGTGGACCTGCGTGGTGGAATACCTAGGACCTATCATTAATTTGAGAGGAAACCCGAGCCCAGCGTTGTGAATTGTGATAATTTGGGTATGTGATTGTGGTCAGTGTGATAGGTCTTTAATGATAGGTAATTCTGTAAGTGTCTGTTTAACGTAAAATCTTGATAAACTTACATGTGAATTGATGTATATTTTCCTCACCAATCAGGGACTGCACTGGATTATCTGTGAAAGAAAATATAGATGGTAAATACAAAAGTAAAGAGATAAAGTATTTACATCATGAAAGGAGCCCCAACCCCAGCAGTCCAACGGTTATGAGATTACTTAAGTAATATAAATATTTTATTCTATACTTTATGCTTAAATTTATGCTTGAAGATATAATTGTAGAGGTATCACTTTGATTACAATATGTACAGTCACGTCCAAAAATATCTGACCCCACCTGAAAACCAACTTTCCGGTGTCCGATTGAGCTGATATTTTGGATACGTATATTAATGGGATGTACTATGTTTCAGTTTTGAAACATTTTTATGTTAAAGCTCAAGACGAGACAAAAACTTATCAGATCTCATGTAAAGCTAAGCTTCTAACCCTTGATGCCCTAACGACAAACTCTACACTTGCTTGTTACTAGAACTATTGTTAAACAGAGAAACAATTAACAGTGAATAAATTTTTCATCATATGCGCAAATGGCGGTAGCGAAAGGGCCAAACGAAATATTTTGACTAAGTTGCAGAGTTTGTGAAGTTAGAGTTTGTAGAGTTAGAGCGAGTAGAGTACGTTAACTTATGTTTTATATTCATTTTAATTTAATGTATTATCAGCGTAATAAATACTTGTGTCAATTTATAATACAGTATTCTAGGGTCTCTAATATGGACAGACAGACAGACGGACGTGCTGTTACTTTAAGCGTTTTGATCTAAAAAAAGGAAGAAAATGTACTTAGTGCTCGATTGTTGTGGTACGTCATTAATTTCTCCTTCACTAAATCTACTATCGTACTAAGAGGTAAAGCAATCACTTGATTGGAGAAATCAGACTTACGTTAATTGCTATTAGGCGCAAAATCAATAGACCAAAACGGACAAATTGACGCTGAATCGTATATAATGATTATACCTATGTACCTAAAATGTATACATTATGAAGAAGAATATAATGATGCTCCTATTTTGTTAGCAGCTTGATTTTGAGGCTACTTATTTAGCTACTTACAACTTCTGAATATCCTCTCGATACATTGCGAGTAGTTTTATACGAAAGTTTTGGTTAATAACAACGTACTTTGATTCTGTAAAACTTGTATGAATGTGAAGTAAATTAAGTAATAATTTTTAATTGTTATTTTAAATTGTAGGTATTTAGAAATATCTACATATTATCTTGTAGGTACTTTAAGTTACCTCTATATTATTGGTAACTTGTAAAAGTAAGATACTAAACGACACATTTAAAGTGAGAAAAATAATGTCGACAGATTTACTTACTGGACGTTGCTTCTAAAAGGTTCTTAGTGAACATTTTTAAATGGAAATGTTTTATGTCTCACTTAAATATGAAGCCTATAGGTACCTAAAAATAACTATTGATGTTAGAAATACTATTTAGGTACTACTTGATATTTACTCATCGTTTATTAAATTTTCCTTTTATAAAAATTAATATACTTACTTACCTAAAAGCTTAAAGATTTTTTTTTGACCCGACATTTTTTGTGGGTAATTGGTAATATAAGCCGACTAAATTACGGCTGCTAATGGTTCATCTTGTGTGGATAATACGTAAACAATAACAGCGCCCCTGTTAGATTGAATGTTAATAAATAAACGTCACAGGTAAAATTGGGAAAAGAGTGTTACATAAATCAAAGCGGAACAGAAGTTACGTTTATTGATAGCAGTCGTTAAGTTTGTCGCGACACTAGATATAGAAATTAAGTTGGGAATTCTCTATGGATTTCGAATAAAACAACGAAATGATAATGAAATCCGTTTAGTTAATTGGCCTATAGGTAGTCGCCAATCGACAGATGCTGCGATATTAAATGTAGTATTTTGTAATAAATGTAAAAAATTCTGTTACGAAAGATATTTTATATTGTCGATATATTACGTCTTTACCTTTACTAGGCAATCGAAAAAAGCTGTCTTAGCTGTTCTTGCTGACTCGTTCGTTTTCTAAGCAACAAATAGGCCAATTGGGTTATTTTCGTGTTAGTCTTCATAATATCTGCTTCATTTTGTATAAAATCGTTGACTGTTATCCTTATAATATCTTACTGGAAAAAAAATCAAAGTCCATTCTATTCTATTAAGTTCAAAGAGTATCCCTACGTATACTTATTTACTTTAATTTAATTTGTAAAAAAGTTAGCCACCAAGCTTACAACTTTACCCTTTTCGTTAACAAAGTTAAGGAAAAATATTTGCTTCTAATTTTTCACTCAAAGTGGTTTCAGTCGCGGGGAAATGATTTCGTTTATTCATTTCTTAGATATTGTTTGTTTTGTTTATAAAAAAAAAACAATAGCGATATTTCCTATTTTTTGTTTTGTGCGAAACATAAGAGTAGATACTCGTGTAAAGCATTTTTGACTGAACCATAAATATTTACGAGCACAAAGCCTTTGGAAAGCTGATGTTTTCAATTAAAATAATTTGTCTCTAATTGGACTGGATGTAGGTGGAGTCGTACAAGTGCATAGTTTGCAACTACAGTTTATAATGAATTCGAGAGCGTTGCTTTGTTGTCGTCGCGGCTGAGGCTAATTGTATAAGATTCACAACGGCAACAAACTAGACAATAGACAACACATGTTTTATAATTGTGTTGGTGTCGCAAGTTTTAATTGCTCCGTACAAACTTATATGCCTTGTCGGGAAAGCATTGATGTGGTTCGCTGGCGCCTCACCGTAACTCAAAAGAGATGCGATGCAAGTTTTCGCTCGCGTTCAAAAAAGTCTTCTTGACTATACGTATACTTAGTAAGAGTACTGTAGTATAGAATGTATCTTTTTGTAACAAGCCTACATTAACTGCGTCATGTTAAGGTACTGGACGACGCCCGTGATTTATCCCAAGGGAACTTATAATAGGGATAAATTCTATTCCTGGATGCAAACTATCTGTGTGCCAAGTTTCAGCTTAATCCGTTCAACGGTTAGAGCGTGAAGGACGTAAAAACATCCAAACATCTTTACAAATCTTTACATTTATAAAATTAGTAGGAAGTAGGATTAAAAGTTTCCTGTAAAAAACTCTCATTCAAAATCTCCAACCATTATTACCTATCGCAACTTCCCAAAAATCTCGATTAAATTATGAAAACTGCTAACTCTGTTCGGATATTTCGGGGCAAACCAAAAAATATTGAATTTTTATTTAATTTTTCTGATACCCACCGGCTACGTCGCTACGGGCTACGTCGTAGCAGTGTAGCAAAAACCACTGCCATTATTGAAAATAACCTGCCATCCATGTATTTTTAAGGTTCTGTATTTACAATTAAAAAAGGTCCCTTACAACATGTGTCTATCTTTCCATTTGGCATACATGTTTTAATTTAAAAAAATCTCAACAGTTTTCATACATAGCATTAAATATTAATCAAAGCCATTTATAAATATTGTTTCTTTATTGTGTATTATGTAAAGTTCGCGATATATTCAGAAAATTTGAGATAACCTTTATGTACTAAGGTATACCTGCACTTTACATACATAGAGTTTATATAATTTGAATTATATTGCATAGAATATCTCAGTAGGAAACATAACTACGAGTACTACCCATTAAAAACTTCAAATTAATATTATGAAGCTCTATCTCATCCAAGTCAAATCTAAATTAACCGGGTGTTGAAGAAAAAGGTACAACCTTATTTCACTACTTGTTTCGTCAATTTGGTGTCTTTACTTCATTACATAAAAAGGTACAAGTATGTCAGAGTTAAGCAGAGTTTAGTTACATACCTAAACGTTGTGTACCAAACGTTTACCTACCAAACAGAAATAATCCGGTATAATCGCAAGGATTTGCCTGACTGTTCGCGCTCCGGGATTGTACAGGTAAACGTTTTGAATTTATAATTTGGATAAAACATATTTTAATTTGCAAGGCGATTGAGACGGATAACAGTAAAATACGCCTTGGGGATTCTATGGATTAGATTTGAAGTGCAAACAATGTTCTATTTTGTAGCTTTCAAACAATCGAATTTCCCTATTATGTTATCGATAAAATGTTAAAAACCGTATTAAATGGATTACTTAGCTTAAATATCTGTAAAAATTTAATCTTTTAGAGGAAATCTTAAGTAGAAATCAACGTTCTATAAATAATTTAAAATGTAAAAAGAAGATACAAGTCCAATTCGTTTACAGTATATACGATTATAAGACAGGTAGATAAAATCTTGTATCCATGTATGACAACGCACTTACTGAACTTAACGAGCTCCTTGTATACTGCTAAGCTTCGAAGCGAATGTTGTTAGTAAGACTGTAGTTAGAGCATATTTTTAATAATGGAATGTACCAGGGATCAGTGCTCCTTGAGGCCTTATTTGTACATAAATAATATAATACAATAATTTGTGGAAAACCTAATGAAATGCTTTAGAATGAATTGAAAAGACCTGAAATCAAAAAGCTATTAGAGTATAGTAACTAGTCACGTGTAAAATGATTAAATATTTCCCGTATGTGTAATACAGTTCAGTGAGAACATAATATTTAATCCGATTAGGTCTGAGTAAGTAGGTATGAAGAGAGTTGGATAGAAGTAAATATGAAGTATATAGGAACAGTCTTATGTGACCTTGTAAAATACAAGTTAGAATCATTATATTTTAAAATACTAAGAATGGTAAACTACAAATTCATACAAATATGTATTACAGAAATTCAAGTTTATACTGTTGTTAAAATCAAAATTGTATCATATGGGTATTATTCGCCAAGATTTTTATTCGTACTTAGATTAAGATACAAATTAAGGCCGGATGTGATTGTCTGACATATTTTGCATCGAAGAAATCACAGAGCAAGGAATGTATCTATATCACAGATCACCCAATCTGTGATCTGTATAGAAGAAATGAATGACAACGGTTTATATGAAATTCATAATTATATTTTTTCGAACTCTTGCTTGGAATAAAACTGGCCGGAAAGTGTTTAATTCAATTTTATGGAAAATTTATATTTAACGCTTTAAAATGATATTTAGTTAACATAAAAAAGAATACTTAACGGTACTAATAACATATTTGCATAGAGTAAATAAAAAATAAAATGGAATATAACTAAGATGTAATTTAACTTAAATGCATTTAAGTATTAATCCCTAACGTTTTATATAAAATAAATGGGAAATCTATTGGAAACAAAGCTGCCGTTATCTAAAAGTAATTTTACTTGTAAGTCCCGAGATAATCTGAAGTAAGAAGATTTGTGGTGCACTTTGAAATCGAGTTGGTGAACAATATTGAAATTCTTTCAACTTCAGACATTTGGTTCGACAAATTATTTATTGCGTTCGAAACCAGCTATGTACTAATTACATACTTTTAAAATATTTCGTTCTAAATTATATACTTATATTATAAAAAAAACAAGTTACTTATAATACGTTCCGACACTTGTATGAGGTAAACAAAAACAGAAATGCAATCACGATCACAAATTCGAAATTTCGTGGTTATTAAATGTTAATAGATATGTTAATCTAAATGCATTATCAGGCTCAATGTAAGTTACCAGTATTGGTACTCGTGTGGAAGCTATTATAAGGAAACAAAATTTCGAGTTGGCAGTGCCATGCCAACATCGCCTATTGCCCATTTCTTATACCCCCTCTCTTAGATAAAATATACCTACTTACTTAATAATTTATTTATTATTACTATGCTAAATATAGTCAAATGTAACAGAGGATTAGCATTTACGACGGTGAATTTTGGGGGCAAATTTGCAGGAGACAATTGTATAATTGCCGAAAGTGAAGGAAGTAAAATTGCCCATGGACAAGAAATGAACCGACACCTCCACCAAAATGAAAAGCGGCTTGATTTATAACTCGCGTAAAACGGTAAAGCCCGAGGTTGGATCTTATTAACATTACTTTTTATAACAAGAAAGGGCGGTAAATGCAATAATGTAGACAGAAATTTAATTAAAACGTCTGGATGAGAGGTGCTAACTAGTATCATTAAACGGAAGTAGTTTATGAGCTGACGACGGATTACTTATTATTATTGTAGGTAGCTTATTTGAAAGTAAGGAATATTAATAATCGTATATAACCTGTTGTGTGTAGTGTACCAATAAAATTATAGCCTAGTGGTTTGAACATTGGTCTCTTGAATTGGAGTTCCGTAGTTTAAACCCACGGCAAGCACCTATATTCAAAAAGTTACGTACGTATTTGATTAATAATCACTTGCTACGGTGAAAAGAAACATCGTGAAGAAACCTACATACCTGAGAGTTCTCTATAAAGTTCTCAAAGGTGTGGGAAGTCTAACAATCCGCACTAGGCCCGCGTGGTGGACTATGTTCTGTACCTCTCACACTGGGAGGAGACCCGAGTCCAGGAATGGGACAGTTATTGGTTGCAATGATGACCCGGTGTCTTACCTACGTTGATCTACATTATAATGTTATCGACGAAAAATTATTCGAGGGTGGGGAAGTGAAATTGTCCCCGGGCAGAGAAAGTACTATTACAGTTCATAATGAGCAATGTAATTTAATATTTAGAACTCATGTTATAATAGCACTCTTTGCTCCGTAAAGGCAAATGATGTCTTCATCCATCGAAATAATATCTAACAATAATTTAATTTAGGACAAGACTTCATTATCTTAATTTGTTTATTTCATGAACTCTGAATTGAGCTTGATTTATTGATTCTTTAGAGAAAAATTATCCTTAGTCTAATTTGATTCCAAGAAGGTTTTTGAATACTCAAATACAATACTTAAGATAAATTGACCATTTTTATACTTGGCTTAATTCGTTATGTTATTATTGAGGTGTGGTTTAGGAATTTCGGTGAGGGTAGGAAATGGCAAGGTGGTTACGTTCACAGTACGTTGGGTTCTAGGAACTATTTAGTTGGTAGGGAAAACGGTTCACTAGTAAAAAGGCATGTCGATCAATTAAAAAATAAATGTTCGGTTTCATTTCCATGGCCTAGTCCGGCGTCACCAGTAACGGGGGCAGAGGATGATACACCTAACCCTGAAACGGAGTCGGTCATAGACCCAGTGGTGTCGACGTCGGCGATGGCGAGTGGATCGCAGTTGCGGGTTAATGAGCAAGCGCAGTTAAACTTGCCAATCGATAAGAGTAGCACTACCAGCAACAGTCCCACAGTGAAGGGTTTCAAGTTATTACATATTAGGTATAAGAGAAAATAATATCCGTGCTTCGGACAACATATTTATTTAATGACAGACGTCATACCGAACAGCACATTCTAAACGTGAAAATACAAATATACATCACAATTATAATATCGTCAACGAATTGAACGACCTTATAGCAACCTATCCTAACATGTTTGTATTGTAATGTGGTAGGCATACAAACGTATTTTGTGAGCTTAAAGCAATTTAGGATGACATTACCCAAAAATCTCTATACTCATGAAAGCTTTAGAAAGCGAAATCAGTATTACATGTTTCGCCATATTGTATCCCTAAGCTTGACTCCTCTGGATAACCTCGTAGTACCGTCGTCTTGAACCTTTTCGAGGAGCCTTGCCAAACGAAAAATTCTTTTGTGCTAATGCCAACATATTTCCCAGTGCCGCCTTTAGCGGTCCTTTGATAAGCATCTCCGTCCCAGAATAATTTCGAGATTGATATTTTTTCCGACCCATGACTGTATAGGTACGAATGTAGCTTACGACAGGTATTCGAATACCGTGGAATACGTTATTTAACAAGCAAAACCTTTCCTTTCAGATATAACTCTGTTGCTGTTATTCTCAATGTGTATAGCAGATTGGTATACTTTCCTACCTATGATGAACAAAGATCCAAATCAACTAAATGCACGTTTATAAATTACACGTTATACATGAAGTTAACGCTACTTAACGTGAGTACCTATTAGTTTACGTACCTACGGTTTCTCATTACATTTTATTGAGGCTGCCACCATTTTTGTTGAGCTAGTCGCCAGACAGCTCGTCGTGTCCCGGCTGGGGGCTTAACACCCAGTAAATACGTTCATTCTTTTTCCTTTATTCTTGGCTGACAAAGTATCGGTGACGCTTGTGATGATGGTGAAGAGCATTGGTGATACTGGCTGCTTATTGTGTAATTCGAATGCTTGTTTGTTAGCTATTTTCAATAACAAAAACTAATTTCTATAACTACTGGCCATCAAGCAAATGGTGACAGAATACAAAAGTTACAAGTCAATATGCTTTTGTCTGCCACTAAATGTTTTCTTATTGTAAGTTTTAAAGTTATTGAGCACAAACATATCTATACCACAAACAATAAATATACAGTCATAAAGGTGAAAGCTTTGTCGCTAGCCAAAAGATTTATCCCACGACAAATAAACCGGAAATCTGACCGAAAATCGGGCGAGCGAAACTCGAAATCCAATCCATAAGTTAATTATTTAGACGCCATTGGAAAGCTAAATGGAGTAAGTTTGCCGGCAATATTAATCTATTCAGTGAATAAAACTGCAATCACAGTGCTGCTCGATTCAATCTATTGACAATAAATGCTAATTCAATTTGAACTTTTCGAACAAACGTAAAAATTCAGTGCCCCAGGAGAAAAGCCATCTTAAGCAAATATTCACGAAAAACTAAAACTTACCGACTTATAGTTTTTCGTGGTCTCTGCCAAGTCTGATTAAATAAAAATACCCTTATTTTAATATTTAGGTATGATATCATATTAAACATAATTATGGATTTAGGGAGAATAAGAAGAAAGAGTATGTCTGTCTGTTGGGGTACCATGGTGTAAAGCTGTAGTCCGATCTAGACGAAACAGTAGTATATTTGTAGCTCACATAACTAGGACACCCTTTGGATTAATTGTCTTGGGAAACGATTTTGTTTCCGCGGGACAATAGGTAAAAGTAAAAGAACCTCCAGCAGTTACAATAAAGTATGTTTTGACTGTTTTTCTTAACCTGTTGTAATAAATAATTAGGTACGTTTATATAACTATAACTATAAACTATAAAAATGAGGTAAATATCAAGTTTATATTCCGAATACGAGCCACTGGAGAAATATAAAAATAAATTCATATCTAATTAAGTACTCTTAAGTTCTGCGTCAATTCGCACTGGGGCAGCATGGTGGAGTATGATTTAAGATTTCTCAAGTAAGAGGAGAGACCTGTGCTCAGTACGGGGCCGTTAGTGGCAGGCGGGTAAAATAATAACACTATTACGCGCAACCATCCAATCGCATATTGTGCAAATAATTATATACTTAATAGCTTTTTAATGTATGCTATCAGTAACCCAAATCCCCAATCACTAACGTATTCATAATACCCATAAAAACAAAATAAACGCTGGCTAACAAAATTTTATAACTAGATTTACATTTTATATCAATTACGCTTGCGTGGGTATCATTTTACATTGCATTATCCCGCGGGGCCGCTAAATAAATATTGCTTCAAGAGCTCGTTTCACTGACTGTCGACCTGTTTCACGAGACTCATCACGAGATCAGCATACTCGATAAACTCTCCAATGTTAAACCAAACCCATAAATGAATTACAGAAGAGGTGTTGTCAAAATATTGTAAATTATAACTTTAAAATACCTACACTATAAGCAATGAATTGAAAGTGAAAATAATATTTTGTTGGTATACATTATGATTTACATTCAGTAATTCGGTTTACTTGGAGGTTTTAATGGAAATGATTACGTATTGTGATGTCCGTGTTTTAAGTTGATTCAAAAGTCATTTAAATAAAATATTTCTTTACGTATTTTTTTTTGTGATTTATATAAAAATATTGACATTCCCTTGTTTTGCTCCAAAAGAAACTTTGCCTGTTATCCTGAAGGAACAAAAACTTTCTCCGAGGTATAAAGAATTGTACATTAGAACGCGCCTTACTTTTACGTTACAAACCCACTTTCATCTAAATGGGTCCAGTGGTTTTTGAGTTTCAATACTGTTATTATCGATTGATATTTTTACTGACCATAGGTATTTTAAAAATGTTCACACTTTTCATTGACCTATAATAGTGCAGTCGCAGTAGTAGTCATTTATATGCGCCTGATAAAAATGGCCAAGTCAAATACTCTTCCAAGAGGTTTTCGATACAAAAGCAATACTTGCGGTGATACGCGTTGCTTGTGATGCACTTATTTTATGGCAAAATCTTTACTGCAGACTGTAGAGCAATCAACGAACAAGTTTCTAACGAAATATTGTTATTTTTTTTAAAGAAACACATTAATTCATTGTGTCAGTCAACATAATTAGTCATTTTGAGCCACACTGAAGTGGTATTAGCATAAATATTTAAAAAAGAAGCTATTCAAATAACAAAGGAATACCGCAGAATCAAGTCAGAAAAATACTTAAAAAATGCATTTAAAGTAAAAAAAAATATTAATGTCTTTAATAACCAAACTATGTCATTAAAGACGTAATAAAGCTACTTAGGACAGATAATTTGCATTATAGTTCCCATGTTAACTTTGAAATTGCTGTTATGATATTCTGTGGTCGATGTTGTCAAAGTTGCACCTACAGCTTGCTTCACGGAATAGAATTCCTCGTCCACATAAAATAATAACATAGTAAGGTTGAGCTGAGTTATGAGCGGTGTTAGAAGTTCCCTCAGAACAAGAACTGAAGCGCATAATTCTTGTGGTTTATTCATGTAACGTTAACGTAAAAATATATTTTAAAACATTATTGTATCTCTCGACTGTGAAACTCAGTCACCTGCAATAATAAAATCAAGTGTTGAATTACGTTACGATGAGACGGTTTGTGAGTTATGTTGAATCTTTTTTCTGTTTTGAATTGGAAATATGAGTATGGGTAACTAATATGGATAATAAAAGGAAAACTGAAGATGTCTATTGTTTTCTAAACAGTATAAATACTTTAATAAGATACAGTTACTTAATATAATTGACGCAATATCATTTCATTTCATTCATGTAGATGTCTCACGAGAATATACATGAAATTATGGTACAAAGTTTAATCCTACGTTCGGTTTAATCCCACCTTGACAGTGTTGTTACACGTCATTGTTTGACTAAAATTCAATTTCCTTCTTGTCAAACTTGGTCCCATATGGACTTTTCGTTTGGGCTAACAGAATCAAGTACATATTGGCTTTGAAGATCCAATTAAACTTTTCATGTGAATACTGTAACTAATTTACAGTAGTTTGACGTAGTCGGCCATTTGGCAGGTAACTGCGACGCGTATTTACAAGCGAACCTTACCAATTAGGTAATAATAAGTTTAACCAAGGAGAAAACTTTAGATAAATTTTAAAACTCTTGACAATTGCGTTGAATATAACTTTAACTTGTCAAGTTTAAACTTTGCTTCTTATCAGACGAGGAGATGGTAATATAAAGTGTTTAAATGATAAGGGAAATTGAATACTTCATTATTACATAAACAAAAAAGCTCAGGGCCGATTTCACGAATGAATTCTTGTAGGTACATCGGACTTAGATGTTATTTAGGTACATTCAGATTATGGAAGATGGAATAGGTACCTACTCTCTGACAACGATGGTGTATGTGAAACTGGTCTGTAGCCGACAAAACTTAGGTACCAACGGTGGTTGAGCTACTACGCTGCATATTAATAATATTTTAACTACAGTGGCATACCTGAATCAAGAGCTGTAAATGAAATACAAAAATCTTGTAACCAAAATAATTTCAGGCGCAACCATCTTGAAAGGCCTTTGAGGTTTCACGTAAAATTAGCGCATTTTATTCTGTAAGGTTTATTTGAATTTGCTTGTTTTTATACTTTTTACTTCTCGTGTCGGTGGAATAGGCAGGTTCTGAGATTTTATGAACATTTTATTCGTACTAAATGTTTAAAAAACGCGCTTAGGCCTGTTTTAATAAATGTATTTTTTTCCTTTTGTGTCATTAATGAAGTCGGAGTCCTCGGAAACTTTTTAATTTTGCATATTCAGGAAATTAAAGCGAGCGTAATCGTAGCTAAATTTAAAAATAATAAACTGATAAGCGAAGTAAATTACTTTTTGGGTATACAACCAAATTTTATGAGCATTACAACTTTACTTTTAACGAAGTAGGTACCTAAAGTGTATTAATAATATTTAGATTACATAAAAGAAAAAAGTTTTTAAGAAGTAAAATTATAGAGGAATTAAGAATACTTGACAGTTTCGTTGTTTCATTTCAATTAGAACTGGGAGTCTGCAGTGAGACCTTCAAATAATTATGAACTCATTTCTTCGGTGCAATAACGAAACTTTTTACCCTTGGCACATAGTTGTTACATTATTAAGTTTTATAAGAAATACAACGAGTTTTGTAATCCCAAGAGGCTTGATTTACATTACAGTATTATAAAACATAAAAATGAGACGATTACTAACGGTTACAGCAATGCAAAGCAAAGTTAATGTTATTAAATTATAATGATAACCGTCAATATAAAGAGTTACTGGAAAATATTATTAAGGTAAGGTGGGGTAAGACTAACATACGGGGCAAGACTAACACTGTCTATTATCTCGATATGCACTTGAAGAAACGACATGTGTGTGTTTTAGCCGAGAATATTTACGTTTGTTCTATCTTACAGACTGGAAGAATTTCGTATTTAAGCTATACGTATCGAGATAATAGACAGTGTTAGTCTTGCCCCGTGTGTTAGTCTTACCCCACCTTACCTTATAAGGTTTTTTAACAGGGTTAAGTATTAGAGTATTATATCTATTTTGGGAATTACTAGAATCTGAAATAATATTAACCCTCCACAATAATACACTATCATTTTACATGTCATGTAATATTATCTCCTGTACAATCTATCAGGAATAATACAATGCATTATGTACAATATTCACAGTCCATTCCCAGTCTCCGAGTCAATTATTGTTCTAAGTATCTGATTTTATATTCATGGACCGGTTAGTTTATGTCGCATGGTACAATAACGAGGCGGCAGTCGACAGTCGGCACTGATTGAAGACGTCAACATGATACCCACTGTATCGAACTGGAACGAGAGGAAACCTTTACAAATAGCACAGAATGAGACTTGTAATGCGATAGTGCGCGGTACAGATGTGGGGTAGCCATTGTTAACCATAACGGCTGCCACTCACGGAAGCACTTGTCACTGTCACAAGACTCAGGCCGGCAGATAAATGTTATTTTCCCCTATTATAGGAACTAACTTCTCCACATCATGCGAAAAAATATGGCACTACACCACTCTTATATTTTGTGTTAAGTTTTTGTTATTCAGTTATTCCCATACATTACATGGGTAGTTATTTACATAGGTACTTATTTCATTTAAAAGTAAGACTGTGAAATTAGGTAAGTCATTAATATTGTTCGCAAGATTAAATTTGATTTATGATAAAATGGTAACGGTTATTTCTAAAACGAATTCCGTTTAGTATGAAAGATAGTACCTATTTAATATGCCAATGAAAATATTACGTTGTATTTATGGAAAGACGGTCGTATTTCAATTACAATCAGATCGTATTGAACCTGAAATGTAACCCTATACGAGTTTATAGTTCGGGAAAGGCGTGAAAGCAGCCGAGCGTCGCGAATTCTACGGACGTTGGGATAATCTCATTGAAAGATTTGATTTTCCGCTAAATTAGATAAAAGTAATGAAACACTCCCTTAGGATTTGCTCCAAGAGGGAAGAAAACGAATTTGTGAGCATTGATTTCAAGCGATACATTTTGTACATAAAAATTGAGGGACACATTTAATCATGTGCATGGATTTAATACTACATTTAGGTACCTAAATCGACACTAAATAGATTATACATATAGAAATATTTTAAGTTAATAAATTATTTAATACTCAAGCCTCAGAGTTTCGTGTGGAAATGCAGAAGTCTTATGTACCTTTCTAATTTTCAGATTAAGGTTTCCTTACAGTAAGAGATGATGACTTTCAGACTGTTTCAAGATAGTTTGTACAAAAAATAGGTAAAATATGAAATGATAATTAAGTTGCCAGAGTTAAAGAAAATTAAGCCGTAAAAGCACGCGAGGCACATAAGAAACTTCAAAACAATTTTGTATAGAAAAAATGTACGATTAATATTATATGTGAGTATGTTATAGTAATTAATAATGCAAAATTTAAACAAGAATAATTACATAATAACACAATTAGTATTAAAATTAAGACGAGACGAGAAAGGAACACCAACTTGCGACGCGTCCGTATTAAACGTCTCGCTGCATTTAATTTTGATGTTTCACATTAGAAATCATTTGTCAAGGAAATATCGGCTGGATCTATAGCTGGCGAATTGAGACTA